>LPNX010936716.1:80049-227549 GCA_001517045.1 Pseudotsuga menziesii | reverse complement strand
CCACAGTCATAATCATCCTCATCATCGTCATCATCATTGTCATCAACATTGTCTTCCTCATCATTGTAATCATCATAATCATTGTCATCATAGTCATAGTCATCATAATCATGATCATCATTATTCCTCATCATCGTCATCATCATCATCGTCATCATCATCACCATCATTGTTCATCATGATAGTCATCATCATCAACATCATCATCCTGATCATCATAATCATCATCATCATAGTCATAGTCATAGTCATCGTGATCATCATCATCCTTATCCTCATCATCATCATCATCATCATCATCACCATCATTGCTCATCATCTTTGTCATCACCATCATCATCATCATCATCATAGTCATCATCCTCATAATCATCATTGTCATCATCCTCCTCATCATCATCATCATTGTTCATCATCATCATTCCATTGCAAATGCTTGAAAATAAAATCAAATCAAAGTTTCAACTAAACCTATCATCATCATCATTGTTCCTCATCATCGTCGTCATCATCGTCATCGTCATCATCATCATCACCATCATCACCATCATTGTTCATCATCATCATCACCATCATCACCATCATTGTTCATCATCATTGTCATCATCGCCATCATCATCATCATCATCATCCTCATCCTCATCCTCATCTTCATCATCATAGTCATCATCCTCATCATCATCATTGTCATCATCGTTATCGTCATCATCACCATCATTGTTCATCATCATCGTCATCATCATCATTATCATCATCCTCATCCTCATCATCATCATCATAGTCATCATCCTCATCATCATCATTGTCATCATCCTCCTCCTCCTCATCATCATTATTCATCATCAGCATCATGGTCATCATCATCATTCCATTGAAAATGCTTGAAAATAAAATCAAAGCAAAGTTTCAACTAAACCTATCATCATCATCATCATTGCTCCTCATCATCATTGTCATCCTCATCCTCATCATCGTCATCATTGTCATCATCCTCATCTACATCATCATCATCATCATCATCATCCTCATCCTTATCATCCTCATCATAGTCATCATCCTCGTCCTCCTCGCCCTCCTCCTCCTCATCATCATCCTAATCATCATCATCATAGTCATCATCCTCACCATCATCATTGTCATCATTATCATCACCATCATAGTCATCATCATCCTCATCATCGTAGTCATCATCATAATCATTGTCATCATATTCATACTATTCGTGATCATCATCATCATCGTCATCGTCATGGTCATTGTAATCATCATCATCATAGTCATCATCATCGTCTTCGTCATTGTTCATCATCATCGTCATGGTCATCATCATCACCATGGTCATCATCAACATCATCATCGTAATTATCATCATCATCATCATAGTCATAGTCATTGTGATGATGATGATGATGATCATCATCACCATCATTGTTCATCATCATCATCATTGCCATGATCATCATCATCATCCTCATCATCATAGTCATCATCCTCATCATCATCATTGTCATCCTCCTCCTCCTCCTCCTCATCATTCCATTGCAAATGCTTGAAAATAAAATCAAAACAAAGTTTTAACTCAACAGATGCACGCACGCTTGTTCAAAACAAAATTTTAACTTAACAGATGTGTGCACTTGTGTTCATTTTAACTTAACAGATGCGTGCACGCGTATTTAACGTGCACACACTTAAAAGTGCGAGCGCACTTCTAGTGCGTCGGCATTACGTTTTAAACTATGCGCATGCATGATTTAAATTTAGAATTTTGGCTGGCACCTTTTTTCCAACCTACCTGGTGGATGATATGGCTACTTTGGTTTTAGGTTCGGGTTGCCGAACCAAGTGGTTTGGACTCTCTCATGACATAAAACATGTTTTGTACCAGTTCTGCTATTGTACTCCTATTTCGTGCATGATTTTTCATATGCCACGTTTGTCCACTGCTAATGAAAACTCACACACTTGTGTAACTTTGTCTGTAGATTCTGAGTATGTAATTTTCATTTAAATCTATTATTTGTTTCTATTTTTTATTTAATTTTAAATGGACTAACGTCAATCTAACAAAAAAGGTAGGCTATTTGCTTCAGCTATAACTTTTGATTGGCTCACATATTTAGAAAATGGAAAATAACCCACACAAGAAGACACAAAGACCTACATCCTAAAAATATATATGTCATTCATTGACTATGTTAAGACCAAGATGTGGTGGACCAATGCTCGACCTTGTCATTTTAGGGCATCACTGACTTCCTTAATTTGAAAAAAAACTATAACATAAATAAATATGGAAAAATAACGTTGCACTAGACACACCTGTTATCTACAACTCTATATAATTTTTTTCACAAAATTCCACCATTTGCATACCAAATGAGTGGACCAACACAAACATATTCATTATTTTTTGGGAATAAAATAACATAAAAACCTTAGAAGAACCTCAATTTTTGGGATTTATACTTAGTTTCAATAAACAAAAGTTATATATTCCGGAAGGTAATTAATTTGCCCATGTTTCATATTCTTATGCCATATTCCAAAATGTTGTATAGGTACCTCTAATATTGATTTTTGACGTTCAAATTTTTGTTTTTCCAGAAGTCCATTGCAACGAACGCGCCATAAGTGACCAGCATTAGCTTGCACCATCCCTACTGAATCCCTTCCTCATTGAGAGGGAGTGTTAGAAAGTTGCAACAAGGAAGGTCTTCTAGCATTGCATCTGCCCTTACATGCTAGAAAGTCATTAAACAGGAAGGCAAATGTATTAAAGTGATTTTCCAAAGTTTTGATTTAGGAAAATACTTTAATTATTCTAATCTTATTTTGATGTAATGGAATCATTTTTATAAAGTGAAAAGTGAAATATTTAAGTCATGGATAATCTAATATTGGCCATTTACCTCACCGAATAATCAAATCCATTGATCCATAGTGAGGGTTATGGTTTTCTCTTAGCCATTGAGTTAAAAGGAGATTTGGTGGAGAGGACACATACATAGCTGAGATATAGACAAAGAGAAGTCGGAGTAGCATGCTGAGCAAGGAACATACATATCACACAAAGGAGAAACACCGTACAAATCAGTAGGGCCGTACAGTTGTCGTACAGATTATGTATTGTTGACATCAACAACGTACAAATTCCTTACATTTGGGTGGTACTGCTGACATAGGGGCCATACAACTCTGGAGGGTGGTCGTACCTTGTCACTGGGTTGTTCAGCGATTTTGGAGAGGTTACTATTCACTAGGTTGTGTGTATTTATTTGTTGGTTGTAAAAGTTCCATATCTTCATAATATAAATTATATATCTCACTCGTGCATCGGTTTTCCCATCTTGGGTTTTATCGAGGGGTTTCCATACCCAAAATACTATTTCTATGTTTATGTGATGTTGTGAATGTTTCTCAGTATTTTATTTCCGCTGTAATGCTAGTTAATGAAATTCATGGGTGGTTTCTAGTAACAAATTAAATATATTGTTTAGCCCTAGTTTTGATTTCAAAGTAAAATTTATAATTTTTTAAAAAATACTTAAATTTCTAAAGATTTTTTTGTAGCTTTTACACAATTTGGGTAAAAATGTTTAATCCTATGGAATTTGGGCAAATAATATTAGAAAAAAAGTTGAAAATTGTGAATATTTTCTTCTAAAAAAAGCCTAAAAAATTATCGCATGGGTTAAATTTTTCCCCTATAATTTTCCAAGTTCCAAAGTCTAAATATATGGTTATAATTTATGTATATATTATGGCCTTCAAATATTCAAATGATTTTTGTTTTACAATTGATTGCTCAAGCTATGGATTTCGATTATGCATTCCTACATTAGATTGCCTAGATACAATGATAGTTTTAGTTTCTCTTTACCTAGTTCACACTACTATTCTATGTAGGCTTTTATTTATTGTAAAAATAATAGATATTTTAGAGAATATATATATATATATATATATATATTGTTGGGAACCCAATAGTTTGGGTTAACATATTCCCATATGTTGGTATTATTTTTATGAGAAAACTAAATGATGAGTCATAAGGGAGACAAAGAGTTACAAGCAATCCAAAAGATATGTTGGAATATGAAACCAAATGTTACTTCTCATTCTATATATATACATTAGTTAATAAGTATGCTTTCACTCCTATCTTTGTTATCCTATTTTCTTGAATTAGTTTTGTTTTTACCAATTGTTTGCCCCAATGGAATTCTCACAGAGGTATTAGAGCCACATTGATTCCCTCTGGCATGTTCTTAACATTCTTCCATACCCTCCTCATTCCTGCTACTATGCCAGCTCTGACCTTATTCATATAATCATTAACATTCTTGCTTGATCGTCTTCATTTTACCTACACCGTGCAACCTTTTTCTCGCTATTCTGCTACTTGGACATTACATTCTTGCTTGAATTCTTTGCGAGACTCTGCATTATGTTGTGATTACTCTCTAAAATCAATATATGTTGTTGCTATGATGGAGACAACATGAAAAGGTCAAGTCGATCCCATCACTGCAATCTAGCTACGTGAAGAGTTGTGACTCACTTGTGCTAAAGAGTGTCTCTCCTTCATTCATTGCATCTGAGCTGTTAATCTCAATGAAATGCGTTTGGATCCTCCGTGGACGCAACCAACCTATTGTGTATTTTTTCGAAATGTGAAGACTATGTTGAAAGTTGAAGTGAAAACTAACCAAAAACCTTGGAGGTTTGTAATAGTCTCTCACTATTTCTGGTGAAAGATGGGTATCGATGCATTACAATGCATGATGAACCCTTTTGGACGATAGCCAAAACCGAGCCCACTAAAGTTGGGTTTAGGCTCAGTCAATAATTTAAAAATAATTTCACTTTTGACTCCGACGGGATTTTTACTGCGACCACATTTTTACTTCGACTAAATTTGGGAGCTTCGACCTTCGACCAAGTTTGGGGATCTTCGACACAAATCAATAGCTGCGAACAAGTTGGTAGCTTCGACTTTCGACCAGGTTGGGAGATTCGACCAAGTTTGTGCAGAATATGTTTCTTAGTCTAAAGACTCAAGAAATTACAAATGTTTTTACCCGTGAGTAAGATGAAGTAAACTACCCAATTTTACAAATCCAAATAACTTATGAAATACATATGCCCGAATATGTAGGAAGATTTGAATAGACCAAAGTGCCGTAAAACTTGAACTTTCACGTGGTGAGATTTTTTGGGTTATTGTTCTTTTACTTATCGGAAATTGTAAAAGACATTTACAAAAGTAAATCTGAAAATGTGCGGCCAAATAATCATGAATTCAACCACAAACTATTTCATATATTAACTATGCGGAATTACAAAGTAATACAAACTTGTCTGTTACAAACTCGTCAATCTACAGAGCTTCAGCTCTTCGACTAAATCACATGCACAGAAGCTTGAGCTTCGACTTCATTTTCTCACCCTGAGTTCCTCTGCTGTCTAATGTCTGTCTTGTGTCTGTATTCCTGTTCGTATATCTCTATATGATTTACAATGTGCATCTTCTATTTATAGGCAATCTGAAAATTGCTTCAGCATAGGCCGACTTACTTGCCGACTTACTTTCCATTAAACATTGCAATAACTATCTACCTAACAACTTAGCTTCTGAAATAAATTCGACTGAATTAAGTTGCCTACTTGTGGACTTTTCCTTCTTGTCAGACTGACAAACAAGATCTTGGCTTATACAGACTCTGATAGAGTCGGTTGGAAACCAAGTAGAGATCTGCAAGTAATTACATTTTTCCAACACTCCCCCTTAATTATAAGCAGATGGAGTTTTTAAAACAAAATTTACAAAATGTGACAGAGCTTAGACATGCTCTGTTTATGACAGAGTTCATTGTGGAGAACTTGTTATTCCAAGATAACTGCGTAGATACTAGAATGTGTCCTTTGCCAATGGCTTTGTGAAGATGTCAGCAAGTTGGTCTTCAGACCTGCAAAATTCTAAACAAATTTCCTTGTCGTTCACCAACTCTCTTATAAAGTGAAACCTTGTGTCGATGTGCTTGGTTCTCTTTTGAAACACATGATTCTTTGATAATGCTATGGCTGAATTGTTGTCGTAGAAAATTGTTGTCGGTTCTTGATGGTTCTGTGACAAGTCTTTTAAGACTCTCCTCATCCAGATAGCTTGACATGCAACACTTGTTCCTGCGACATACTCTGCTTCAGCTGAAGATAGAGTTATTATGGACTGTTTCTTTGAAGCCCATGAAACAACACCTGTACCAAAATGAAATGTGTATCCATATGTGCTTTTCCTGTCATCTATGCTACCTCCATTATCACTGTCAGTGTAACCAATGAGTTTAAAATTTTCTGAGGTTGAGTACATAATACCAAGGTCTTTTGTGCCACTTACATACCTCAGAATTCATTTACCTGCTTGCCGATGTGAGTCTTTTGGTGACTCCATGAACCTTGAGATCAGAATTACACCATACATAATGTTTGGTCTTGTTGCTGTCAAATACATAAGGCTGCCAACAAGCCTCTTGAATAGCGTAGGATCTACAGTGGATCCTTCATCATCCTTGCTCAATTTTAAACATGTTATTACTGGTGTTGGGGCTGTCTTGCAGTTAGACATGTTAAACCTTTTTAAAATTTCACTTGCATACTTAGACTGTGATATAAAGATACCACTTTTAGACTGTTGAACTTCAATGCCCAGAAAAAATTTCATAAGCCCCAGATCAGTCATTTCAAATTCACTTTCCATGACTGTTTTAAAATCTGCTATGCCATAATCACCAGTAAATATTAAATCATCTACATACAGGCAGACAATTAACATCTTACCTTGCTCATCGACTTTGGTATACAAAGTCGGTTCACTTTCACTTCTGTGAAATCCATTTTCAATGAGATAGGAATCAATCCGACTGTACCAAGCTCTAGGAGCTTGCTTCAAACCATATAATGCCTTTTTTAGCCTGTACACTTTGTGCTCTTGACCTGGAACTTCATACCCTTGTGTTTGTTCCACATATACTTCCTCTTCTAGATAGCCATTTAAGAATGCCGACTTGACATCCATTTGATGAACATGCCATTTGTTTTGTACAGCAATGCCCAAAACTGTTCTGACTGTATCCATGCGTGCAACAGGTGCAAACGTTTCATTGAAGTCGATACCAGGTTGCTGTGTGAACCCTCTTGCTACCATTCTTTCCTTGTGCTTTCGCACATTCCCATCAACATCTTGCTTTGTCTTATAAATCCATTTGACACTGATTACATCTTTGTCTGTTGGTACATCGACCAGTTCCCATGTCTGGTTTTTCTCAATGCATTCTATTTCTTCATCCATGGCTTGTGCCCATACTTCTTCTTCAATAGCTTCTTCAAATGTTAGTGGATCATATATAGGGGAAAATAATGCAAACAGAGAGAATGAATTAGGTGTACCAGCTTCATATATCTCTCGCAGACTTCTTGTCTTCATCGGTTCTGTCGATGTTGACCTCGACGAAATGCTTGATGGAGTCTGCTGTCCTCTTGGTGTACTTGTCGGTGTAGCTTGAGCTGCTACATGTGTAGATGGTCCTTGTGCTGAACCATGTCTTGGTGTCATGGGAGTTGATGGTGCTGCGACCGGTTTACTTACATGTGGTATTTGAACCACTTCCTCTTCCATATCATCATGGTCGATGTTCGACACAATCTTGACATTTGTGTCGACGGTTCCATCCCATGATTCATTCTCGACAAATTGAACATCCCGATTGATAATCACTTTCCTTGTGACCGGGTCATACAACTTGTATTCTTTTGTGTCTTCTGAATAGCCGACAAAAATACATTTCTGTCCCTTCTTGTCTAGCTTCCTTCTTAACTCATCTGGGATATGAGCATATGCGACACAACCAAAAAATTTTAAATGTGAGACACTATGATTCATACCTGTCCATGATTCTTGGGGAACTTTGTTTTTCACACTCTTTGTCGGACATCGGTTCATAATGTATACAGCAGTTGCGACTGCTTCACCCCAATACTCGTTTGGAAAATGCTTGGCTGCCAACATGCCGTGCGCCATCTCCATGATGGTTCTGTTCTTTCTTTCAGCAATACCGCTCTGCTGAGGTGTATATCGTGCAGTGAATTGTTTCTGTATGCCATGGGTCTTGAAAAAATTCAAAAACTCATTTGAAACATATTCACCTCCTCTGTCGGTCCCTAAAATCTTGATGCGGTGTCCACTCTGGTTTTCCACGAGTGCCTTGAACTGCTAGAAATAACTAAATGCATCAGATTTGTGTTTCAAGAAATATACCCATGTCTTTCTTGAGTAGTCATCAATAAAGGTTAGAAAATACTTGCAGTCACCAATGGATGATGTCTGCATTGGACCACAAATGTCAGAGTGCACAATTTCAAGTGGTGTGCATGCTCTATAGGACTTTCTGACTGGAAATGTCTCTCTGTGCTGCTTACCAAAAATGCAGCCTTCACAAACCCTCTCTGGTGTGTCGATTAATGGTAATCCCTTCACCATATTTTTTGTGTGTAGTAGCTTCAGCCCACCAAAATTCAGATGTCCAAATCTGAAATGCCACAACCAGGATTCATCCTGAACTTCTGTCTGAAATGCATCCTGCAAATCAGCGCTGCAATTTTCTCTCTTGTCGAGGAGCTCGACTGTTTCTTCACTTTCTGCTTAAAATGTAGCTCCTGTCTTTGTCTTCCCTTTTATGTTGGAAACTATCCTCAATGGAAACAAGCGGTTGCTTGTCATTGGCACTTTTGCAATCAGCTGGTCTCTTGGACGCTTGTCTTTGATCACACAGTGTTCATCTTCCATGTAGACTCTATAGCCCTTTTGTAACAACTGTCCAATGCTTAACAGATTATGTTTCAGACCTTCGACATGATAGATATCAGGGATATACTTTCTCTCCCCCTGTTTGGTTAGAATATCAACAGTGCCTTTTCCTAAGACAGTAATTTGGACATTGTTTCCAAGTGTAACATCAGTTTTAATTGAAGTATCTAGACTAGAAAACAGATTTAAATCACCAGTCATGTGGTTGCCACATCTTGAGTCTAAGTACCATATGTCATGTGGACTTTCTTGAGCAGTATTGCATTCAAGTGGAGATGTTGAGGCTATTAACATTACCCCTATCGAAGTTTTGGTGCTGGTTGATTGACTTGGGCTTTGTCTTTCTTGATCATATTGTTTCTTCCTGCATTCATATGCATAATGACCAAACTTCTTATAGTAATGACATTGAATTTTTGATTTATCAAACCTCTGACTACTTGGCTGACTTGGGTTCTGATTATCTCCTCTGCCACCGACATTTGCAGGATTTCTGCCTTGTCCTCCTCTTGAAGAACTTCTTCCTCTGCTTCTGAAGTTGTTTCTCCCCGTGCCTCTACCACGACTTATGGATTACTGTGCTGCAAATGCACCTTCCAATGATGTCTGTGATCTGCTGATTCTGTGTTCATGATTGATGAGTGAATCTTGCAGCTCATCAATGGTAAATGTTGACATGTTTGTATGTTCTTCTAAGGTCACAACCAAATTTTCAAATCTTGGAGGAAGACTTCTGAGAATTTTTTCAACAACCCTTTGGTCTGATATGGGTTCTCCATGAGATTTCAGTTGGTTTATCAACCCAACAACTCTGGTGTAGAATGTGTCTACATTCTCTGAATCTTTCATGGACAGAGATTCAAAATCTTTTCTCAGAATCTGCAACTTGGATGTCTTTACTTTACCCAAACCTTGATAGGCAATCTCCAATGTATCCCATGCTTCCTTGGCATTAATTGCTGCTGCTATTCTTGGGAGTATGCTCTCATGCATAGCTTGATGTATGAAAAATAGAGCTTTTCCATCTTTCTTCCTCTGTTCTCTCAAGACATCTTTCTCAGCCTGTGTGAGATTGTTATATGCAGCCATGTCTGCTGGTTGTGCATAACCATGCTGGACTATCTCCTAGACATCTTGACCTCTGAATAAAGCCTTCATTGTTAAAGACCAATATTCATAATTCTTTCGTGTAAAACTTGGAGGTTGCAATGAACCAAAAGTGGAAGCCATTTTTAATTTTTAATTAACTTTCCTTAGAAAATTAATTTCCATCTTTTAAGACAAGATTTCTTTCCTAAAATCTTGGGCTAGTATAAACCTCGCTCTGATATAACCTCGCTCTGATACCAGATAGCCAAAACCGAGCCGACTAAACTTGGGTTTAGGGCTCAGTCAATATTTTAAAAATAATTTCACTTTTCACTCCGACGGGATTTTTAGTGCGACCACCTTTTTACTTCGACCAAATTTGGGAGCTTCGACCTTCGACCAAGTTTGGGGATCTTTGACACAAATCAATAGCTGCGACCAAGTTGGTAGCTTCAACCTTCGACCAGGTTGGGAGCTTCGACCAAGTTTGTGCAGAATATGTTTCTTAGTCTAAAGGCTCAAGAAATTACAAATGTTTTTACCCGTGAGTAAGATGAAGTAAACTACCCAGTTTTACAAATCCAAATAACTTATGAAATACATATACCCAAATATGTAGGAATATTTGAATAGACCAAAGTGCCGTAAAACTTGAACTTTCACGGGGTGAGATTTTTTGGGTTCTTGTTCTTTTACTTATCGGAAATTGTAAAAGACATTTACAGAAGTAAATCTGGAAATATGTGTGGCCAAATAATCATGAATTCAACCACAAACTATTTCATATATTAACTATGCGGAATTACAAAGTAATACAAACTTGTCTGTTACAAACTCGTCGATCTACAGAGCTTCAGCTCTTTGACAAAATCACATGCACATAAGCTTGAGCTTTGACTTCACTTTCTCACCCTGAGTTCCTCTGCTGTCTAATGTCTATCTTGTGTCTGTATTCCTGTGCGTATATCTCTATATGATTTACAATGTGCATATTCTATTTATAGGCAATCTGAAAATTGCTTCAGCATAGGCCGACTTACTTGCCGACTTACTTTCCATTAAACACTGCAATAACTATCTACCTAACAACTTTGACTGAATTAAGTTGCCTACTTGTGGACTTTTCCTTCTTGTCAGACTGACAGACAAGATCTTGGCTTATATAGACTCTGATAGAGTCGGTTGGAAACCAAGTAGAGATCTGCGAGTAATTACATTTTTCCAACATTGGAGATGTTACATTGGTGAAACCTAATGCATGGTGAAGACCTAGGTAAAGTGTTGCATTTTTTAAATAGTGTAGAATGAAACGTAAAAACCTATTTCGTTGCACATGGCTATCGTCTTGTGATATATATGTGATTTGGTATATATGCATTTGCAATATATTGTGATAATCACACCATGCGTATTATGAATGCCATAAATTTTTAGAGTTGTTCATTGCATTATGGAAAGTTGTGCGTGATCTCCTCTCATATTATCAGTACCAATGCACATTATTGGAATTATAAGTAATGTGCTATTGTTTGATGGAAATGCACATTATTGGAATTATAAGTAATGTGCTATTGTTTGATGGAAATGCATTGATTGCAGCAACTGGAAAAAACTGGATTCATACCTATCCAAGATATAAATACATTGTCATTGGATTTGAAGAATAAGTACGTATTAACCCATGGTGAAAGGATGCGAACAATCTTTTCTGTTGCAACCAATAACTATTAGAAGTTTTGTCCTCCTTTGTTGTTGTGGCTTGAAGATCTATTGAATTCTGCATCAACCTCTCTGCGCGAGCTCCATCACTATCTACTGGTGCATGAGTGAATTCTCCTGATATTATAGAAGTGCTAAAAATGTATTGGTACCATGACCAATATACTGTTTTCATTGTGGATTCTATTGATGAGATACACACCAACACCAACGTGGCGAATTTCAATCGTCCTGCTTAATGTTGGACAATATTGGTGAGAGTTTAATGTTGCAGGAAAACTACGAAAAATCAAATTCATTAATCGAATAACTGTCTTCATTCTATATTGTTCATTGGAGTGGAATAATGTAAGTCTCGTGTGAAAATTCTCTTATGAGCTTCTCTTGGATACTAAAAATTGTTGAGTACTTTGGTGCAAGATGGACAAATAATTTAAGAAGAAAATGAACATTTAAAAAAGAACTTGGTTGAAAGAAGTCTTTTGCATCCCACGAGGTATTTCCAATGGAGAGTTGATAAATTTGAAATGTTTAAACGTATGCACTTAAATAAAGGTAGGCTAGAAATTTTTTAACAAAGGTATATTGTACAAAGTAAATTGTTTGAAAACTATTGTCTCAACATTGCCAAAGCTTATCACTCTTTTGACAAACTACACATTGATATTCGGTGGTCGTGGAGCTGCTACAAGAGCATGGAATGGAACTCACTTGTTATGCATAACTATTCTTATTTAAAGAAGACTAGTATACTGTGCATATGACAAGGATTCATGAATGCATGGACCTACATGATACAATTGTTTATCTTGTTGCATGATACAACGTTTCCAGAGACTACCATCTATGGTAGTACACCATTGTTTCCATCATAGGACTGTGTGAAAACGGCATTGAGTTGGGATCCCAAGAAGATGAAATGCATGAACCTTAAATATTCATGGGAACCCTAATCAACTTTTGACATAAGTTGAATGCTAGCACTAAACATATTATTAAGATTAATTATGGTTGTTAAGCTCATAGTTGAAGCTAGGCTCATACTGTTATTATCATTGGAGTTTAGCTAATAGTTGTATCTAATGGATAATTTAAAAGTTAATATAAATCTTAGACTATGCACATTAACTACTCCTAAGTGTCATATGGAGTTCAAGTGTGACATAATTTGCACATTAACTAAATGATTGTTCTTGGTGCATGCGCAATCAAACCGTGAAGTTAAGCTAATATTTCTTGAATCATTGGAGTTAATCTAATATTTAGCTATTGAATCATTATTGAATCATTGGAGTTAAGTTGATAGTTGTATATAATAGTTAATTTAAAAGTTAATATATTGGTAGTTGCAATCATGATTGGAGTTGAAGTTAAGCTAATAGTTGTATCATCAATGTATTTAAGCGACTAATTGAATAGTTGTATCTAATAATCGAATAGTTGAAGCTCAAGTTTGCTTTTTCCAACTATCACCAATTGTACTTATCAATTGTTAAGTAAGCTATTTTTATTTTTTTTAAATTGTTATTTATGAGTTAAACTAGTCTCATTTAAAAAGAATGGAAAAACTAATTATATCTATATGGAAAACCTAAACTTGTAATATGAACTGTATATTAGCTAGATGTCCAACTACCAGATGTGGGAGTTTATTAGGAGTTTGGAGGAGTTTATTAGTAGTTCCAACTATTTTATTAGGAAACCTACTCTTACATGGCTCACATTATCTAGACTCCTAGATGCCAAATGCCACTTGGACTAAGCCTTAAGTGATTAGAGTTAAAGTTAACCTAATAGTTGTAGAATTATTGGAGTTAAACTAATACTGTATCTTATAGTTAAGCTAATAGTTATGCAATATCACTGTGATTAGAGTTGAAGTTAAGCTAATAGTTCTTCATTGTAGTTAAGTTAATAGTTGTATCTAAAAATAGATGGAGTTTAGCTAGTAGTTGTATCTAATAATCAAATAGTTAATGATTAATTTTAATTTTTATAATTATCGGCTGTTCTTATGTTAATTAAATTATTTTTTCTTTTTTTTAATTACTAATTAAATTTTGAACTGCAGGATAGAATCAATCTAGTAAGTACACTCGTGTCATTGTCGTTTAATCTTGGACGACACCCATAAAATCAATCTGGACAGTACACTTGTCTCACTCTCGTCCATAGATGAAAAAGCATAGATAGTAATCCACCCCAAAATTCTAACTCATATACACCTTCAGGTAATTATGCATCCTTTAGAAATAATATGTGTGAAATTATTGGATCTATGCTATTTTTTGCTGATGTGTAGTGCAGAATTGTGGTAACACATCCAGTGTTCACGTGTGGAACTGGTTGAAGAGATTTGTGAAGTGGTGTTATATTTTTCAGCCACATGAAGACTTCACCCTTAGATATGTGAGCTGCGGAACTGCGACCTCAGTTAGTGAAGACTACAACCACCATGAACATTTGTTCCCAGGTTAATCAGAAGTTCTATGAAGATTTGTAAATACTTGCAAACATACCTAGTCTCTCTCTCTCCATCTACATTATAAGTATATCTGCGTAAAGACTTGTTTTTGGTTGATTATTCATCATGAATTTATAGCATGGACCTTTTCTTGGTAGCTAGGCATTGAAGATTGCTTGGGGTGAGTGAGACCATTATGAATACTGTAAAATCACTCTTTTCTGAAGACCGAATTGGGCATTCTCTCAAAAGGGTGAAACCTAATTGTCTACGTTCTCTCCTCCTCCTCTATTTTCCACTTGAAGCTTAAGTAAGTTGTATTTTTTATTGCTGCAATTTCTTTGAAAGAAATGAGGACTATTGTGACATAATATGTAAGTGCTTCGAAGTTGAATGGGTAGTACTATTCCGCATGCTTTTTTCACTTCCTATACATCATATTTTTTTTCTATAATTTGACTTCAAACTAAGTTTGACACAACGCTACACTTTTCCATCAAGTGATGGATTCATTTTCCTCTATTAGAAAGTGGGTTTTTCAACATGCTTAAAGATCATGACTTGAATAGGTGAGAAGGAAGACTATACCATATGGAACTAAAAACTTTCATGAAGTTGGCAGTCAATTGTAAAGTTGGATGCTTTGTGGACTGTAGCCAAGAAGAATGTTCATATAATTATGGAAGAGCATGGATACAGCCTGCATTGAAGGATGGCATTATGAAATTTGCACTTGATTCTCAAGACATGATTTGGAATTTACACTTGACAGCTAGAGTTGCAGTAGAGTTGCAGAATTAAATAATGCTACTGCAGAATTGGTTTATGTGTTGATGGAGAATTTAATTTGTATGATGCAAAATTAATTAAGTGTTGTAGAGATGAATGTAACTAATAGCTAAATAATTAAATTGACAACTGCATAGTTAAATTCATAATTGTAAAATCAAATGCTGCTAAAGAATTGTGTTGCAGAAAAGAGATTTTTGCAAACTATTGCATAAAGTGTTGCATGGCTCTCTTGCTAGTGAGTGATAGTATTGGACTTTCATAAAAAGTCTTGTGAGTGATTATACATATTGTGCAGAGATAATTTTAAGTTACTGTTGGTATTGTGAACCAAATTGCATATTTGAAACGAGTAAGTGTGCAGTTACTTCAATAGAAGAAAATTGCAAAATTATATCTAGACATCATTCAGGTATAGCAGATTCCTCCATTCAACCATCACATATAAAACTTGAAAGTGTGTTTGTTTTGTAAGCTCTTGGGTATTTTTTTTGTACTTACTTGTGTTTTATAAGTATCAAAATCAAAAGGAATAGTTGAATTGTGTATTGTATATGGGTGCATTTTTTGTATGAACCATACCCATCACCTTTTAAGGTTTGAATATTGTGAGTTACATTTATAAAGGGTGGATTTGCAAGAAGCTCTTTGTATTCTCCTCTACTCATAATTATCCTCTTGCACTTGAATCTTTCTTGTCATAACAAGTAGTCGTGGACCTTCAAGAAAGCCAGAGCCACAAACAAATTCAAAGGCCATCTTCAGTTATGTAACCACATAGACAAAGGAGGACCATTTCTAGATTATTCAAGTATTTTGTTTCTAGTTGTTACACCTTCAGACTCTCCTCACTTTTAGAGTTCTCATGTGTTTTGTGTCTAGTTGTGACACCTTAAGAATCTCCTCTCTTCACATTGTTCCTACTAGGGGAAATGAAGAGGGTTAGTAACAATCAAGGAAGCTAGTTCAAGTGAGCCACAACAAGCAATTGTGTAAATATCTATGTTCGATTAATCTCAAGAGTTAGTGGTCATCCTAAAATCATCGGAACCTTCATGTAACAAAACAAGTGCAAGATTCTAGATAACTTACTTGGAAAAATATTGTCAAGCTGTAAATGTTCAGCAAGTTGCAATTGTTCACTTCCTATTTCACCTCTCCATATGATTCATGTTCATCCTTGAACCACCAATTTTGCAGAAGTTTTCAGCTTTTTCTATCCATTTTGGTTGGTGGTCAGCCAAAACCACCGCTTCATAGATATAGTGTATTTAGTAGAAGATGGCCCTAGATTCTACTAACATGATTTCCATAGTGGTTTGTCAAGTCTTGTATTCAAATTTCTTCTTTTTTCTTGCACTCTATACACCATTCAAATTAGGGGGGAATTGTTGGGAACCTAATCCTCTTTGTTAGCATATTACCATAAGTTTGTATTATTATTATTCATAATTTTTATGAGAAAAGGAAATGATGACTCATAGGGGAGACAAGAGTTAATGAGGAGTGGAAGAAACCTCTTGAAATACAAAACCAAGGGCCACTTCTCATTATATATATGTACTTTAGTTAATGAGAAGTAAGTGTGATTTCATGGGCCTATCTTTCTGTTTTGTGCGGTTATCCTATTTGGCTAAACTAGCTTTGTGTTTTCCAATGTTTATGTTTGCCAATATTATTTCTTTCCAAACAAGATTCTCTCTCACACACAATTATATATATATATATATATATATTGCAAAAATGCTATGTAAACAAGTACCATGTAAATAAAGAAAATAAATATAAAATATTCTAATATTAATAGTATTATATAAATAGAATTTATGCAACAAATAGTATCCCCTATCAATATATACCCAATATCAATATATAGCTTATTGATAGTATTATATGAATAAAATATATGCAAGAAATAGCATCCCAATAGCAACATATACCTCATATAACACAACTAGTTATATTGAAGTAAAGTTTTAAAATGACCATGAGAAAGGGTATGGTAATATTAACCCACTTTAAACAATATCCAAGCAATAGAAAGTGTTTGAACATTTACTCTATACATTCAGAGAGTTCATATTATTTTCAAATCGCATACTAAGACTTTAAACTCTTAAATAAGGTATCTTTATAAAAATAGATTTTTAGCTTAGTTACTAAACAAAGTAATCATATACACATGGTAACATTCTTCCTACCACGGAAAGTATGGACAATTAACAGTAATGATTGCAACATTTACAAAATTACAACATCTTTCAAATTTTACCACATAAAAAAATTTCAACTTGTAACTTAAAGAATATTGACATCACTTCTTTTCATTATTATATTAATGCCACTATAGAGGCTCATAGCTGTTCTCTTCCACTTCATTATTTTTCAAATGCTCTCCTATGCTTATGGATATCTATATTGCGTTTCGTATTTTTAAAGACTAGCTTATATGAGTAGGATTCTATTTGAGATCCTCATAATTACTTATAAAATGTTTGTAAATCCTTTCATCTATGATCATAATTTAATTTGACTTGTTATCCATCATGTCTATGGTTTAAGATTCTTGGTGGTGGGTTATACGTGTGACTTGATGCCACAATTATCCCTTCTCATCGAGAGGGCTCTTGTGTTGAAGTTGTCCCATTTCCTTGGGCTTGCCTTGGTTTCCATGCCCAAACCTACAACCTACCATGGTTTTTGTTCCATTGTTTCATTCCACTAGTTGTGACGTCACTCCCTCCTTCCTTGGCTATGATTTCCGTCCACATAGAAATCCAAGGCTGGGAATCCTTTACATAACCTCCTTTTTCTTGGGTGAACAATGTGGCCATGAACTATGTGTGTAATTCGAAACCATTTTACTATGTTTTTTCCTTATATCATTGTTTGACTACTTATTTATTTATTTGTCCCATGTAGGTTTGAAATATTTAAAGTAAGTAGGCCAATACTAGGCTACTAGGCCATATACTATGTGTTTTATTGTGAAATATTTTAGTTCTTATTCATAAAACTTGAGAATTATTTTCCTTCTTCCTATTTTCATGTACATTCTTGATAGTTCATATATGTATACCTTATTTAAGTGAGGTCAAGATTTTGGTTTGGTCATTATGTTTAAATATATTTTAAGTACTTTTAGAGTTTATACATTAAAGCATGCTTTATGTTTATGTATGTTAGTTGCAAATTGATTGTTATAATTATGTGTTTATAATAATTGAAAATAACCCAATATATAATATTTATATTATATAATAGAATTGGTAAATGAATGAATATGTATAACTATAAAACAATAAAAAGGTATATAGTTACTTGAATTTAAACCATAACATAACTTAAATGAGTATATTTCTGGTCTATCTACTATTAAATAGCCATGAGCAAATCCTAACAACTTAGTAGTTTTTACAATGTATATTTTAATTAAATCTAAACAAAACTAAGAAGAGAAATAGACAACTTCTTAATGAATATTTATAACAGAAAATAATGCAATCACTTATGTACGAAAACAATAGAAAGTAGACAACCTAGATACATATCTAAACTCCCACATTTGTAGAAGAAAAATACAATTGTAACAACCATGTTCTAGCCAGCCATAGACTATTGAGTAGAAAAATTCCTTGCTCAATAATTACGCCCTAGAATAAGCCATGAAACGATAGGGGATAATACCCTACTCTTTGATCCAATAGAAATCATTTTCCGACATAAACTATTATCACATTCAACTACAACTAGCTCTTACTCTCACAACAAAGCTCGCAACTTGGGATATATACCTAATACCTCAAGGTGTTCACATAATAAGTTCCCATGCATATCCCTCACTTATATGCATGTAAATAAATGTTGCCCTCGGTCTTCCTCATGGCACAACTTTCCATCCTTGGGAATTGGTTTGCCTTGAATATCCTCCTAGATTTTAGGGGGGTTGTTCCTCAAAACTATTTTATGACACTTGTCATCTTTATCTCTTAAGAAGAAAGTCTATGTTCCCCACCAATTGGGTCATGGTTTATCAAGTTCTAACACGGTTTTTCCACCTGCCCCACATCTTTAGTCAATGTTTTTAACATTTCCTTTTATGTCTTCCTTCTTATGAGACCAAATGGAATGTTGTTAACTTGTACACATTTAGAATTAATATGATCATATTTTTCACTTAGTATTCAAATTCAAATTTCAGCCTTAGTCAAAGTAATGTTAAAAATCAAATCATGGGAGATATTACATTCTTCCCCGCTTAAAGCTCAAGACCATCCTCTATTTTAAAACTACACCTTATCTCAAATCTGAAATAGAGATGGATATGCCTCTCTCATAGAATCCTCCATCTCTCTTGTAGCATCTTCAGGGATATAATGCACCCACTTGACTTTTACTTGAGTGATAGATTAATTTTGGAGCAACATCTCTATCTCTTGTCAAGAAATCAACTTGGTTATACTTGTATCACATTCCAATAAATAATGTGAGAAGCATCATGAATACTTATTTAACAATGACAGATGGAAAAATTATGAACTTTTATGTTGCCATGGCAATGCAAGTTGATAGGCCACTGGACCAATTATTGCAAGTACTTGAAACAACCCCCGTAACTTCATTGCAAGTTTAGAGTAGTTCCCCAATCTTAACGAGATCTCCCTTTTCAATTTCAAGCATACATGGTCACCCACTTGGAACTCTCTATGAGTCTAATGTTGTTCTATATAACTATTTTTCATGTTCTGAGATTTTTGTAAGTTTTGTCTTACACTTTGCAACACCTGTTACATTTCCTTTATCATATCAGGCCCTAAAATAATGTTCTCAATAGGGATGTCCCGAATAACTCCATTATTGCATTTATGCCCATAAAATATTTTAAAAAGTACCATTCACAAATATGCTTGGTATTCGTTGTTGTATACAAATTCCACTATGTCGAGGTATTCCACCCACTTCATGGGTTAGTTTATAGCATACATCTATAGCATGTCATCTATAAACTAACCCATTATATGTCGTCTATAAACTAACCCATTATATGTTTATGGATGGTAATCTATACTGAAACCAATTTATATGCCAATTCCTTCAAAAAAGGCCTTCCAGAAATTGGAAGTGAATTTTGCATCCTTGTCATAAATCACTGTTTTTGGAATAATATGAACATTTTGAGTCATGAATATTTATGTTATGTTAATTCCTTTGAAATTGGAATTGACAAGAAGAAAATATTCCACTTTACTTCATTTATAAACCACTACCATTATTATGTTTCCTTATAGATCTAAGAAGCCCTATACTAAAATTCATAGATATTGCCTCCCATTTCCATTCTAGAATGTGGAAAGGGTGTAACAACTCTCCTAGATGCTAATGTTCTTCCTTGACCTATTGGAATTCCAAACATTTAGTTAAATATCATGTTGTTTCATCCTTCATATTTGAACAACAATACTCTTTTTACTCTTGTTAACATTTTATAATACCTTGGATTATGTGAATAAGGATTTTTATGATGCTCATTTAATATAATGAGCTTTAAATATGTTGGATTTGGTATGTATAGTCTATTTTTGAGAAGTAGTAAGTCCTATTGATTGATGTTTAATTCTGTACTATTTTTCTACAATTTTTCATATATTTTCTCATTGTCTTCATCCATAACTCATGTAGAATGCGTTGCATATGCCTTCATGTTGGGTGTATCAACTACTCTATCCTCTTTCTCCTCAATGTGTTTTATATCGAAATAATATTCACTCAAGAAAGATAGCCACCTAGCTTGCATAGTGTTCATATTTTGTTGATAAAAACTATATTTAAGGCTAATATTATCTATCATTAACAATAATTTTCTTCTATTTAAATAATTTCACCACATATTAAGTACAAGAATGATTGTTGTTAGTTCAATATCATCGGTGGTGTGACTATTTTCGTTCTCTTTATTTTTTGTGATTCATAGAAAAATACATTCTCTTCTTGTAACAAGAGTCACGTTATTCCTTCTTTGGAAGCATCAACGTATGCTAAGAAATATGTATTGAGGATCTTCTATCTTTAGTCTTGATTCTGTGGTGAGTAAATATGTCATGTCCTTTCCATCAATCCAACCATTGGAGGGGAACATCAATGATTTATTGGTTTCTACATTTCACCCCCATGAACATATTATGAAATTCATAATCATTTAAATGCATGTGCAAATGCATAATATAAATACATGTTAGAAACTAAATTCATTCCACACATAAAGCATTCATATAATAACGTATTTATCACATGCATAATAATTATAATGATTCACATTCAAACACAATAGTAACTATAGCAAGTAACTTACTTATCTTTTCAATGAAGTTTCCCAAGCAATTGGTTATGGAAGAGTGATGTTTCACCCAATCATAGGTGCTTTGTCCAACACTTTTTCTCTCTTTTTATAATCTACCCCTAATTTGGTCTATGTATCCACTAAGGAGGAACTACAAAGGATCACTCACAACCTTAGATAAACATGTTCATTCTAAGCTAGCACACAGCTGGAGTTATCACACATGCATAGAGACAAGAAAGGAGAATTCTAAGTCAATGAGATAAACCACAAAGATACAACCATATCAATTGGCTTCATCCAACCTTGGAACCCACATTACCTTCCATGCCTAAAACAAGGTACCCTCATTAGACGAAATTTCAAATCAAAATGGGCCTCCTAAGGAAAATAATAAAAAAATAGTTAAAATAATAAAATAAAATTTATAAATTTTGGAGGAAGAAAAGAAAAAAACTACTTTTTTGTTCATATTTTCGACATATATCCTTGTGTTTTTACTCAAATTTCAATCAGGAGATCTCATTGGATGCGGAATTTAATTCCTTATCCAACGAGTACCCACTCGGCATACTTTTTATGGACCCTGCTACCCCAAAAACAAGAAATACCTGAAAAAATGTATTTCTTGTTTTTCAGGTATTTCTTGTTTTTGGGATAGAAGGGTCCATAAAAAGTATGTTGAATGGGTACTCGTTGAATGGGGAATTAAATTCCACATCCAACAAGCTCTCCTGATTGAAATTTGAGTAAAAAGACAAGGAGATATGTCGAAAATACGAACAAAAAAAGTAGTTTTTTTTATGATACCTATCCCCAAATTTATATTGAAAAATTGTTTAAGACCTATACGGTATTTCAAATTCAAATATATTTCATTGGATAACACATGATGACATGGAATTTGAATTAGGGTTAAAAGGCTCATTTTGAGTTGAAATTTCCTCTAATGTATCTGCTACATAGCCCCTCATGCGTCCCTTTCCTCCAATGTTATTCCAGATAAAAATGGAAAGGTACAAACTATTAAAACTTTAAAAATTTCATTCCTTCACTAGTTTTATCAATCCATTTTATCTTGTAGTTTCTTTATAGCTTTAAATCTCTCCTGGATCTTCTAATTCCTTGTGACAATAATTTTCAACCACAAAATTCAATTTACAAGATTCCAAATCTAGCCTTTCCATGGATTTTGGGGATTTAGACACACTCAAATTTTCCTTAGGGTTGATATCTATGAATCCCCCTCTAGATTTCATAACCTACATGAATTTTAAGGCATTTTTGCCACTCTAAAACATGGCTTTTTCTCTGGTTACGATTTTATTTTTTATTTTTCTTGCTCAAAATGCATATCTCCCTCAAAATTAGAGTTTGGTTTCCTAACAATGGAATGGGAATGAAAGGAAACTAATACAAATGAAGTAAAATTGACTTTTGGGTACCAAAAAATAATTCCATACTAAACCATACAAATTTCTAGGTTCACACTATGCACCATTAAATTCATGAGTTGATTTCTGAATAGTCTTCTTACAACTAAATTAAACATTATCAAGGAAGTCCACTTGGGTAGTTGATTCCCATTTATGGCACATGGGTTCTCAACATGAAACTTGGAAAAAAAGGATTTGATCTCACACAATCCTCACCTCTCCCAAGTGGATAAACATAGCCCCTTATTTTAGTTGCCTCCATGGCTAGCTCTTAGACTTCTATTAGCATTATAAATATTTACATTGTTTTTAAATTTTTACATGGATGCCTAGCACATGTCCACAAATATAAAATACTTTCATTTATGAGACAAGCATTCACTAGTAGTGCCTTAGCCTTGATATCCATAATAGGGATCACACAATGAATATTTGCAATATTTACACATCAAACAATTGCAATATAGGGGTCAAAATGGGGGTATTACATTCTCCTCCCCCTTAAAACAACATTTTCCTTGGTATTCTCAAAACTGAACAATAATGGGTAGGACTCTTGCATGACATCCTTTAGCTCTCATGTGGCCTCATTGGGACCAAGGTGATTCTATTACACTTTTTACATGTTCGATGGTTAATTTCTAGATCAATTTTACCTTCTTATCGATGATGTGCATAGGCTTCATTTGGAACTCCGCACCAAGTTCCACCTGTATCATATTCCAATCAATTACATGATTACAGTCATGTACATACTTCTTAAGCAAAGAAACATCAAAAAAATTATGAGCTCTCATGTTAGAAAGTAATGCAATCCTATATGCAACAGGTCCTATCCTATTGAGGACTTTCAATGTACCACAATATCTTAGTGCTATATTAGCAAAAATTCCCAACTTTAAGGAACTTTTTCTTGGACTTACTCTTAAATAAACATGTTCCCCAACTTTAAGTTCCTTTGTGTACTCTTTTTAAATCTTTGTAACTCTTCTTCTTGTCCTATGATGCATTTACATTCAGCTTGATCTTAACAATTTATTGTTCCATTTCCTTGAGAGTTTTTGAACCATGCACTATCTTGTTTACTGAGCTACCCCAACTCACTAGATTTCTGCATCCTTTGCCATACAATGCCTCAATTTTTCTTATTCCCAATTATGCTTAAATTCCATTATTGTATCCAAATTCTATTAAGTGTAGGTAATCTTCCCACTTAAATGCCTTATCCATCACATATATCCTTAACATATCCTCAAGAACTCGATTCACCTTTTTGGTTCGACCATTTATTTGAGGATCATATGCTGTCCTAATACCATCTAAGTTCCCAACTCTTGAAATAACTCTTTCCAAAAATTGTATGCGAACTTTGCATCTTGATATGAGACTACTTCCTTTGGTAACCCATGCATTTTGAATATCTCCTTCATGAAGATATTTTATATATCATTTTTTTTATGAGTGAACTTAACTCGTGTTGGTCTAATACCAGTCGATAATCTTCCCTTCACCAAATCTGACCAACGGGAGAGGGAATTGACTAACTATGGAATTCCAAAATTTTCCCCATAACCATATTATGAATTTCATAATATTTAACAGACATGTGCATATGCATAAATTATATATTTTTCAAATAGGGTTCATATAAAACATTGATCTCAAGATGGTCACAAGTCTGTTCACACCCATGCAATATACTAATATTTTTCCTTAACCCTAGAGAGTATAAAAGCGCAATACAATAAATTGTAGCTTGCAACGCATGAGATAAATGCTACTCTTTAACAATAAAAATCCTATTCTTTAACAACATCAATCACTTATGAAACTTGAAACAATATTTTCGGTCAATTGACACTATGAAAACCCTTGTGGGAAAACTAGTGATAGAGATAGAATTTTTTATATCATAATCAGTTACAGTACCAACAAAAATGTATCTAAAGTTTTCTAACTCATGAACTACCTAGAATTAGCTAGGAATAGTCGGTGTAGATGGGAATGTTCCCAACTACCCATAATGCACCTATATTCCTCTTGATTGTGTCCCTCTCTATACCACTTCTCTTTGAACTAGGAATGATTCCCTCTCGCTTTTCCCCACTATGTCAGTGATTGATCTCTCTTATATCTAGATGAGCCCTTTCTCATTGTTTTTCCTCCTCCTCCTCTCAAGGATACACCCCCTCTATCTTTGCATGTGCTAATGTTCTCTCTTGTGTAGATGAAATCACTAAACTAATAAAATTCTTTTGATTTTTTCCCTCTGAAGTACTTTTAGAACTTTACGGTGAGATTAAGTTCCCAAAACTTAATTTCCCTTTAATACAAAGTTACAGTAGTGCATTAAAAATGTGTGCATGCACTTCATGGATGCAATTGATAAAATTCATTAAAAACTCAACATGTCTCCACCATTGGATGCATCATACCTGGTAGAGTGTTTCTCACCCTCTACGCTCCTGCATATTTCCTTGTTAACTCTTCAACGCTCCCAATTAATGAGGAAAATGTTCTACACCACTCCCATCTTTTTCCCTTAAATATACAAACTTACTTTCCCAATATACTTTGTGAGAATGTTTGCTACCTTCTCATTTATATATAAGTACTAAAGTTGAACTTATCCCTTCTAATCATGATCTCAAGTGAAATTATATCTAATCTCAATGTGCTTGGACCTGTCATGAAATATTGGATTCTCCATGACTTTCATGCAACTCTGATTATCATAATAGATCACAATTGTCTCCAACTATAGATCAATCCAACTCACTAGAATCTTATGAAGCTGAATAAATTCACAACTGGCTAGGATAGCCACCATATATTATACCTATATAGAAATTAGTTAAAATAAATTTTGTTTCTTTTTGAACCACAACACAAATACCAAACCCAATATTAAAAAAATACCTTAAGGTGATCTTTCCTATCAACTGGAGTTCATGTCTAGTCAGAAACCGTATATCCAATCAACTCTATTCCACCCCTCCTCTCATAGTTCAATCCATAGTCTATTATACCTCAAAGGTACCTAAGCACATGATTTGTTGCCACCCACTACACACTCCTAAGCTACACCATACATTTACTCAAGGTATTGCCATCATAGCACAAACCTAACCTATTGTTGATGAAAGACATCATCGATCTGATCAGTTGACGATTCCTAGTAGGATCACTCAACTCTCCCTTATAAGGCATTAGCTTCTTTTAATTGGTTTTCATAAATGTGGTCATGGGTATGTAGTCCTCCATATGCAATCTCTATTGAATGTGAAATGCATATTTTCCCTATCCTAGAAAGATATGCCCATCCTCCTTCAAAACCTCCATACCCAAAAAAAATAATGCATCAAACTATTGTCCTTCATCTCAAACTATGAAGCACAATTTTTTTTGCATCTAGATATATTTTATGCTCCTATAATAAACAATTCATCCACATACAATATTGGAATGAATGGATCCCAATCCACTACACTGAACTACTAGTTGCAGGGATCTTCTTCGATCTTCTAGAAATTGATCTGCTGCAAATACGCATATATCCTAGAATACCATGCTATTGGAGCTTGCTTCAGTCCATATGAATATTTTCTCAACCTGAACACATGAGAATCTCTCTCATGTACCTCAAATCCTTCTATTTCTCAATGTACACATACTCCTAAATGAAATAATTAAGGAATGTTGTCTTCACATCCATCTGGTGAATCTTCCATCCCATCTCTATTGCAATGGATATCACTACTCTAATTTAACTGTACATGGAAATTGAGGTGAATCTCTCATCATATTCAACTCCCTCAACCTGTGAGAACCACCTCACCACAAACCTAGCTTTGTACCTCTCAACCATGCCATCTACAACATATTTTATCTTGTATATACACTTAAAAGCCACCAATGACTTCTTCTTAGGTGTTGGCATAACCTCCCAAACATAATTCTTCATTATGGAAGCATATTTTTCCACCATGGAGTCTCTCAAATTTCTTTTCTCCTTCATAATCATAAGAATATGGATAATACTCACCGATACTTCTNACTACAAAAACTCTTTGGAACCTCGCTCTCTCTCTCTCTCTCTCTCTCTCTCTCTCTCTCTCTCTCTCTCTCTCTCTCTCTCTCTCTCTCTTGTAGCCCTCTTGGGAGTCCCCACTATTTGAGCTTCCTTCAAGGTATATTGAAGCAAATTGGGATTCCTCTTCCCTAAAGTAACATCATATAGAGAGAACTATTCATCCTCATCCCAATCCACTACTTAATAATATGTGCCATATGTAGTAGCTTGAATGGTTTGTGACCCTGTAGCTTGTGAACATGTAACATGTGACCCTAAACCTGCAAGAGAACCACTCTATGATCTTGTACAAAATCATATACTATTACTTGGGGATCCTGTCACTTCTAAAAATTGTGTCCCTAAATGTTTTACAATTGTACTCTACACTATATCATCCTGAGGTGTAGGAGCTACTAATCCCCCCTTCTCTAACTCACATGACTTCTTGAAAGACTTGTCCTCTTCAAATTTCACATCCCACCTCACAACTACTAGTTTCCTCATATGAATAAATATGTAGTATGATTTCAAATTCTCCTCATACCCAACACATATACCCTTCTTTATCATCGGTTCCAACTTTGTCCTCTTCTTAGAGTATACATGTGGGTAAGTCAAGCATCCAAATATCCTGAAATGCCCTACCTTAGTATTATTTCCTGAGAAATCCTCTTTAGGATTCTTGCTTCCTTAAAAATTATGGGGACTCCTATTATGATTACATACTACTATGTGACAAGCCTCTGGCTAGATACATAATGGAAAACCCTAACCATGTAGTGTAGATCTTGTTGCACCAACAATTTCCTTGTTCTCTCTCTCTACCGTCCCATTCTGCTAAGGTGTGTAAGGTACTTCCAAATACCTATTTATCCCCTCCTATGTACAAAATACATCAAACTCATTTAAGGTATACACTTCCCTATTTTTTTAATCACAATACCTTGATCCTCCTCCCTTTTTGGTTCTCCAGTAAAGTTTTGATCTCTTTGAACTTCTGCAATACTTCTTATGAATCCTTGATTTTCAAGAAGTATATCGAGGTATTCCTAGAGTAGTCCTCAAATAAGGATACATAATACTGATAACCCTTCCATGATATATTCAAATTTGGACCTAAAAGATCTAAATGTATCAATTCAAGTATCCATACTCACTTGCTGTCACTGTCTGGAAAAGAAGTCTTGACATAATTGCCAAGTGCACATCCCTTGCACACATCATTGTGATCTATGTTGAAATATGGCACATGTGTCACTATCTACCTCAAGATTCTCAATCCTGAAAGATCTAAGTAGGCCATCCTCCTGTGCCACAACTCACACAAGTCATAACCATCACTACAATTGTCATGTGCTAAGGCATGATGAAGATGAAAGCTGATCTTGTATAATTTCCCACTACATTCCCCAATACTCACTATTGTCACAACATTGGATCCATTAGGGTGTATGATTACATGCCTATCTAATAACACCACACAAAATCCCCCATCCTCTATAGTAGAAACTAATATAAATTTCTTATTTAACTTCACAACATGCAAAACATCCCTCAGCTTCATTGAATCTCAAGACTCCCTCTCAAAGGAGGTTGGCCCTTTTCCAACTACCCTCACCGAAGTGTTGTCTCCTAGAACAACCTAATTATTGAACCTTGTCTTAGTAATATCCAAAAAAAAATTTCAAACAAATATGTTGTAATTTGGAGGCTCCACTATCTATATACCAAACACTGGTAGTAGAAGCACTCGATGAATGACAATAAATCAAGGAAAATTCCCTGTCAAGATCCTCCATGGAATGCTTATTCACATATTTTGATGTACATGAATGACAAGTGATGAGATAAAAATCCTTGTCAACCTCTTATGAAAACTTATCGAATTTAGATACTACTACTATATGAGGCTATTGGAACATATTCACAACTCTCAACCTTGTATCCATGAACATCTCTCGGTCATAGTAATCCAGGAGGATATCCATAGTCGAATAATGTAGAAGGGTTCCATTATATTCAAATATATTTATTTGACAAAGAGCTCGTAGAAATATTCCTGTTGCAATTTGAATGGGGTTGAATGGACATCATATGTGAAGGAAATTGTAGGTTGAAATTACGAGAAAAAATGAGTTTTCTTTCTAACAATTTCATAAAACATTAAAGAATTTTTTTTACACATTAAATTGAGAGTTTAATGAAAAATATGTAGAAATGGAAATATATGAAAGTTCTCATACAAATTCTCATTTAAATTGTAAAAAAATATGTTAAAAAAGTGTGAGAATACACCTCACTAATCCGTTTGTAGGCCTAAGGGGTTTCGAGATATTCATCGAGAAAGTTGAGACCTTTTCTCCACCTATCCCTTGAGGTCTCTCTTGATCCTAATTTATGGGATCATGGGAGAGATACTCTCCTTAACATGTGTGATAAGTAATCATCCATTGAAAAGGTTATCAAATACTCTCATTTGGAGAAGGAAACGAGGGCTTAGTTGAAGAAAATTTTCTAATAAGTTTTGTTTGAGATATTTCATCCGAACATGGGAGAAACAATTTAGTTCATGTTAGATCCTTGGTTATTTTTGGTGAAGAATACGAAGGAATTCGAAGGTTTGAATGTGTCACTTGAAGTGAAGAGCATATGTACTTATGAAAGCTAATAAAATGACTCAAAGATTCAATGCGTTCGTAGACATAGCTAGGACGTTTGACGAACTCCATTAACAATTATGATTTGCGTATCTTTTTTGTGTGCTTGTTTTGTTAATATTCAATTTTTTAAGAATCAGAATTGATTACTATGGTATTTTATTTATGATTATTGACAATTTTTTTACATATGAATTAATGGTATAAAAACGTGAGTTTACAAATTTTTGGATCAAGTTTGGTATCAGAACAGTTCTGATCTGGTTTCATATTTATTTTGGATTTTTTCCACAAAATAATCCTTTTATTTTAGTATTTGAAAATATTTGTAGAGATGTAGATTTCCCTGAAAGGTTGTTATCCATGGATAAAAAGGTACATGAATTCTATAATGAAGGAAAATAAAATGTTGAGCTACAAAGACAATTGAAAGATTTGACAAAAGAGAAACAAGAAATTCAAGAACAACTCAAACAGATGCATCCTGATATGCAAATTAAGGAGGATTTGTTAGCCAAGTATGAGCAAGGTGGCAATACATGACGTCCTTCTCCAGTAGAAGGTGACATAATTTTTTCCTTTTGTCCTCATGTGAGAGAACATCATATGGATGTTTCATTTTCAACATCCTCAACCAAACTAGAGGATTATACATTGAAGATAAGAAAAGTATATTTGGACATATTTATTTCTTAGTTAAAAGATGTGGTAAGTGATAATCATGTTAATTTAGTTGCTCCACATATAAATGGTTGTTTGGGTTCTTTTGAAAAACATACACATGGGTTTGGCATAAAACTTCTAGCAAAGATGGGTTTCAATGGAGTAGGTCTTGGAACTAATGTCCAAGGAATCATACAACCAATTGAAATTGAGGAACATCCCCTATATCAAGGATTGGGATACCATGAGACAACATATGGTGAATGTTCTTGGGAAAATTGTTACTACTTTCCTAAGTGAGGACATGCTATGGACTATTGTTAGGATTTGCATCTAGAGTGTGAACCAAAATGGTTTCAAATCCAAGAAGGTAAAAGTGAAGTGGATGGAAGGAGTGATTCAAAAAAATCAAGTGGATCATCAAGAGGAAATATAGTTAAAAAACACCCAAGGTATGCTTTCAATGACAATTTCAATAGCATGAAAGATGTAATTATCTATTCTTTTTGTGGAAAAAGGAATCATCATATTACATAATGCTTGAAATTTAAAGCCTATGGTAAAATAAAGGGTGCAATTAGAATTATGCCAAAAAAACAAAATCCTTCACTTCACATAAAGAAGCAAGAAGACGCAGCTCATCAACAACAATCATCGAGAAGAATTCTACAATATCAGCCAAAACAAGAAGTAGAAACACCAATAATTCAAGAAACAATATTTGATGAAGTCTCTTCATCTAGAGAATTTGATGTTGAAAGAAAACAACCCAACGACCAACATTATTTTGATTGGTTGGGTAAGAGGCGATTGTCATTTTTGCAAAATTAAGTCTCGTGAAAATTTTCTTGTGATATTTGGGAAAAGATAACTTTTCCAGCAAAAAGAAAATATAATGAAACATATTACAATTGATGTTGGAAACAATCTTTTACAGTCAAGAAAGTTTGGGGAGGAAAAACGATGGTGCCTTCTTAGTTGGAGAACACGGAATTGGAATTGTTGTTGCTTGTTTGTGTAAAAATGGTCACTATTGTGATAGATATATCTTTGATGGAGGATAATATAAAATCCACATGGAGATAGAAGTTTGAAGCATGGTTTTATGCAACCAAGACCTAGAAATAATGTAAAAAGAGCAGAAATAGTTAATAAGAGTGCAATCCATCCATTACAATGAATAATGGAGATAAATGTCAATCCTCTTTGAGGGAGGAACCTCCTTACAAAATGTACTAAGTACACAAGACACAGTTCAGATACAATGATGACTAAAATGAGAATATCACCTTCTTATATATTAGAGACAAAGATGTACAATAACAACTAATCGAACCACTAACACACCCAAGATGATATAAATAATATGTAATGCACCACAATATAGGGGGTACTGCACCACACTGTATGGGGTCATGTTCCATCATTAAGGCCTTAACATGACCCTCCCCTTCAAAAAGTGTTGACCTCAACACTCAAGAAGTTTTGGATGCTCCAATATAAAGGACTCAGCTTCCCATATTGAATCTTTTGCAAGTAAGTTCTTCCATTTAATGAGATACTATGGAATTGATTGATTTCAAAGCTGTCTAGTTCCTATTCAACGATTTCTTCAGAATCCAAGATGATTTTTCCTTCCCCATGAAGTTTTGGTAATATTGTTTGAATCGGTAGCTTGCCACTGATTACCTTATTTAAACCGGAAACATGGAAAACTGGATGGAATCATGAAGATGCATACAATTCCAATTTGTAGGCCATACTACCCAATCTTTTGTAACACCTTATAGGGATTGTAGTCTTTAGGTGATAATTTATTATCCTTCTTGGTGTTTTCCACGGACATCTTTTTGCGTGGTTGTAGTATTAAAAAAACCTAATCCCACACATTAAATATTCATTCACTGCGGTGTTGATATGCATGTTGTTTCATTCAATTTTGTGTTAGATTTAGGTCGTCCTTTAAGAGTTGAAGAACTTCTTGTTGATGCTTCATGTGGTATTCCACTGCTTGAACCTTAGAGGAGTATCTTAGTGAATATGTGATGGATGGTGGGTGATAGCCATAATGTGCCATAAATGGGGTCATTTTTGCTGATGTATGGAAGGAAGTGTTATACCACCATTCTGCCAACGATAACTACTTAACCCATTGTGTTTCCTTATCAGCTGCAAGACATCGAAGGTACCCTTCCAAACATTTGATTACGATCTCTATCTTTCCATCATATTGAGTATGTTAAGATGATCTTTGAGCCAGTTGAGTACCCAAACAAGAAAATAATTTAGTCCAAAAATTTCCGGTGAAAATGGGATCATTGTCACTTACTATATTATTTTGAGTACCATGTAGTTTTTTATTTGTCTCCATAAAAGAATTGGACACCGTTCTTTCTTTCAAGGGGTGAGATAGTGCACAAAAGTTTGCATATTTAGAAAGTATATCAACAACCACCATAATCACAGTCTTTCCTTCATAATTTGGTAATCTTGTGATAAAATCCATTGTGACCCCTGTACAACTTTGGCTTGGAGTGGAAAGTGATTGTAGGAGACCAAGGGTATTAATTGTTTCCACTTTATTTTGTTGGAAAACCAAACATTCTATCACAAATTTTTGAACATCAGTTTGAACACCATCCCCCAGAAATATTTATTTACCCTATGGAATATTTTTAAGAAACCTAAGTGTAATATCGCCCTATTTATAAACATTATTTGTAATATTAAGTCTCGACTATAATTTTTTGATGAGTTTGGATGATTGCAAAATCCTTCTAAATTGTCCCTGGAGGACATTTATAACCGCTACATTTTTCCTTTAATAAATTTATTACTGAAAGGGATAGGCCACGTTAAAAGAGGAGACTATGTGTGCAATAGAGGGAAACATAGAGCAGTAAACCTCAGGGAAGTACATTAGGCGCTGGATCACCTTAATGGCGCCAAACAGACCCTGGAGGAATTAGGGTGTGGTGGTTAATGGGGATTCAATGGAAAATGTACCGTAGCTACAAAATAAGATCAGAAAGACCCTAGAAAATCAGGGAATGCAGTGGATAACATGGATTCCTTTGAGAATGGACCATAGCTACAAAGTAAGACCTAGGAAACCAAATTATAAGAGGGAATATGTGAGGAGGGAGGACGTTGTTGAGTATGCTGGAAAATAATGGAATGTTGTCATGTGAGCACTTTGAGTTAGTCAAGAATTGAGAGAAATACTTGTCGTGTGAGCATTCCATGTTAGGCAAGTGATTTCTTCCTGGAAAAACTGAACCGAGGTAGCTCTCTCCGCTCTTGGAATGCATAGTTTAGCTCAGGGATGATTGAGGACAGAGCATATATTTCCCTGATCTACAGTTGGGTGGAACATGGTTGTCGCCCTTTCATTGCGGCTCACGTTACAAACATATTCCATTACTGGGCTTTGTTTTCTGCAAATCAATTGAGCCCGGGGTATGTTTGTACATGTGTAAATGTGTGTTTCAATGTAAATAAAATTATAATTACCAGTTTTGGGTTTATCGACGAGAATTTTGCTTATGATTTGGTGTATACTCATACTCAGTTTCAATGTTTGTGACTTTCATTTGGTAATATGGGTTGCTCAAATGGTGTAATATTGTTTCTATAAAGAGTTACTAGGATGTTGTATGATTCCTTGTTGAAGCTAGTCTATGGGACCCGTGGTAGGGAAGCCAATGTGTTCTCTTGAGTTTATCCCCTTTCTATTTTAGTGATGCCCTTGTATAATATGTTAAATTACTAAGGGAGGGTGATAATATGAAGGAGAGGTTGGCTACTAAAGTTTTTAGGAAACTGGCTACTCTACACCAGCAAAAATACCTAATCATGTGCTTGTCTAAGTAACTCAATCATCTTAAAGCCATGACCCCATTGAGGTTTGGAAAATTTTTGGTATTGCCAAGAAAACACACAGAATATAGGAAAAACTCCTTTGGACAGAAGGCCTATGGAAGCCTAAAAATGTATAAATAATTCATGTACTTCCACAACCCACAATCTACAATCCACGTTACGAGAGTGGGAATCAGATTAAAATTTATGAGGAATTGAAGTGTTTACACAACCCACAATCCATATTGCAGAATCGAACAAAAAGTAAAAATCATAAGGGAGTGGGGTGGTTCTGCAATCCATAATCTGCATGCGAAAGAGGAATCAAAGTAAAAGTTATACGGAATGTTAGCATTTCCTCAATCCTCAACCCACATTCTGGAAGTAGAAACCATGGTTAAAATGTAATGAATACAAGTAATTTTCTTAATTTTCATTGCGAAATGCAGAAAGTGGAAAGGAAAAAGGGTTAAAAAGTTGAGGTTTCTGCAATCCGCAATCCGCATTGTGGAATGCAGAAAGTAGAGACGATAAGTCATAAAAATGTTAAGGTTTCTAAAATACTCAATACGAATTGCAGAATGTAAAAAGAGGAAAGGAAAAGTGTTGCAATGTAAGGGTTTGCATAGTCTGTAATATGCATTGCGGAATGCAGAAAGTGAAACAGGAAAATTATTGAAATACAAGGAATTACACAATCCGCAATCTACATTGCAGAATGTAGAAGACATAAGGGAAAATTTGTTAACGATCAAAGGTTTCCGCAATATGCAATCTGCATTGTGGGATACCTAAAGAAGAAGAAAATTGAGTAAAATGAATGAGGTTTCGCAATCCACAATCCACATTGTAGAAGTGTAAATGTGGAAGGGTAATATTATAGAACAATTAAGTGAGTTGCGCAATATGCAATCCACATTGTGGAAGAGGAAATGTGGAAGGGAGTTATTATTTGCGGAAGAGACATTTTTATTTGCAAAAGTTACCTTTTGTTTGTGGAAGGGAATTCTTATATGCAGAAGGCCTGTTGCAGAAACAATTTAAGATTAGGAATGAATGTCAGAGGAATATTCATGGACCATGTCTTATGTGAAAGAATTTATATATATATATATATATATATATATACATTTTAGCAGGTTATATGGGTATGTTACATATGGTATCATAATTATAGGATTCAACCCTCTCTCCTTCTCGGAACATCTAGTTCGGCTGAATTATGGAAAACTTCGTTCTAATCATTACATTTTATTTTGGAATGTTTTGTAATAGGGATATGACAATGGCCTCACAAAGTGAGAATTAAGATCAACCCAAAGAAGGTGCACCAACACCATGCACATCGCAACCAAAGCAAGAACACTTTGAATCCAGTCGAGTTATCGAATCAATGAGGAACTTGATTGTAGAAATACAAAGCTTCAAAGAGGACAATGAGAAGCTAAAGAATCCTTAGGAAAGGCAGCAGGAGATTAATGAGATACTATTGCAAAGTCTGCAAGAGAAGAATAATGGGGAAAAACCCCAAAAAAAGATTGGGATGGACCCAGAAGTTCGCATAAGTGTCAAAAGAAAAGACAGTTCCTCCAATGGAACTCAAAAATATGTGAATCAAGCCAAGTGGGTCAGCAAAAGAAAAATCAACCACTTGGAAGGAGAATTTAAAAATATCAAGCCAACCAACTTCGATGGGGAATCTAAGACTAGATAAGAAGCAAAGGATTGGATGCTAGACATTAAGAAGTACTTTCAAATTTATAATTACTCTAGAAACATGAAGGTGAGAATGGCCATCTATAACTTGAAGGGAAAGGCCAACATCTGGTGGCAGGATCTAAAGATTTCTTAGGAAATTAAAGAGAAGAAAAGGGAATGGTTGGAGTTTAAGAAGTCATTTAAGAAGCAATATTTGTTAGAGAGATACTACGAGAGAAAGAAAAACAAATTCTTTGAATTGAAACTCGGCCAAATGAAAATAGAGGACCTCGTTATCAAAGTTATTGACCTATTGCAGTTTGTATCGTGTATTAAAGAATAAAAATTGAAAGTGCATATGTTCTTCAAGTGTTTTCCACAGTCTTATAAGGACCAAATTGAATTCAAGAACCCCAAAACCTTGGATGAATCCTTAAGAAAGGAAAGGTTGTGTTTTGAACAGTTCAAACATAGGAATGACCTCTCCAAGTTATGGAAGGGTAAAGAATAGGAAAATTTAAACCAACAGAAGAAGGGATTCCAGCCCTAGCCCTTCAGGACCATTCCAGGGAAACTGCAAGGAAATTCCTACAGCAAAAATGAACATCTTTCATAGAAGAACTATAAATATGTGAACCTTAGAGCTAAGGGGACTGTTGGAGCCCCTAAAGAACCCCTGAAGTGTTGGGAATGTGGAGAGTCACACTTCTAAAGGAACATCCCACTCTTCAACCAATCAAACAAGGTTGTTCACAACCTGCAAGAAGATTCCACTATTGGGGAAGTTGGGAAAACTTACCACCAGACTAATGCAGCCCTAGAGAGTCGACAAGCAAATTATGAATTTGCAATTGTGGAGATTGAAGGTACTCTAACCGAAGTATTTATATACTAATTTATCTAGGGGCTATCTTAGTTTACATCACTCCCAAGGTGGTGGAGGACTTTTAGATCGCTAAGGAAAGGCATGCAAAAGCATGGTCATTCCAACTGGCTACTAGAGCCAGGAGAAAGGTAACTAAGTTTATTATTGTTTGTGAAGTTAAAATAATGGATCATGTGACTAGGATTAACCTGAATGATTTGCATTTAGGGTCATATGATATCATTATTGGAATGGATTGGTTAGCAAAGTACAAATTAATATTGAATTGAACCTTTACTTATGTGGTTGAGGATCAAATTGTTAGAAAGGTAGAAGGTGTCATTAAACTTGTCTCTTTAGACAAAGATTTATTCCATGAAATTAAAAAGGTCTATGAGAAAGGGTTGTAAGCTATATGTAGTGCGGGTCGCTGACGAGCTCCTTAATGAAGGTAAAAAAAGGTAAAAGACAACCTAGTCTTAAGTAAGTTTATCGATATGTTTCCAGAAGATGTACTAGGACTTCCCCTCAACGAGAAATAAATTTCTCCCTTGATATTGTTCCCGGGTCTGCATCAGTATATAGGATACCTTATCGTATGAGAATCCATGAGTTAACTAAACTAAAAATTCAATTACAACAACTACTAGATAAGGGTTACATCAGACCTAGTGTGTCTCCTTGGGGAGCATCAATTTTATTTGTTAAGAAAACGGATGGGACTCTAAGAATTTGCATAGATTATAGACGGTTGAATAAATTAAACATCAAGAATAAGTGTCCTCTGCCTCAGATTAATGATATGTTTGACCAAGTGGGGGGAGATAAATTATTCTCCAAGTTAGATCTGCGATCTGGTTATTCCCATATTAGGATTAAATAAGAAGATGTAAGTAAAACGACCTTCAAAACCCAATATGGGCACTACAAATTCCTATTAATTCCTTTCCTCTTAACCAATGCCCCTTCTACATTCATGTGCCTAATGAATATTATTTTCAACAAGTACCTAGATCAGTTTGTGTTGATATTTCTTGATGACATCCTAATCTACTCCAAGATGGAGGAAGAACACCAACAACACCTGTAAATTGTGCTACAAACCTTAAGAAAGCATCAACTGTATGCTAAGTTTGAGAATTGTGAATTATTTAAGAATGAAATTTAGTACCTAAGTCATGTCATCTCAGAAAACAAGATTGTGGTAAATCCGCAAAACATTAGCGGCTATTTAGAATGGAATGTCCCTAAGGATTTCGTTGGCATTGAGTCCTTCATGGGACTCACTGGTTACTACCAATGATTCATCGAAGGATTCACAAAGATAACCCATCCCATTAATTCCTTGCAAAGTAAAGGAGTAAAGTTTGTGTGGTCCTTGAAGTGTTAGGAGAGATTTGAAAATCTAAAAATATTATTAACCATGGCTCCAATCTTGAAGGTGGATGACCCCTATAAAGACTAGTCATTCTGTACAGATGCTAGTAAAGAAGGATTGGGGGGAGCATTATATTAAAAAGGGCATGTGGTAGGTTATGAATATCGCAAATTCGAAGAGCATGAACAAAATTATGTAGTGCATGATCTAGAATTGGAAGCAGTAGTGCATGCCCTAAGAATGTGGCACCACTACTTATTAGGGAAAAGGTTTCTTTTGTTCACATACAGCACCTGTGTATAGAATATGTTTGCTCAGCTAGGGATAAATGCCAGAAAAGAAATATGGATGGCCTTCTTAAGTGAATTCGATTTTGAAATTAAGCATATCAAGGGTAAGGAAAATAGGGTGGTTGATGCACTAAGTCGGCGAACTCACGAAGTATATGAGATTTATATGATCTAGCCAAAAAGTGATATGAGGAGCAGAATGAAAAAATACAACATCCATGATGTTGAATGTGAAAATTTATTGATTAAATTGCTAAAAGACGAGGTAAACTTGAGTGGGACAGAATTCAAAGTAGACCAGAAGGAGTTAATTTGGTTTAAAGGGAGAATGTACATGCCTAATGTTGCCAATTTAAAATTGTTTGTTCTAAATGAAATGTACAGACCTCCTTATGTAGGGTACCCTAGTTACCAAAAGATGATCACAGCCCCAAGAAAACAATTCTTTTGGCCCAAATTAAAGTCAAATTTAGTTGATTATCTGTCTAAATGTTTGGAATTCCAATAGCTGAAGGACATACATCAACATCCATCAGGTTTGTTACAACCTTTTCCAATTCCTCAATGGAAATGGGAGGTAATATTTGGATTTTATCATAGGTTTCTCATTAACTCAAAAACAACGTGACGCAATTATTGTTGTAGTAGATAAGTTAAGCAAGTCTGCTCATTTTATACCTGTGAAATCGACTTATAAGGCTGCCAATGTTGCAGAAATATTCCTGAAGGAAATATTTCGACTTCATGGAGTACCAAAGATAGAAATTTATGACTGGGATTTCAATTTTACATAAAACGTTTGGAAATCATTGTTTGTAGGGTTAAAAACCAAGATAAATTTCAGCACTAGATACCACCCTGAAACAGATGGACAAATAGAATGAACAAACCAAGTCATTGAAGAAATGCTAAGGATGTATGTCATGGAAAGGCCCACTAAGTGGGAAGACTATTTGCATCTGGTAGATTTTGCATACAATAATGGTTATCAGACCTCATCCAGGATGAGCCCATTCGAAATCATGTATGGGAAAAAGTGTAGTACCCCTGTTAGCTGGGATAATCCTGTGGATCATCTGATAGTAGGACCTGAAATGTTGCAAGACATGGAACAAACTGTTCGCGAGTTAAAAAAGAACTTGAAGGTGGTGCAGGATCACCAAAAGAGTTATGTTGACTTGAAGAGACATTGTAAGGAATTTTCGGTCGAAAATCATGTTTACCTTCGAGTCAAGCCCAAAAAGAGCTCCCTAAAATTGGGAAGCTGTGCCAAATTACCACCACAGTTTTGTGGACCATTTCAAATATTGGATAGTATTGGACCTATGGAATACAAACTTTTTATTCCCACACACTTAAGAATTCATAATGTTTTTCATATTTCATTGCTGAAGAAATTTATACATCAGTCCAATCATATCATTGACTGAAATGTAGTATAGGTGGAACCAGAAGGTGGATTCCAAGTGGAACCTCTATGCATTCTAGACAGGAAAGAAACAACAGCTCAAAACTAGGTCATCACTTTGGTTAAGGTGAAATTGAAGCACTTTATCTTGGAGGAGGAGACTTGGGAACCAGTGGAAGATATGAAAAAGAAGTATCGAGGTTTATTTCCAGAATATGTGGATATGGACTGAGAACACTATGGACAGTGTTGCAATAAGGGGGCCTGGATGTAATATCCCTTGATTTATAAAAATTATTTGTAATATTAAGTATTGACTATATATTTTCAATGAGTTTGGATGATTAGGAAATGTGTCTAAATAGTCCCTAGAGGACAGTTGTAACCACTACATTTTTCCTTTAATAAAATTCTGACTGAAAGGGACATGTCACGTTAAAAGAGGAGACTATGCATGCAAGAGTGGGAGACATAGAGAATTAAACCTTAGGGAAGTACATCAGGTCGTAGAATGTCTTAATGGTGCCAGATAGACCCTGGAGGAATCAGGACGCATTGGTTGATGGGGATTCAATGGAGAATGGACCATAGCTACAAAATAAGATCGAACAGACCCTAGAAAATCAAGGAATGCAATGGTTGATAGGGATTCCATGAGGAATGAGCCATAGATTCAAAGTAAAACCTAGGAAACCAAACTATAAGAGGGAATATGTGAGGATGCAAGCCGTTGCAATGTATGCTGGGAAAGAATGAACTCTTGCTGTATGAGCACTATGTCTTAGGAAATAGTTGAGAGAAATACTTGTTGTGTGAGAACTCTATGTTAGGAAAGTGATTTCTTCCTGGAAAAATTGAACTGAGTTTAGTTTTCTCCTCCCTTGGCATGCATAGTGTAGTGTGAGGGCGATTGAGGATAGAGAATATATGTCCTGATCTATGGTTGGGTGGAATCTGGTTGTTCCCCTTTCATTGTGGCTCGCATTACAAACATGTTCCATTACTGGGATATGTTCCTACAAATTTATTAATCCTAGAGTATGTTTGTACATGTGTAAATGTGTGTTTCACAGTTAATGAAATGATAAATAATAGTTTCAGGTTTATCAATGACAATGTTGCTTATGAGCTAGTATATACAACTACATTGTTTGAATGTTTGTGACTTGCATTTGGTAATATGGGTTGCTCAAATGGTGAAATATTGTTTCTATAAAGAGGTACTATGATGTTGTATGATTCCTTGTTAAATATAGTCTATGGGACCCCTAGTAGGGATGCCAATGAATTCTTGTGGGTTTATCCCCTTTCCTTTTTAGTGAAGCCCCTATATAATGCCTTAAATTCCTAAGGGAGAGTAATATTGTGAAGGAGATCTTGATTGTTGAATTTCTTAAGAAACTGACCACTGTACACCACATAAAATACCTAAGCATGTGTTTTTCTAAGTAACTCAATCGGATTAAATCCATGCGTCAATTAAGGGTTGGAAACTCCCTAGTATTTCCAAGAAAACACATAGAATATAGGAGAAAAACATTGGGCCAAAAGGCCTGTGGAAGCCTAAAAAAATATAAATAATTCAGGTGCTTTCGCAACCCACAATTCACATAGTGGCAATGGGAAGCAAAGTAAAATTTATGAGGAATTGAAGTGTTTTCACAACCCACAATCTGCATTGCGGAATCAGAAACAGATTATAAATTCATAAGGTAGTGGTTTGGTTCTACAATCCACAATCCACATTGTGGAAGCGAAAAGCGGTGTAAAAGTTATAAGGAATGGGATCATTTTTGCAACTTGCAACTAACATTGGGGAAGTGAAAACCAGTGTTAAAATGTATTGAATATAAGGAATTTCCACAATCCATAGTCCACATGGTGGAATGCGGAAAGTGGATGTCAAAACTTAAAAAAATATAAGAGATTTTGTAATCCTCAATCCATATTGCGAAATGCGGAAAGAGGAAAGCAAAAAGGGTTAAATGTCGAGGTTTCCGCAATCCACAATCTGCATTGCAGAATGTAGAAAGAGGATAGGATAAGTTGTAAAAATGTTAAGGTTCCTACAATATACAATCTGCATTACGAAATGGAGAAAGAAGAAAACAAAAGTGTTGCAATGTAAGGGTTTCTACAATCTGCAATCTGCATTGCAGAACGCGAAAAGAAGAATGAAGAAATTGTTGAAATAAGGGATTCCAAAATCCGCAATCTGCATTGCAAAATGCGGAAGGTGGAAGGGAAAAGTTTTTAAGGATCAAAGGTTTCCACAATCCACAATTCACATTGCGAGATGCGGAAACTGGAAGAAAATTGAGTAAAATGAATGAGGTTCCAGAATCCTCAATCGGTATTTCAGAAGCAAAAATTTGGACGGGTAGATTTATAAAAGAATTAAGTGAGTTGCATAATCAACAATCTGCATTGTGGAAGGGAGTTATTCTTTCCGAAAGGGAACTTTTGTTTGTGGAAGGAAATTTTTATATGCGGAAGGACTGTTGCAGAAATGATTTAAGATTAGGAATGTATGCTAGAAGAAGATTCATTTCCCATGTCTTATGTGAAAGAATTTTTTTATATATTCATCTTAGCAGGTTATATGGGTATGTTACACCAAGTTCCCTCCTATCGGTGAGGAGTGGAATTCAAAAAGTACCTTTCGCTTGAGCTGGGAACTCTTACCAAGATATAAGCAATCCGTGTACCATAGAAAGTGATATTTCCACCTAAATGTATTAGAGGCACTTGGATCCTATTGCAGCTTTTGAATAAATGTCCATATTTCTTCGTCATTTTTCCATTTTCCCCTTGGTTTGACTATCCAATCTGGTTGGATGATCGAGATAAAATAGAGTAATGTCTCAACATCCTCAACTTTCATGGAGAGTGCATCCACAACAACATTTTTATTTCCCTTTTGTACATGATTTCAAAGTCATTTTCCAACGTCTTTGTCACCCATTTTTGCTGCTCTTTGGAAGATATCATTTTTTCTAAGAAGTATTTAAGGCTAGCATGATAATTGTTTTACATTGAAATGTCTCCCTATAAGGTAGGGGATCCATTTCCTCAAGGAATGTAGTATCACCAACATTTCCTTCTCAGAAAATGGGACTTTTAAATTTCTTTCCCTTCATTGGATGACTTGTGAAGGAAAGAGGGTGTCCTTCTTGCATTAGTACAACTTCAATTCCATTTCCTGAAGCATCACATAACACAATATTTTTTTTTGTGAAGTATGGTATCACCAAAGCATGAAATTTATGCATGGCCTCTTTGTGTTGTTGAAAAGATTGAGTTTCCACTAGAGTCCAAGAAAATACATGATTTCTTCAGTAATTCTGTTAGAGGAGCCGATATTCTTCCATAGTTCCGAAAAAACGTGCACTAGTACATTGTCAGACCTAAGAATCCTTGAATATTCTTCAGGATTTTGGAAATCGACCATTCCATAATGGATTTAATTTTGTTAGTGTCTACCTTGACACCTTCATGAGATACAATATGAACCAAATGCTCTACCTACTTTATCCAAAAGAAACATTTTGATAGTTTTGCATACAATTATTTCTCCTTTAGTAGCTGTAGTACCTTGTCAACATGTTTAAAGTGTTCTTCCCAATACTTTCTATAGATTAGTATATCATCAAACAATACCAACACAAATTTTCTAAGGGAAGTCTTAGAAATAGAATTCATTAAACCTTGAAATCTGGAAGGCGCATTTGTGAGACCGAATGGCATGACCGAAAATTCATGCTGACCTTCATTAGTTCTGAATGTTGTTTTCGTGATGTATTCATCCTTCATTTGAATCTAATGATACCTAGAATTACCATCCAACTTTGTGAAGACAATTACTCCATGTAATTCTTCTAACAATTCATCAATGACAAGAATCAAAAAGTTGTCTTCAATGGTGATCTTGTTGAGCTCTCTATAATCATCACACATATGGCACGATCCATCTAGATTGGGTACCATTATCACTACTGTAGAGTAAGAAATTTTTCTAGGCCTAATTATGCCAACCTATAACATTTTAACAACCATACACTCAATGCCACTCTTCTGGTTATAGGGATATTTATAAGGTCTAATGTTAGGAGGAATAATACCTGGAATTAAGTGGATAACATGATCAAATTTTCAAATAGGTGGAATACCTTTGGGAATATCTTCAAATACCTTGGAATTCTTATCGATGACCCTTTGGAGATATAGGGAGATAGGGAACTTTGAGTTTTGAACATGTCATGAGAATAATTATGCAACTACTCCTTGATTTTCCCGTTTTAACAACTTTCCCATGCCATTTGAGCTTATCACCTTTCTTGGTTTCCTTGTGATACCATTTAACTCATATTATTTTCCTTCCCATGAAAATTTCCTGATTTTAAACAAAATTGAAAGCCATTGTTTCCAATGATTATAACCATTGGACACCTAATACAACATCAATGCCACCCATGGGATATAAATCATTGGACTATTCAATCCATATTCCCCCATAAACAATTTGATATTATGGAAATCCCCTCAACAATTTATAGTTCATCCATTTTCAATCACTACTTGAAACTCTTGAGCTGAATATACTAATAAATTATGAAGTTTCACTAATTTACAGTGAATGAAATTATGAGTACTACCAGAATCAACCAACAACATTACCTTCTTCTTTTTGATGTATCCCTCGATCTTGAGAGTTTGAGGAGTGATAATTCCATCCAATGCATGACAAGATATGGTGGGAGTAATTTAATGTCAAGTATATTCTTCTTTTCGTTCATCCTCTTCACAATCTATGTTGAATAATTTATTCTCACCGCACTTGTGTCCCTTACTATACTTGTTGTCACAATTAAAGCATAATATTTTTTTTTCTTTCATCTAGTTGTTTGGGTGTCAACCTTTGTGGTGGTTTAGAAGAGGGAACATTATTTTCTTTGTATGTGTTGGAGAATTCTTTTGTAGTAGTCATTGCCATATTTTTACATTCAACCTTCCTTTCCATCATGAAAACCTTCTCTAGGGATGGTGGTTCAAAGAGACACACCTCATGTTGAATTGTATCTTTAAAGGTTCCAATAAATAGATCTAACAAATTATCTTTTGAAATATTCTTCAGTGTGAGACTTAGGTGTTGAAATTGTTCGACGTGCTTTGTAATTGGACCTTTTTTCTTGAGATTTACCAACTTGATAAGAAGGTGTTTCTATTTATATCCACATAATTTTTAATCAATTCTTCTGTGAATATAGACCAAGAGATAATAAAGTCCTTTTTATGGGCACACACCCATTGTACCATACAAATTGATTAGGTTATAAATATAAGGATGCAATAGTTACATTTTGCAAAGTGGGAACCTGTTGTAGATCAAAGAATTTCTCCATCTGAAAAATCCACATGATTGGATCCTTGCCATCAAATATTGTGATGTCAATCTTGGGGATAAAGTAGTTCCTTGGATCTGAATTGAACCCATGATGTTGTAATGAATCATCAAATTTTGAGGACTCCAACTTCCCGCTCTCCAATTGTTTTTCAATTTTCTCCAGGCATGAATGGAATAAGTACTCTTTTTCATCCTTATCCTCTATATTTTTATATCCTTGATTAATTCCTTCAAGTATTGAATGTCTTCTTTTATATACATCCCTTTGATATCCTCTTTAATATCTATCCTTTTGAGATCTTCTTTACTAGCCATCTTATTTTCCAATTCAACAAAGTCACCAATTTTCACATTTCCTTTAATCATATCTTCTAACTTGGACACTCTAAAACACATGTCTTCCATTTCATCAGATGTGGGGAATGAATCCTCTAGGGGTTTGAGTGGAGTGTGATTATTTACACTTATTTTTGGTGTAATTTTGAACAATAAATATATATCACACCCTAGGTTGTATCGCAAATAGATCCTTATACTCAAATCTATTCAAATGCAAAATGACGTCTCTTTTTTCAAACCCTCATTAGAAGATTGTTTTTGGGTCGACTTGTAATTGAGGTAAAATTTGAATTTCGACCCCTATAGGTCCAAGAATTCAACCTGTGGTACCCTGATGAATCCTCATTCCAATTCCACATATCTTACCTAATTTGTATAAGCCAACAAAATTTATTGCAAATATCCCAAAGCTTCTTTTTGTGTGCTATCGAGAAGAGATAACTTGTACTATATGAAACATGATAAATCTTTTGTTTCTATAGCTGAAACTTATACCACAAATAACTTGGTTTGTATTATCTTATATGCAACTAGTCTCACTCAATTTGGATCTTGGATGCCTCACATATGACCTTTTTCCCTAGAACACATGTTTTAGACCATGTTTTGGACTAGTAAAACACCCAAGATTCCTCCGCAATTATCTCCGAAGCTATAATTGATATGGATCTGAATTTCAGAATGCAGATATTTTGATTTTTTTTTTAAAGTGGATTTTTAACCTCAATCTCTGAATCCTTGTTGGAAAAATATTGTAGCAAACATTCCAATATTACTTGTTTTGCATAAGCAAGCCCCAAGGAAAGAGATATGGAACCAAATGTTATGCAACAAAGTTCCATAAATAACAGAAAAATAAAAGAAATAGAAATAAGAGAGTAATCCATGCCTTAATAATGAATAATAGAGATACATATCAATCCTCTTGGAGGGAGGAACCTCCTTACATAGTCTACTAAGTACACAAGACAAGATAAGATACAATGATGACTAAAATAAGAATATATCCATCCTATATATAGGAGACAAAGGTGTACAATAAAAACTAATAGACCTAACCCGACATAAATAATATCTAATGCAACACAATATATGGGGTAATGGGCCACACTATATGGGGTAATGTGCCATCATTAAGGGATTAACACTTGGAGATAAGTTGAATCCTGTAAGTAACTCGCACATCCATTTTTTCATCAAGGGACATACATCCAACTTTTTATTGTTTTTACATTTTGGTGACAGACATTGATACCCAATAATCTATCCATTGATCAAATATCTGGAGGAGATTCTATGAGAAAATATGGTGAATATCACTGTAAAAATTTAGGAAATGAAGCTTCTACATGGAGATCGACAACTAGATCGCATGAAGATGATGAATAATCTATGCTTAAGATATGTGACCACAATTGTATGGAAAATATGTTTTACTTGTGACAAATTGCTTAGTCTTAACATCAAATATGCCAATTTACCTTCACAAACTAAAAGGTTTCTAGAAGGGTATTTTGCAAGCTAATAATTATCTTAGTTTTAATGCCATCCCAAAAAAATAGTTCTTTACCTGGTGGTAGGTTTTTAAGAAACCTGAGTGACCTCCTAACGGCGAGGAATGGAATTCAAAAAGAACCTTTTTCCCGAGCTGGGAAATCTTAACAAGATATAAGTGATCCTTGTACCATAGTAAGTCATCTTTCCACCTAAATGTATTAGAGGCACTTACATCCTACTACAACTTTTGAATAAATGTCCATATTTCTTTGTAAGTTTTCCATTTGTGCCTTCATTCGGCAATCCAATCTGGTTGGATGACCAAGATAGCATGGAGTAATGCTTCAACATCCTCATATTTCCTAGAAAGTGCATCTGCGATAAAAAAAATTCCCCTTTTTGTAGATGATTTAAAAGTCATATTCCAACATCTTTGTCACCCATTTTTGTTTCTCTTCAAAAGATAGAATTTCTTCCAAGAAGTATTTAAGGCTATCATGATTAGTTTTAACTTTGAAATTCCTCCCTATAAGGTAGGGGTGCCATTTCTTCAAGGAATGTAGTATCACCAACATTTCCTTCTCATAAATGGTATTTTTTAAGTTCTTTCCCTTGATTGGATGACTTGTGAAGGGAAGAGGGTGTCCTTCTTGCATTAGTACAACTCCAATTCGATTTCCTAAAGAATCACATTCCACAACAAAGGTTTTTGTGAAGTATGGTGTCGCCAAAAGATGAGCTTTGTACATAGCCTCTTTGAATTGTTGAAAATCTTGAGTTTCCACTAGAGTCCAAGAAAATGCATATTTCTTCAGTAACGTTGTTAGAGGAGGTGCTATTATTCCATAGTTCAGAAAACAATTGCAGTACTACATGGTTAGACCTAAGAATCCTCGAATATTATTCAAGGTTTTGGGAATCATACAGCCCAAAATGGGTTTAATTTTGTTACGGTATACCTTGACACCTTCATGAGATACAATATGACCCAAATACTGTATCTACTTTATCTCAAAGAAACATTTTTAGATTTTTGCATACAGTTATTTCTCCTTTAGTAATTGTAGTACCTTGTCAACTTGTTAAACGTGTTCTTCCCAAGACTTGCTATAGATTAGTATACCATCAAATAATAACAACATAAATTTTCTAAGGAAAGGATTAAAAATAGAATTCATCAAACCTTGAAATATGGAAGGCGCATTTGTGAGACCAAATGGCATGACCAAAAATTCATAGTGACTTTAATGAGTTCTGAATGTTGTTTTGAGGATGTCTTCATCCTTCATTCGAATCTGATGATACCCATAATGAACATCCAACTTTGTGAAGACAACTACTCCATGCAATTCATATAACAATTCATCAATGACATGAATGGGAAACTTATATCCAATGATGATGTTGTAGAGGAAAGTGTTCCTATGGATGGGATTTAAGAGGCCATAAACATACTAGGGTTGAAAGAGAGATGCTTATAATTCTACAAGTAAATGTAAACAAAATTCAGACACGGATAGGTTCATACCTTAGTCAAAAGAAGGTTGATCCAAGCAGCCCTTCAATCTTCCTCTTGCTCTTCTTGCTCAAAGAGACCTGCAAAACAAACTCTACCTTCCTCAACCCAATATGATCGCATGAAAGCAATGATAATAAAATCAATATGAAACCCTAATATGACTAGCATAAACATCTGATCATAAACAGAGATTCAATATCCATTGCACAATTATTGGAAGAGAAAGAGCATCACATCTTTTTTAATCATGGAAGAAGTACAAATATTACCTTCTCCTCAAGCTAAACACCTCATGAAACCTTGATATGGTTCTTTTGCTTCTCCTCTCCAAGGAACTCATCCCCCAAGATTTGAAACACAAGGAGATGACATCTAGGGAAAATGTAGGAGGGATGATAGTCCCAATTCCTCTAGCATAAGAATGCAAATATTCAAGTCCCATCTCATGGACCTCTCTCCTTCTATTTATGCATTTATGAAGAGATAGGGTCGAATAGCGGTCAGTTACAACTTCTAAATTTAGTTCCATAACCTCCCAAACCACCCCTAATTTGATATTTTTGATATTTTTATTATTTTTTACCATTACAAGATGTAACCACAGGTAGCATGAAGGAAAAATCATTAGTACAGAGGTGAAAGTCGTAGGTTTACTTAACAAAATTTGTGAGTAAGTAAAAAATGATCATGGTTAGGGTACGTCTGGGAATTTTCAGACTTTGGAGTCTTCTACAAAGTTGTTCCTAACTCATATATTTTTCCAACTGTCTAGAGCAGAGGTCAAGCATAGTTACATACCGCCAAATATGGCTCCTCCAATATAGGTGTTTTTTCAGTGACTTTCATGAAGTGTCATCATGGAAGTGTTGACATGCAACGAAAACATGAGAATTTGGCCACAGGGAAAGAGCATGCATTTTGGGCTATAACATGTGATCTTGTTGAGCTCTCTATAATTAGGACACATACGCCATGATCTATCTGTATTGGGTACCATTACAACTGGTGCAGAGTAAGAAATTTTGCTAGGCCTAATTATGCCAGCCTCTAACATTTCAACAACCATACACTCAATTCCACTCTTATGGCTATAGGGATATTGATAAGGCCCGATGTTAGGAGAAACACTTCCTAGAATTAAGTTGATAACATGATCAAAGTCTCAAAGAGGTGGAATACCTTTGGGAATATCTTCACATACCTTAGAATGCTTATTAATGACCCTTTAGAGATTTGGGGAGATCCGGAACTTTGAGGTTTGAACATATAATGAGCCATTTGTAAAAAATAAATATGTGAAAAAAAGTAAAATTGATTTTAAAATTGTTAAGAAATGTAGTTTATGATTGTAATTATATATAATTAATTTAAATTTTCAAATAATATTTTATTTATTTTATTATGCAATAATTATTTTTTAATAATAAACATAGTAAACATTGAAATTAATATATAAAATTAACATTAAAATTAAGTTGTCTCACCTACTCTCAATTGTAAAAAACAATTTTGTCATATAAAAATATCTAATATATATTAAATAAAATTAGAAATTAGAAATTAATTATAATAAATATATTATAAAAATAAATAAATAATATTATTAATTTTCTTTATGTGGTTCATTGTTGAATTGAACTTCCTATCTCAACTACTTTCATCGTGGACTAGAAGCACAACTAAGCTACCCCTATCAAACCTTTTAAAAAAATTATTTAAAATTTCTTAGAAATTAATTTTTATCATTAAAAAGTTATTTTTTATTTTTTAACTTTTTAAAATAAATTATAAATCATAAAACTGTGCCATCTCTTTTATATATATTATAAAAAATGATTAATATTTATTTAAATCAACTTTAATTTATCAAAATATTAAAAAATATTATTAACTAATTAATATTAAAAATATTTAATAGCAATATTTTAAAAAAATAACACTCTTTTAAACTCAATTCAGAATTGTTGATTAAGAAATTACACATTATCTCGAATCAATCATATAGTTGAACATTATCATAGAAATGTAAAGTGAACAAATATATTTCAATTTACTCTATTACAGACACATCTAAGGGGAAACCAAAAAGAGCATATAATACCTCAATATAGTAGTAGGCAATTGGATAATTCTTATATATTTCTTTACAGGAAAGCGAAGAGTGAGTGAAGTTTACCTCATGCATATTGGAAAGTCCAACTTAGAGATCCCGTTATGTCAAACCCCAATGTCTTAATACAGTTACGAAAGCTTTAGAAATGTTATATCCCATAGCTCTAGAGCTTTAGCATCATCCTCATATTTAAATATTAAACGTATCTTTATATAGTTAAATTACTTGTTCTATGTTCTTTACTTTACTTAATGTTGTTTACTTTACTTTATTAGATGGCTGGTTCCCCAATGAGTGTTGATAAGAGAGAATGGTAGGTGTAGATATGACAATTTATTAGTCGATCTTTGTAATTGGGTGGCAGTGACATTCCTAATTTTTTAAATGTCGCAAGGCATTTTGGTATGAAAATGATTTTTTTATTTTATTTTGTTTGTTAACGGTTGTGTATAAAAAAATATAAAAATAAAAGTGAAAGTAATTTTATTTGAGAATGAAATAAACAGAATGAATATAAAGTTTTTTTTGGAATATTTTGTTTTACAATATATCAAATGTATATGATGAATGACCACTAAAATTAGGTCTTTATAGTATTATGATGATGATGGTTAATGTCCATTGAGACCTATTTTGGTCTATCGGATCTTACTAAGGAATTATTTGGTTTGATTTAGAATTTTATTCTTATGCTCAAAAAGCTTGAAGATGAGCATTCTTAAATCACTATAGTTTTGATAGGTGTTGAGGCCTGGAAAATCACAGGTAACAACAGTTAGGGATTCTCCCCAGTAAACGTTCCCAACTAGCCCGCTACTGTTTGGTATGGAGAATCCGTCCGGTTTATGGTCCGGCTGTCATAGGTCAAGCAACAAAATAAAATGTTTTACCGGTTACAACCCGGTCCACCATGTATATTTTTGGTTTTTTGTGTTTAAGTATGATGTGCAAGTGCCTATCTAAAATGCAGATTGATAGAGATAATGAGGAGCGTCACAATGTGATGCACAGGTTCTTACCTCTCGTCTTAACTCTCTTGCATCTAAATCACACACAGCAAGAAACTAAAACTAACTATCTAACCTATCCCTAGGGAGCAAAATTATCACTTATCAATGAGTAATGTGTTTCTCTGCATGCATTAAGAAAAATCAAACATGGTTGTTACTTATTTCAGAACACATGAACATTAATAGATATATGAACAACAAGATAGCTTATTGTTTATGAGAACCTTCATTACTCACAATGGAAATTTCATAGAATAGGCTAGAGTGCATTCATAACATGAACATAGGTTCAAATAGTCAGAACGATCTCACAGTTAATGAACATAAGCTGAAAACGAAATAGTTCACATTCAACTGATCCATAGAAAAGCATTTGAAACATTCCACCAAGCTTTCTCCAGCAGGAAACTTGTAATACTTTATTGCAAAAGGAAATACTTCTTCTTACAACATACCCTCACAAATCTATCTAGGAAAAAGTCCATTGTACATCGAACTCTCCTATATTTATACAAAAAGTAAAACCTTTGGGCGGCCCCCCAATGACCTTTGGGCTTCCCCAACGTTTCAGTCCCAAAATCTTGTCTTGTAGTGAATGCTCATAAATTACATAATATGTTACATTTCAAATTAAAATTTTAAAAGAACTTTATAAAGAGGGACCAACTTGGTCGCTGATGAACTTTTCCCAAGCCTGGGCCTCTGCCGCTATCGATTCTTCTCAATAATCTATTGGCCTTTTTTAGATCCTGTTGATCTTAAACCCTCACTTTCTTCTTCTCTTTTCTTCATCTCTGCTTCTCCCTTTTCTTTCTCCTATTCTATTCTTCACTACCGCTCTTCTGCTTTCTCTTTTAGACATATCTTCTTTGTAGCAATCACCCTGTCATGAAAATAGCATATTTTTAGACCATTTATTGTTTAACAAAGTAACACAAAAATGTATCAATACATGCATTCTGTAAAATGAACTATAACAGTATTAATGCATGAAAAAAATGATAAGGCAAAGAAAATCCTGCAAGTTCGTGTCTTGAAATCCTCTAAGTCCACTGTCCAAAATTAAAATCACAATCCCGATAGAACAGACTCTTCATCTTAATCCAGGCCGCATCTAACTCGGAATCCTTCGATGAAAGCATGAACCGTAACAATGTAATTGCCAAACACCAAACCCTTGATTTGACCAAAACCCACGAAAAATCTCTGCCATCCATGAAATATGGTAAAAGCACACAAAATCGGTAGGAAGAAACCTTATCGATAGGAAAAACAACTATACGTTGGGAGGATAGTGCACTAGATAGCTGCAACGATGGGTAGGATAAAGACTGCGGGTTCTGCGACAACATAAAATCATCGATAATCGAAAAACTTGTTAGAAAAACAGGACCGCAGAGTAATAACAGATATATAGTTTAATCAATAAACAAGATGCAAAACAAATTAAAACAGTACAGAGAGACACAGATATAACGTGGTTCACCCAAACGATGGGCTACGTCCATAAATAAATTTGTCAGTCCTTTTATTGCAGTCCAGAAAGATGAAGGGATACACCCTGCAGGAAAATCGTTGCACTTCCTATTCACGCTCTCACAGTCTCTCTTCCAGTACAATATAATGCCCACATCCAGTACAATTACAATGGAGCCTCCTCAAGCCTTATAAAGGCTTAAACACATGCAATACTATGCGACAATACCATGGGCTACAACAAACCATGTGCCCGAACCATGTGCTAGACCTAACCACCTTTGAATTGATCTCAATTCAAGGTTAACAGATGCAATACCATGGTACAATACCATGGGCTACAACAAACCATGTGCTAGACCTAACCTCCTTTCATTCGATCTCAAGTCAAGGTTAACCCTAACAATCCCCCCTTTAAACTTGACTTGGAGTAATCACCAACTCCCCTCAAGTATTTACTGAGGAATATTACATACACCCCCTATCACGTAGGTCTATCTCCCAACTTTACCAGTGAGTTACTAGGGGTATGCATGCCTTACTAGGTCTTACAGCCATATGCCCATTTACGTGCAAACCGCTCCGTTACATTTTTTTTCATGTGCCTTCATGGTGACTAATCATAGCAACTCTACCGCTGCTGCACTTGCTGGACCTTGGACTTGGAAAATTTCTTATTTTCACCTTCATGGTTTAAGGCCAACAGAAACCGAGCATGAACGCAGTTTCTCTCTGGTTACTCCCTTTGTCAACATGTCTACAGGATTCTGGCTAGTGTGAATCTTTTCCAATTTTAACAGTTCTTCATCTAGAACAGATCTTATGAAGTGGTACTTGAGTTCTATATGTTTAGTCCTTGAATGAAAGAATGATTTCTTTGCAAGATGAATGGCACTCTGGCTGTCACTGTACAGCCTACTATTCTTCTGTTTCTTACCCAATTCTTCCATGAACCTATGCAACCAAATCATCTCCTTACTAGCCTCTATAGCAGCAACATACTCTGCTTCCGTTGTTGAAAGTGAAACAACCTGTTGCAGTTTTAAAATCCAACTTACTGTTGTTCCACCTACAGTGAACACATACCTTGTGGTGCTCCTCCTGCTGTCTTTATCACCAGCCATATCTGCATCAACATATACCTGTAGAACAGTGTCTGAACCTCCAAAACATAATGCATGAGAAGTGGTACCTCTCAAATACCTGAGAATCCACTGTACTGCTTTCCAATGCTCTTTACCTAGATTATTCATATACCTGCTCACAACTCCCACTACATGTGCAATATCTGGTCTTGTGCACACCATGGCATACATCAAACTCCCAATTGCTGATGAATAGGGAATCTTGGACATGTAATCTATCTCTTCCTGTGTCTCTAGACACATATGCTTGCTTAGTTTGAAATGGCTTGCCTAACGTGTGCTAACTAGTTTTGCATTCTACATTCTAAACCTCTGCAACACCTTTTCTATGTACTCACCTTGAGACAATGTCAATTTGCGATTTTTCTTGTCTCTTGTTATTCTCATACCAAGGATTTTCTTTGCAACACCCAAATCCTTCATCGCAAATGATTTAGCTAGTTTTCTTTTGAGCACAGTTATATCCTGCATGTTAGACCCTGAAACAAGCATGTCATCCACATACAATAACAAGATAATATATCTTCCATTATCTAGCCTCTTGAAATAAACACAGTGGTCAGAATGACATCTATCATAACCTTGTTCTGTCGTAAACTTATCAAATTTTAAATACCACTGCCTTGGAGCTTGCTTCAGGCCATACAAGCTCTTCTTCAACCTAAAAACCAAATTATCCTTCCCTTTGACCTCATACCCTTGTGGTTATTGCATATAAATCTCTTCCTCCAAATCCCCATGGAGAAAGACCGTTTTTACATCTAATTGTTCAAGATGCAAATCTTCTACCGCCACTAGACTTAAAATAGTTCTAATTGAAGTCATTTTAACAACAGGAGAAAATATTTCATCAAAGTCTATACCTTTATTTTGTGCAAACCCCTTTACAACAAGTCTAGCCTTGTACCGCTTCTTTCCTCCATCTTCTTCCTTCAACCTGTAAACCCATTTATTCTGCCTTACCCTTTTTCTTGCAGGAAACTTAACCAGATCCCAAGTCTGGTTTCTTACCAATGAGTCCATCTCCTCATCCATGCCTTGCTCCCACTTATTTCTAGTTTCTACATGCATTGCTTGTTCAAAACATTCTGGCTCACCAGAATCAGTCATCAATAAATAATACAGTGAAGGAGAGAATCATTCAGGGGGTCTACTTAACCTGGTAGACCTTCTTACAGTTACAGGAGTTTTAGATACATGTTGCTGCTCTTGATTTTTTGGTGCTTTTGGAACTTCATTTTCTTTGATTTCATCAAGCACTGTGTACTCTGTGTTTTCCTTTTCTTCTTTCTTTCCCTGCAACTGATCTTTGTACATGACCTTTTCATTGAATACTACATCTTTAATCCTAATGATTTTGCAATTTTTAAGATCCCATAAGTGATAACCAAAATCATCAACCCCATATCCAATAAAGGTGCATTTCTTGGATTTAGCCTCAAGCTTTGTTCTATCATCTTTATCAATATGGACAAATGCTTCTCAACCAAAAGTTCTTAGAAATGAGTATTTTACTTGTTTACCTGTCCATGCCTCCTCTGGAATTCCACCATCCAAAGCACTTGAAGGCCCTCTGTTTATTAAATAAATAGCATTGTTTACAGAATCAGACCAAAACTGTAAGGGCAACCCTGCATGCAATCTTATACACCTTGCATGCTCCATGATCATTCTGTTCATCCTTTCTGAAACGCCATTTTCTTGGGGTGTTCGAGGGACTGTCTTCTCTCTGCGAATCCCATTGTGTGAACACTAACTATCAAACTCCTTGCTGTAGTACTCGCCTCCATTATCAGATCTGAGACATTTCAACCTTTTTCCTGTCTCATTCTCAGCCAAAGCTTTCCACTTCTTAAAAGTATCAAACACATCATATTTCTGTTTAATGCAATAAACCCAAGTTTTTCTAGTTGCATCATCAATAAAATTAACATAATAACGAGAGCCACCAAGAGATTGTACCTGAGCTGGTCCCCATACATCTGTATGGACAAGCTCTAACTTTTCACTCTTCTTTTGTTTCCCAACACTGAGAAATCTAACTCTCTTATGTTTTCCATAAACACAGTTCTCACAAAATTCCAAACTTACCTGCTTCAGATCTGGAAGCAGTTTCCTTGAGTGGAGAATCTGCATCCCCTTCTCACTCATGTGGCCAAGCCTATGATGCCACAATGCTGCACCTGTTTTTGTGGAAGCTATAGAAATAGAATAATCTGTGTCATGCAGACATAAATATAACATACCTATCCTATCTCCTTTTGCAATTACCATTGATCCTTTAGTAACCTTCCACCACGTTTCTCCAAATGTAGACAAACAGCCGCCATCTCCCAACTTCCCTGTTGAGATCAGATTTCTTTTCATAGCAGGAATGTGCCTTACATCCTTTAGCAAGAATTCTTTTCCATTATTTAGTTTGATCCATACCTTACCCTTTCCAACAATTTTACATGGTTCATCATCCCCCAATAACACATGCCCAAAATCACCTTGAACATAATCATAAATAATTTCCTATGGGGTGTAGCATGACATGAAACCCCTGAATCTACTACCCAGTATTCACTAGTATTATCTAATGCAAGAATAAAAGCATCTTGTAACACATCACCTGCTACATTAGCTTCCTGGGTAGTCTCTTTCTGCCTCTCACCTTTCTTCTTTGGTGCTCTGCAGTCTTTCTTTAGATGTCCTTTCTTACCGCAGTTCCAGCATTCTATTTTTCTGAATATGGACTTGGATCTTCCCTTTTTAGACTTGCCTCAATTTCCTGGGCTCCTTCCTCTCTCGTTTTATCTCCCTCTGCTCTCCATGGTCAACGCATTACCTGATGTTTCACCTATGCTTTTCCTTCACATTTCCTCGCTAAGAATAACACTAACAACATCATCAAACTTAAGAGTGTTTGAACTAGGGACAAAGTTACTTACAGCCATGACCAAGCTATTCCAGCTTTCTGGAAATGAGCACAAGATTAGAAGAGCCCTAACCTCATCATCAAAGTTCACTTTTACAAAACTTAACTGAATGGTAAGTGTATTAAACTCATTTAAATGGTCAGCGACATATCCACTTTCCGACATCTTCATATTAAATAAATGCTTCATTAAAAATACCTTGTTAGAAGCTGAGGGTTTTTCGTAGAGCTTACTCAATGCCCTCATCACACCCTCTGTTGTTATTTTTTTCGAAATATTGAAGGCCATCAATGAAGCTAGGCACAACCGTATTTTTCCTAGTGCCTTTCTGTCAAGAACCTCCCATTCTTCATCCTTCATAGCCACTAGCTGTTTTGCTTTTCCACCCAACGGCATGTACAAATCTTTCTGGCACAGATAGTTCTCCATTTGCATCTTCCATAACTGATAGTTTTGGCCATTAAATTTATCGACCATAAACTTTCCTTCTTCCGCCATTGCTCCCACTTGAACCAAGAACCCTTCTCTCCTGTGTGTTTACAAACCAAATAGACCTTTTGGCTCTGATTTCAATTCTTAGAAAGACAGGACCGCAGAACAATAACATATATACAATTAAATCAATAAACAAGATGCAAAACAAATTAAAACAGTACAGAGAGACACAGATATAACGTGGTTCAACCAAATGATGGGCTACGTCCACAAAGAAATTTGTCATCCCTTTTATTGCAGTCCAGAAAGATGAAGGGATACACCTTGTAGCAAAACCGATGCACTTTCTCTTCACACTCTCATAGTCTCTCTTCCAGTACAATACAATGCCCATATCCAGTACAATTACAATGGAGCCTCCTCAAGCCTTATAAATGCTTAAACACATGCAATACCATGGGACAATACCATGGGCTACAACAAACCATGTGCCCAAACCATGTGCTAGACCTAACCACCTTTGACTTGATCTCAAGTCAAGGTTAACATATGCAATACCATGGGACAATACCATGGGATACAACAAACCATGTGCCCAAACCATGTGCTAGACCTAACCACCTTTGACTCGATCTCAAGTCAAGGTTAACCCTAACAAAAATTACATGCTACGGGTTGGTGAAAAAAACCTAAACCTCACCGCAATGTCGGTGAAATAATCCTAAGCGTCATCGCAGTGTCGACGATGCCGAGCACTATCATTACAATGTTTATATGCTGAAGATCATAACTGTTAATCATTAAAGCATTGGTGAGGAAAAAATTAAACATTGGGCATATATTCTGATTGTCAGCCGCAACGGTGGATTACAAACAAACTAAGTACCCCGCGACAAAATAAAACACCGATGAAATAAAGAACTAAACGTCGCTATAGCGAAAATCGGAACCATTATGCAATAAACACATCGGCATCGACGAGAGGAAGGACTATATGTCGGATGGTTAGTTCACTAAGTATCCGCAATGGTGTAAGACAAACTGACTGTGGGTTCTGTGGATCACAAAATCGTCAGCGATTGGAACAACTAACAACTAACTCATGGGAACCTCAAGGCAAAAAATACTCTGCAGTGTCGGCGAGACAAACAACAAGGCCTTCAAAACAGTGGCGTCGTAGAAGACTAAAACTCCAACCGCTTGTCAAAAACATTCTGATAGAAAAAAGCAAACAAACTCATCAAAAAGAAAAAGGTTTGAGCAATAAAACCACAGAATCGACCATAAAAATAATTATGCATCGGAGCGTTCTCCATTTTCCCTCCGAAACGATGGCGACATAGAAAACCAATGCCCTGATTCATTCATCAATAGACATCTGATAGCAATAAATTAAAAAAGAATTTAAACAATAAAACCAAAAATACCACTTAAAGTGCATCTGTGAAAAACAAGACTATCCATTGGCGGCATAGAGAACTAATGCCCCGGTTCGTTGTTTAACTGACTTTCGACAATGATCATAAAAAAAATAACAATAAAAACATTAAGTACTCAAATAAACCGAAATACTTTTCAGCTAGGTGATGGAAATATTAGTTCACTGAACCTTCAACATAGCGGAAAAAAACATTCAACTCATCATCTAACCTTCAACAACGATAAAAATCAGCAAAATCAGACTTCAAGTTCCAAACATTCAATCAAAACTCCATAGTTCTTATGCATTGGCTAGACAAAAGGTAGCTTTAGATAATTCAACTTTCGAAATGAAGGAAAACAGTTGACCTCAATTCAACCTCAAAAAATCCAAATTTGTAGCAGAGAAAAGACAGAGTTCAGGAATCCAAACAATCTGAGGCGAGATAAAATCAAAAGGAGGGTCCAAAATTTTTTAAAAATTTGAGAAAAAAGTTGCAGGTGCAACAATTGGCGACTACCTAGTGAACACAAATCTCTAGATTTTTCTTTGAGCAAGATATTGTTTTGACAATAAATACCAACATGCTGAATTCTTCTAGATGTCTGGATTTCCCAAATGATAGATGTATGTACTTTTAATCATTGATGATAGTCCAATTTAGGGATAATGGGAACCAAGATTTAAAAGTCTAGATAACTCTTTTGAGGCCAAGAATATGAATTTCTTTTTTTACCTCTATCTTCAGGTAGCTCCTAGCTTGGAAACCACATGATTGTAACACATGGTAAACATAAATATTCATTTGTTCCTCATTCCCATGCCATTTTGTACTTTTGTGCTTTTGCAATTTTTTGTCCTTTCTCAGGCCTCCTGCATGCCTTCTTTCTGAATTTTTATTCGGGCTCCTCTATCCATAATGTCCTTTTGTGTGGGAGATGTATTTAATTTTGAGCTCATGGACGGAGAAGAAGTTTGGCAATCTTGTACTAATATGGTTCAATACTTTGTTTTGATACATATTTCTTTCTTAGGAGTTTTTTTACTCTTATTTGCCTTTTGCCTTTCAATTCTTGGCATGGGATCTTTTAAATATAATATATTGTTTACCATGCTTCCTCTCCATGGGTTTTCGCTATCACCCCTTAAGACATTTTAAATGTGAAATGGATGGAGCCTCAAAATAGTATTCCAGACCTTTTGATCCTGAGTTATTTTACAAGGATTAAGTAGGACTTCAATGTGTTCATATCCATTTAGGAAAACTGCTCAACTAGAAGAAGTTATTTCAAATAAATCAATAGTACACAGTCTTATAATCAAGGATTTTAGTTAATCTAGAATTTTGATGAACTCCATGCAACCAAAAGTTTGGTTCTTTATTAAAATCAATCACACCCTAACTATAACAAACAAAAATAAACAAATCAAAACAAAACCAAGAAATCAGTTTATGTATGTACAAGATAATCAAGAAATAAAAATCAAGAAAAATAAAGTTTGAGAACTAAACCACTAACTGGTTAGTTCTCTGCCCACCCCTCTAATTCTGGCAACTTGTAAATTGAGGGGCTAGTCTTGACCAAAAATTAAAAAATGCCTACCCATTATCTAATTCTACTAATCTTAAATTAAAAACTACATCTAAAACTAAATCTACTATTTTACAGTCAATCTCATCAATCCGTGAAAATCGAAGGAGATCGGGCTGGGTGTCTGGTGTGCTACTGGCTTCTTCAACATGGTAATTTCCCAGTTCTAGTTCAATAAAGTAATTTCCCAACATAGAATTCACTGGTTCATTTTTTCCCTCCAACTAAGTAACATTGTGCTTCATTTGAGGTTCTCTTAATATTTTTATCTGATTGGGACTTCCCTTATGAGGTAACCACAGATGTGACCAATCTGATGCGAAGTATCCATTTCTCCTTGCCGACCAGTCTCGACTCAAAACAAGTCCATAAGAATATAGAATGTCTGCAACTATGATATCAATGTACTAACATACCTTCTCATTTTTAGATAAGCGAATTAGGACATCTTCCATTTCCCCGACTACTTTCACAGTTGTCCTGTCTAATTGAATAACCGGCCAAGTGGATGGTTTAGGCTATCCATTAATTCTCTTGTAGACTGAAAGTGGAATAACATTGATTGATGCCCCTGATTATACTAAACAGTTGTGCACATTATAGTTGAAAATCTCAAAAGTTAAGAGAAATGGTGGGATTTTAAATTTAGACTTACCTCCCACACTTGCTTCAACAACTTCTTCAAGTTGGTTATTAGTAGGAAGCTCTTCTTCTGGTACTTCAAGTGATTTTAACAATTTTTCTTTCTGCTGAGGTATATTACACATTTCAAATAACAAGATATTTTCCTTAGCCTTTTTAATATCCTCCACAATATCATACCCCATCTCAGGTTCTTTGAGATTCTTCTTGACATTATCCACCTTGTCTTCAATAAGCTTAATAGGCATGTTAATTTTCTTAGGATATTGACTTGTAAATTTAGGTATTTTATCAATTGTAGTGTTCTTATGTACCTTCTTCATATTTTCTTGAAGTTTCTTGATCTTCAAAAGTATGGAATTGTCTTCTTTTAACAACCCCTGTCTTCTTGTTGTCACATTGGTTTCTGATGTTTCTTCTTGTTTCATAGAACCTTCCTCTTCTGTATCAAACAATGAGACACAGTCCCATAAAACTAGAGTATCCTCCTCATGTTTTCATGTGGATTTATTGTCCTTTTCTTTCTCCTCATTAGTTTTTGTTATTTTGGAGTCCAATAACTGATTCATTACCAATGTCATAGAATTTATCCATTGGGGGCAATTATTCTCAGAATGAGGTTGCTGATGAAAGGTGCAACAATTATCCATACCTACCTCAGTTGAATTCATTGATGCAGGACTATGTGGAGGTGGTTTAGATTGATTGTTTTCCTCCCTCCTTTTATAGTAAGGATTATATTATTTAGAAAAGCATTTGAAACATTCCACCAAGCTTTCTCTAGCAGGAAACTTGTAATTCTTTATTGAAAAAGGAAATAGTTCTTCTTACAACATATCGTCACAAATATATCTGGGAAAAAGTCCATTCTACATCGAACTCTCCTATATTTATACAAAAAGTAAAACCTTTGGGCTGCCCCCCAATGACCTTTGGGATCTCCCAACGTTTCAATCCCAAAATCTTGTCTTGTAGTGAATGCTCATAAATTACATAATATGTTACATTTCAAATTTAAATTTTAATGGAAATTTGTAAAGAGGGACCAACTTGATCGCCGATGAACTTTTCCCAAGCCTGGGCCTCTGTCACTATCGATTCTGCTCAATAATCCATTGGTCTTTTTTTATATCCTGTTGATCTTAGACCCTCACTTTCTTCTTCTCTTTTCTTCATCTTTGCTTCTTCCTTTTATTTCTCCTATTCCATTCTTCACTGCTGCCCTTCTGCTTTGTATTTTAGACATATCTTCTTTGCTGCAATCACACTATCACGAACATAGCAGATTTTTAGACAATTTACTGTTTAACAAAGTAACACAAAACTCTATCAATACATGCATTTTGTAAAATGAACTATAACAATATCAATGCATGAAAAAAAAATGACAAGGCAAAGAAAATCCCGCAAGTTCGTGTCTTGAAATCCTCTAAGTCCACTGTCCAAAACTAAAATCACAATCCCGATAGAACAAACTCTTCATCTTAATCTAGGCTGCATCTAACTCTAAATCCTCAGATGAAAGCATGAACCATAACAATGTTGTCCCAACCCCAATTTTTCACAAAAATTTAAATTTTTTGAGTTAACAATAAATGTTATAACCTGCAGTTCTACTAACAACTAACATTTGGCATAAAGAAATAGTTAAGTAATTGGTTTCTAAAATAACTTAACAGTTTATTTTATGTAGAAGATTAAAATCTTTTTGTGTGTTATTTGCTTCAGTTTACTCATCAGCTCTTTTATGTTAGTAGGTGGAATCTACTTTTAAATCTGGGGCTTACTTAGAATTCGTGCTAACGCAGATGAATATTGTTTCTTACAGGTTTTTACATGTATGATCGATCGAATATATATTTTTAAAAGATCTATTAGTGTCAGCAGTATTTTGTTTGCAAAATAAAAAACTTAGAACAATAAGTTGCTAAACACTAGATAGCTCCTGTAAGGTAAAATCATTTGATTTTCATCAATTGTTCAAATAAACAAGCTTGGAAAAAGTGTAGTGACAGTACAACATAATTGCAACTCTAACACTAGAATCTCAGATATGAGTATTTCTTCTTTAGTCTAAGTAGTTTGTAATACTCATAAACATGGTTTTCTTGACAATATTTTTGCAATAATATCTTGTCTTTCATGTATATTTATTGTCCCCTAAATTACTTCTGTAGGGTACTTATAACCTATTATCTTATAAACAGTAAGAACCTTTGAGTGTATAAACTATGACCAAAATACCCTTCTACAAGAGCTTAAGTTTACCAATACTTTATTCCCAAGTTTAACTCTGTAATTATCTTACTGTCCACTAGACACTTTGCATGAGCATTAAGCCGAGTTGAGTATACTCCCAAGTATTAATGAAGTAATGTCGCATAAACTATGTGATAGGATTTTGTGATAATACTCTTCTGTTTAGCTTTGTACTACTTCACAGTTTCAATGCTATGTGAGTTATCAATTCAATTATAATTCAAAGCTAAGTATAAATGACTTGATTGATGAACATTCAATCTACCAAAAGTTTGTAATTATAATGTTTTTAATTCTAGCCTTTAAATTCATTGGCATTATTATAAGATACTATCTATAAGTGTTAGACTTGTAATGTTCCTAAAGCAAAAGGGTTTACTATGCCCAAGCTATAAAAATGAGTGGTATATCAATGGTCAACTTACCAAGCACTCATATCCAAACCTTTATCGTCTATAAAGCTTGCAAGGAACAACTCAAGGGTTGTAATGCTTGCTACTAGAGACACTACAAACATGTAATAGTTAACATGCACTCTTATAAAACTATACTAAAGACTTAACTTTGTCCTAATCTATAAACATTACATATATCATATGCTTTCTATCTTATTAAAACAATGTTAGAATATGGTTATGCCACCGCTTAACTCATTATGGTGATGTTTATTATAAAACAATATAATGTCGTGTAGCAAGGGTTTTGCCTTAATCCACATCGGGCTTATGTTTATGGTTATACGTGACACCATGCTTGGTCAACGTAAACTCTCCATGATAATAAACTGGTAATTAGGTTAACGTAATACACGGTGTTGTTGATTAGTGAATTGATTATGAATTATTGGGTGGTTATTATAGTTTAAACAATGCTGCAATGAATAAACAAATGATAAAATGTCTCCATGTAGGAACTATAGGACACGATCCTCACTGCATGGATAAAATTTGTGGCGACGTGGTTGATTCCTGTCCACATCTGGAGAATATATAATACACTGGAAACCTAACCTAATGCATTGCAGTTTACGTTGGCTCCAACATTTCTTTGGCTTGTCTCCCATGGCGGTCGTTGTTCTCCTAGTCACCATCGCCTTATACCTTGACTCTGTGCTGCCTCCACTCTCTAGTGAATGGTTTTGATTGCTGGTTCTTTCTCTTCCAATCATGGAGTTATTCTTCTTGCTACCTTCATTTCACTGCCTGAGAGACCTTCTTCCCAAATCCCATGTAGTTTGGTCATTTCTTCAGTTTTCCTTCTTGGCTCTTCGTAGCTCGCTACTATGTGAGGTTTTGAGAGTTGATAGGTTCCCCACTGTACCGTTTATAGGTGATAGGTATCGTAAATCGGTTCGCCATGCTCCCATTGATAGGTAAAAATCATCAAAAACTTTCTTTCATATACAACAATTTTTAATGTAAAATACTTTCAAGCTTTTAGCACGTAAGATCTTTTACTGACAGGGGTTTACACTCGTCGCAGGTGCTCGTTGAAGTGGAGCTCATACAGGGATACAAAGAAAACCCTTGCAATATTCGTGGCTCATGGCTCAAACTCAGGTAATCCCCGTGGTCTGAAAGATGGCTTCTCCCTTATTTACAGTTAGGGTGGTCGTTAGACTCACCCAAGGTTTGAATACCCTTTCTCATCTTGCCATGAGTTATATTGTGATTTTACTATTTACAGGTTGTTTATAAGCATGTTTAAAATTAAACCCTTGATAGGGTGGATTCACTTTGTGAGTATACTGTATTTGTCGAAGCTTGGCTTCATAGTTTGTTTAGGTTGTAAATTTTGCGAAGGTAGCTTTGCTGCGACTTGTTTTGGTTATTGGCAGTTTATGCTATACTCTGTATAATTTAGGGTTTATACCCTTTTTGAATATTAATGAAGTTGAATCTCAGTTGAGTATTTTATCAGGTTTTTATATATTAAATTTTTGAAGGTTGGTACTCACAGCCATGATGTAAATCTTGTTTATTCAACGAAATTCACAGGTTAGGGTTTGACCTATAAAACCCTTGTTTGGTTTATATTACTCATATGTTAATAATTATGTTGTTTCTCTATTTTCAATATAAAAGTACAGTTTATGGAAGTAGAAACTGTGTATAAAATAATTTATTAAGCATACTAATGTAAATCAGTAATATGAGTATTGTTCTGTACTAACATATTATTTACACAATCTATTTCTGATAACATGTCTGCAACAAATTAATAATCTTTCTAGAAAGCAACCATCTACTAAAAAGTAACAGTTCATTACTCTGAAAAAATAAATATTCAATTCATTTATAATCCTATCATACTTCATTTACTTAAACAAACTACCTGTGCTAGAGTACGATCTAGATTACTCCGGATGGGGAAAAACACAGGTAGGATTTATCTTCATCACAATACAGATTCAGTCTATAATAACTAAAAGATTTCAACACATCATAACTTAACATCATTCAATAATTTATCATACACAGAGATAAACTATAACACAGAAATTGAAAGATAATAGAACCTGTCTTTAAAGCTGGATGGAAATAGCAATGGGAGGCCGTTCCTCCATACCAACTCTTGGAGAGAACTCAAACAACGACTTCTTAGGACCCCCGATCCTGTTCTGGTCTGCTTGGATGGAACTAGGTGGAGCAATCAACAAAGTACCAGTCCTGAGACTCAATACCAACTCTGCATACTGCAGTAAGATATTTCAGTTGCAAAGCTGTAGTAGATCAACTTTATGTAGTTTACCCCTCAAACAACTTCCTTCCAATTTCTCTTTCCCAATGAATTCCTTGAAGTGCATTCACCTGAATGATTCTTCTCCTTGAATGAGCAGCCTCAGCTCTCTACATTGGGAACTTTTAATAATATTGCTGAGGTCTTTTTGGGTTAGTTGTCATTAATTGAGCCACCTGCGCTAATCCCACTTTCTTGGGGGATCATGACCCCAAATGTAGGGAAGTTTCCACCTGCAACATAGGAAGTGTTTGAGGATGCTGCCACTTGTCCTTTTTTCTCTCAACCTAGTTCCTTCCACCACTTGACCAGTAACACTCTTTTTAATAGCTCTCTGAGGTTGTTGTGTCCACTTTTATTTATTTAAAAATTAAATATTCAGAATTACATTCCACATCGTTGACTCTCGTAAGTCATCATTTTCCACTTAGCATTAAATTTAACATAATGTCTGGGAATAATATCAAAATAAGATAACATTATTTTACAAAATTGGGGCATGTGACATACACAACCCCTTAGAATATAAAATCGTCTTCGATGTTATTTATTCCTCATCCTCTGAAATCCCCTGGAACAGAATTGGATATGCATCTCACATCTTACTTTTCAATTCCTAGGTGGCTTCTTCGGGACTAAGCTACTTCCATTGCACCTTCACCTGTCCAATGGTGCTGTTCCGAATTGTAATTTCCCTCCTCCTGAGGATACAGTCTGGTTCCACCAGGAATTCTCCTTCCAGTTCCACCTGTACAATATTCCAATTAACCATATGAGTAGGATCATGAACACATTTCTTTAAAACGGAAATATGAAAAACATTATGTACTCTTAAGTTAGGTGGTAATGCTAATTGATAAGCTACTTGACCAATCCTAGATAAAATTTCAAATGGACCACAGTAACGAGGCACCAATTTTGCACAACTCCCCAGTCTTAGAGAGCTTTTCTTGGGCCTTTCCTTTATGAACACATGTTCACCTACCTAGAACTCCTTTGGAGTTCTTTTCAAGTCTGCTTGAATTTTCTATCAATCCTGTGCCACTTTTAAATTTCCCTGCACTTGTTTCACAATTTCCTCCATTTCTTTCAACAATTCTGGACCTAATACCAATCTATCTACTGGAATCCAAGAGATAGGATTATTACATTTTCTTCCATATAAAATTTCAAATGGACCGAATCTAGCTGATGTCTGATAATTATTATTATACGTAAATTCTACTAGATGTAAATAGTCTTCCCACTTACATAGTTGATCTTTCACATACATTCTCAATAAATATTCCAGTACCTAGTTTACCCTTTCATTTTTTCCATTTGTTTGAGGATGGAAAGAAGTACTGAAATTCAATGTTGTATTTAATCCTTTAAACAAGGACTTCCAAAAGTTTCCTATGAACTTAGGATCCCTATCTAAGATTATGACTTTTGGTACTCCATGTAATCGAAAAATATGCTTTAGAAAAATACCAGCTATATTGGTAGCCCTTTAAGTAGTTTTAACAGGTATAAAATGAGTTTCCTTACTTAAATTATCAACCACTACCATAATAGACTCATTTTGATTCTAATTTCTAGGCAGTCCAGTAATAAAGTCTAGACTAATCACTTCCCATTTCCATCTAGGAATAGGTAAAGACTGTAGCAAACTAGCTAGATGTTGGTGTTCGGTTTTTACTTGTTGACATTCTAAAAATGTTGCAATATATTCAGCTATTTCAGTTTTCATATTTGGCAAAAAATACTCCCTTCCTAGCATGGTTATAGTCTTTTGGTAACTTGGATGACCTAAATATGGTGTTTTATGGATTTCATCAAGAATTAACAGCTTGACCTTAAGTACATTAGGTACATACAGCTTATATTTATACATTAAAAACTCTTTTTCATTTAAACTGTAACCTTTTATTAAGCTTATTGTGGGGTTTTCCTTAGCTTCTGCTTGCAATTTATGGTAAATTTCATCTTGCTTTACCCCTTCTTTAAGCTGTTCATCTAAGTATGAAACTTAAGTGCTAATTGCTGTTGCAAAATTCAGCCTTGTGTTCCTACTTAATGCATCAACGAATTTATTTTCTTTACCTTTTAAATGCTGGATTTCAAAATCATACTCGCCTAAGAAAGCTAACCACCTAGCTTGTCTAGCATTTAAATTTGGCCGATTTAAAAGATATTTCAATCCTTTATTATCAGTCATTAAAATAAATTTCCTACCAATTAGGTGGTGTCGCCACATTTTTAAGGCATGAATCACAACATCTAGTTCCAAATCATAGGTTACATAATTCTTTTCATGAATTTTTAACTTTCTAGACTCATAGGCCATAACATGCTCTTCTTGAGTCAAAACACCGCCTAAGCCTTCATTACAAGCATCAGTGCATACTACAAATTCTTTATTAGGATCTGCTATTCTTAAAATAGGTGCACTGGTTAATAAAGTTTTTAACTTCTTAAATATTTCTTCGCATTTTTGGTTCCAATCAAACTTCTTCCCCTTCTTTTGCAAGGAAGTTATCAGATTGGCTATCCTCGAAAAACCTTCAATGAACCTCCGGTAGTAACCGGTAATTCCCATGAAAGATCTGACATCCATCACATCTTTAGGAACCGACCAATATTCGATTGCCTGTATATTTTCAAGATCTATGGAAATTCCTTCCTTAGTCACTACATGACCTAAATACTGAATCTTATCCTTAAAGAAGTCACAGTTACTAAAATTTGCAAAGAGTTGATGTTCTCGCAACTCTTGCAAAACAATTTTTAGGTTTTCTTTATGTTCTTCTTCAATTTTTGAATAGATTAGGATGTCGTCGATAAACACAACCACAAACTTATCTAAATACTTATGCATTATACTATTCATTAAACACATAAAGACAGATGGGGTGTCAGTAAGCCCAAATGGCATTACGAGAAATTCGTAAAGTCCGTATCTTGTTCTAAAGGTTGTCTTGAAGATGCTTTCATTTTTAATCCTCACTTGATGATATCCTGATCTTAAATCTATCTTCGAAAACACCGTGTCTCCACGTAGTTGATCAAATAAATCATCTATGCGGGGCAATGGATATCAATTTTTAATAGTCATCTTGTTTAGCTAACGGCAGTCTATGCATAATCACATAGTTCTGTTTTTCTTTTTAACAAAGATGACAGGTGCCCCCAGGGAGATACACTTGGGCGAATATATTTTTTATCAATTAACTCTTTTAATTGTGACTTTAAATCATTAAGTTCCAAGATTTTCATTCGGTAAGGGTCCTTTGAGCTGGGTACTGCACCTGATACCAGCTCAATGGTGAAATCCAATTCCCTTTTAGGAGGTAATCTAGGAATTTATTCTGGGAATACATCAACATATTCTTTTAAAATGGGGATATCTTCTATTTTTAACTTATCTGTTTTAATTTTACTTTCTTGATCGGTAATTGTTACAGCGTAAGCTTTACATCCTTTTCTAACAGCTCTTTTAAGTTGTAAAGAATAAAAATTCCTTACCATATTTTTTCTAGGAATACCCTTAACAATTACTGGTTGTTAATCACTATTTAAGCATGTGAAAGTTTTATCGTAACAATTTAAAATTACTCTATGCTGTTATAACCAGTCCATACCAATCAACAAATCATATGAGCCAAGTTGCAAAATATTAAGTTTAACAACAGTTTCAAATTTATCCATAAGTAAGGCACATTCTTTCACAAAGAAAGTTACTTTTCTTTTATCCCTAGTGGCTAATTGAATTGACCATGAATTCTCAAACTTATCGATAGATAACTTACATTTTTCCACTATTTGAGGTGCAATATAACTGAGACTAGCTCCTGGATCAATTAAAATGGTTATAGGAGTCTAATTAATCATACCTTCTACTTCCACCATGGAATTTTGATATTTAGCTTGTTGGTTCGCCAAGGTTGCATTAATTCTGGGCATGATCCTTGCTAGTTCCCCAATAGTCATCTCCCTCCTGAACGGTATGAATGTTCTTAACAGTCTTCTTTCGTTTCGGACAAACTGAAGCATAGTGCGGGCCATTACATTCCCAGCACTTGACAGGATCTTTACACTCAAAACTCTTGGTAAAATTTCCATGATTATTTGCAGTTTCTTTACCCTTAAAATTGTTTTGATTGTTGGGTGTACTATTTCTATTTCTCTGGAAATTCTTGTTGTTAGAATAGTTTTTGGCCTTATTATTCTTAAAATTCCTGTTAGGCACAAAATCCTTCTTCTTAAGTTCGGACTGCTTATTATTTTTCTTAGCCTTCCAGTTGGCCAAGCTTTCTTTCTTCTAATTCTGCTCAAAACAAAAATTATCCTTTGTCATAGCTTCCTCCAAGGTATTTGGGTTATCCTATTCAATTCTATCTTTAATATCATACAATAAAAAACTAAGGAATCGTTGTACTTTTGGTTTCTCATCCACTCGGTAGGGTACATACCTAAGTAGACTTAAGAATTTGCTGTTCACATCCTTCATTGTCATTGAACCTAACTTTAGTTCATAAAAATCCGTATCCCTTTCCTCGTAATACTGCTCAAACATAAATTTCTTTTTAAAATACTGATTAAAGGTACTCCAGTTAACTTCTTTCTCTTTTATACCCTTAACTCTCTTCAAGTCCTACCACCAAATATTAGCCTTTCCTGAGAGGTTATATATAGCCATCCTAGCCTTTAACTGGTTAGAATAATTATATATTTGGAAGTTGTTGGGCAATGGGGCAGACCCAAGTTAATTCTTATGCGTCGCACCAACAAAAGACCCACCGTGTTGGCCCTTTCGGCAACAACCTGCGCGCAGGTTGCAGTCTCACCCGAAACAACAATGGGGTGCCGCAGAATCAGGTTTCTGCATGCAGAGAGGGGGATTACTGTACCTTAGCCTTAAAAGCAATTATTAATCAACACTTGTAAATTTATCATTCATTCACATATCAATTCGCAGCACAATAAACAAACTAAACTTGCATAACCCACTACGGGGAATTCACAACGAAGCTTATTACTAGCAGTGATCTAATGTTATCAGATGTATTCAGTTTAATGCATGAAAATAATAGAAGCAGAAACAACACAATAAAACCGCGACACCAAAACCGCGACACCAAATATAACGTGGTCCACCCCCAGTGTAGGGGCTACGTCCACAAACTGTGTTTTATTCCTCTTTCCTCAAAACCACAGTTGATCTGTGCACTCAGCTGCAGATCCCTTCAGTCCTTAATAGCCGCGCACACAGCAGCAGGCCTCTGCACACACAGCTGCAGATCTTTCCTTCTCTTCTTACAAAAACCCTCTGCGCACACAGCTGCAGAGGTCGTCCACGCACACAGCTGGGACTTATCCTTTCCTTAAAAAAACCAACCTTACTTCGCCTTATCTTTCTTTACATCAAAAAGCCTAACCTATCCTTTTTACGCAAGCGCTTATTTATACTGCGCAGTTTTACAAAACCATGGTCTTAAACCATGGGCACCCAAAAACCCTAAACCCTGGATCTAAACCACGGGTTTATTACAAAAAAGAGGGTTTTGACTTACCCTGACACCCCTAAGACTATTTTGGCCCATAGCTCCGCTTACAAATTTTCTAATTAACCGCGGAGTTACCCAACATGGAGTATGCGCCCCAACAGGCCCCTAAGACTCACTAGTGGCCCGTCCCAGGACACTTTGCGAGGACTCTGGTGGGCGAATCTTCTGTGCGAGGGCCTGGAAGCGACTGGTGAGATTATGTAGTATCTCATCAGCAGCTTTCTCCTTTTCCACCAGTTCCTGTAATACTGAAGAAGAGTCTGTGTCAGCCATTTCCTGCGCAAAATTGTCATAGGTCTTCAAAATTTTGAGCTGGCTCTCCACAGTATTGGTCAATTCTAATGCTTCATCAACCAGGGGCTGTAACGCATTTTCCAGCATCGTCACCTTCGTCCTGCAAGACTCGATTTCCTGTTGAAGTTCCTTGTTGCGCTTTACTTTAGCCATCTTCTGCATAGGTGGCAGCGTCTTGATTTCTATGCGGACTGCATCTAACTCATCCTGGCGCAACTTGATGGTTCCCTGAATCTTCCCTACATCTGGATGGTCCTGCAGGTTTGCCCATGCTTCTATGCTGTCTTCCATTAGTTTTGCGACACTAGCCACGTTGTCTGATATTTTTGTTGCTGAAGCCTTGATATCCTGCTGGCGCTGTTCTCGGACCTCTGGTGGAGTCTCAGGGGGAATGCGTAGTTGAAGTTCTGCAATCTGTTGCTGATGTTCTATCTTCATCCTTTCCAGCTCACTGCGGGACTGCTGGGCATAGTCTTTCATCTTAGAAATCTTCTGCTTTGGTTCCTCTGTTTCCTGTATGTCGGAGCCAGAAAGACTTCGACATGCCTCATCCAATGCTTGCATTAGCGTAGTTGTTTTCTGTTCAACCTCTTTCTTCTGTTGTGCGATCTCTTCTAGGCGTGCGGAAAAAGTTTTGTTTTGCTTGATGGAGTCTTCCAGTTGGATTTGTGAAACTTGAGTTCGGGTATGGATCTCCTTTGTAATCGCGAGCTGACGGAGGTGCAACTTTGACATAGGTATCTTTGTATAATCAAGCTCCATGGTTATATTTGTCTGGGGTCGAGAATCGATGTCAGGATGCATCAGAGTCGCACTTGATACCTGTCCCTGGGGATCCCTAAGTGGCCATTGCCTAATGTCCTACTGCGTGGGTGCCATAGTGCTGCTTGTCGCAGTACTGGGCACTGATTTTGCGGTTAGCTCTTTTAACTCCGATACCCTGTTTGCGATACCTGCAAGGCCGGCAAGATGTAGTTCCCCAAATTCGGACCATTTTTTAGTAAGCGCTGTCGTAGACTGTTCGAGAGCATGCTCCAGTGCAACCATCGTGACAGTGGCTTCCTCCTCGATATCTTTATCCTTTGATGCCTTTACCTTTTTGCGGGACTGTGGCTTGGTTACCTCGGCTACTTCTGGTGACTTTCGCTTCGTTGGTGGGGTAGGGTCTGTTATGGTCTTGACCGAATCCTCATCCTGTTCATCCTGCTCATCCTGTTCACTATCTCCACCCTGGCCGTTGTTATTTATCTGTGAATCACTTGGGTCTTCGCTATCTTCCAATGGGCTTTGCTACTGCGCCTGACTAGTACCTGCGCCAATATTAGTAGCTGGAGGAACCAGAATAGAGGGTTTTTTCCCTAAATCTTTCAGCCATTCGGCCGGCCATTGCTGAACGACCTGCCGGATATCTGGTTCGGTGACTACATATGGTAATTTGAAACATTGCCGTTGAGGATCTGCACGAGCTTGAATGAAAACATGATGCATGTCGGCACTAAAGTGCGCGACCCCCTCGTATTGAGATAACACTTCGTTGGTAAGTCGAGGTGTTCGCACTATCTCATAGTGAAGACTCATAGCATAGAAAACGAACACAGTGTTCGTCATCTGTTGAGTTTCCTTATCTGAGGATACCCAAAGGGAGGCATACCTTGCTGCTCCTGGCGTGTCGGGGTTTATTTCGACAAACTGGGCTTCAGTAGGTTCTTTCCATCCAACTAATGCAATAAGGATTATAAGCCACGAATAATGAAAAGGTCTACCTTTTTATTGCGCATCGCGAGCATCCTCTAAAAACTCCTTCGCAAGATAGCTGGCCCAATTATAAGTATACCCCTCAGCGCAGTTCATAGCAATCTTGATAACCGGGGCAGGTACTTCAGTTGGCCTGCATTTTCTTATGAGTTTGCAGGCTAAGAGTTCAGCTACAAAACGAATGGGATGCTCCCGAATCATGGAAGTATGATACTCCCGTTTCCCTTTTGTCAGGCCAAACCGCTCCTTCATGGTTTGCGCGAGCTTTGTGTCGTCATGTTTGGACGGAAACTCGGTTCCCGGATCTGGTCCTGCCATGGGTAAACCTGTGATCCTATGGATGAGGGCGGCGTCAATAGGAATTTGCTGGTCCCCTATCCATAAATAGCCGTCATGCACCAAGGCTAGTAACTGCTTGGCCACTACAGTCACATGTATGCCGCGTCCAAAATGGGGAATGTTGAATAGCTTGAGTAGGCCAGCTTTGTCCAGACCCACAGCCCATGCTTGCACTTCCAGTAGTGTGACCTTATGGTCGGGGTACTTGACGCGGTGCAAGTATTCGGCTGGGTCAAACTATGGGAACTTGCCATGGTCATTGGTGTCATGATCACTGTACTTAAGCCGATCAATCTTCCCTGTCATACTACCAATCAGCTGCACTCCTGGTGGTAACGAAGGTGTGGCTAATGTAAATTGCTTTGTCCGATGGGGTAACACGGTGCCTGGGCGAACAGGTGGTAGATATGGTGGCCGTGGTGGCGGAATATTCTCCCTTCCCCCGGCCAGGGCCTGTGTGGAACCAGAGGGCTCCATAGGATGAGCTGCTGGTGTTTGCCCTGTTTGTTGCGGCCGGTCTTGGTTGCGCTTGGTGCGAATTTCAGTTCTAGACTTTTTCCTGGTAGACCGTGTCTGCATCGGCCGTGGTGGTGCTGGGGGAGTGGCTTCACAGTGAGCGATGGCAGGCGGCCGAGTAGAGCAGGTGATCAGACCCTCTTGCTCGAATTCTCTGACCAAGGCGTCAATCTTGCATTCGGTGGTCATGGGTTCACTCGAAAAGCTTGAAGAAATGAAGGATGCGATTTTTCCTATCTTAGGCATCTTCTTATACACGCCATCAATCAAATCAAGGAGGACAGTGCATTGAAGGCACCAAATCTGATGAAAATATTATCCATGCGGGGCGCGATTGCCAGTACTGGTCTTAGTACAGTCATTTAAAGCACTTAAAATCTCGCCGCCGCCAAACTGGCTTCCTCCCAACGGTCGAATTTTGGGCCTCGCGACATTTTTGGGCTGCGGCAGAAGCATGGTCGCAGCCTCGGGGCAATAAGAAACTTCGGCCCAATAGTGCCCTTCGACCCGACCCGGTAATATCTGTGATAGGACTATTAAATTTGAGGTGCGAGCGTCTTGGCTCTGCCCCTTGAACTTACTTCGCACTTCTTGAGCTTGCCTTATAAATGTGGGGCACGCGACTTTCTGGTAGGTTCTCCGACGGAGCTGAAGTTCTGTAGGGTCGTCCCCCCATGCTGCGGTAGCGTCTATTGCTATTTCCAGATGCTGGATGTTTTGTGACTGAGGTACTTGTTCTGGCATCGACAGAATAATTTTTCCAGGGTCTATCATCCCAACCTGTGCAGGAACTTCTCGAGGCTGTGTGCTAATGCATCGAAGAGACTGAGTGATCTGTGTGCACCTATGGCCATGTAGCTCGTACAGTTGTTGCTGCCAATTCTCCAGACCATCGTCTGAATCAGACATGCAGGAGCTATCACATTGCCAATCCATTACACCATCAGCATTAGGCTCGACATAATCTGCATCCATGGCTGTGATGTTATAGATGTGGTCTAGAGTATCCTGCTCCCCTTCATCTCTGAGTGGTTCTGTATATCTTTCTCCTTGGGATGGGTCGAGGGGTATAATAACGCGTAAGCCATTTCCTTCAAAGGTCATCTGTCGCCTTTTAAGGTTGATGATTGTAGCATTGGCCATGGCCCACTCAATTCCCAGCAGGGCTGGGTAAGGGTTGCTGTCATCAATGATCTCAATAACTTCAAAGTCTGCTAGAGTACTGACCCCATCGATGTCGATTGGGACACTAAGAAGTCTCCCTAGCGGTACAATCCTTTGTTGGTTAGCTAGTCGCAGCTGTATAGGTGACCAAACCAGGGAAGGCTTTCCCATTTGTCCCCACGTCTGCTTAGGGAGGACATTGACGTCTGATCCAAGATCCAGGATGACATCATTCATATCATATTCTCCTATCTGAACATTCAACCTAATTTCCCTTCCCGTTCTTCAGACACGACTAACAGTTTTCTCCTGATCAATTCCTCTCTGAGGGTCTGTGACAGCAAGAACTTTTTGCACCTCATTTAGAGCATTCTGATTGTGCAAGAGTTTCATACAGCTCTGCAAGAAAGAGGATAGTGTACTTACTTTATCCATCGAGGCCCCCTGTAGCTGCGAATCCTGCTGGTGTTTCCGCGCAGATATGTCTACATTAGCACACCGGGCCTCCTGGACTAGTGTGTGATCCTTTGCCGGGACAAGGGCTGGGAATTTGTTGGAGGCCTGTTGTGCGCACATCGTGGCAGGTTTCCTTGGCGAGTCTTGAGTATGTGTCGTAGCTCCACTCCGGATGACCACATTGAGGGCTGGGGCAGGTCTTTGCTCCACGAAAATCAACTGAATACTTGGAGTAGGGCTACGGTTGTTTTCCTGTATCTTTGCAAGGAGCTGGGGGCACTTTTCAATCACGTGATCTACTGCGCGGCAATACCGACATGTCGTAGTGGGGTTCCGACAGTCGCGGGCCAAGTGACCAGCTTGGTTACAATTGTAACACACAACCTGGCCTCTACCTCTGCCGGTCATCCCACCACGGCCGCGACCACCAAAAGCACCTCTGCCGGAGGTGCCACCACGGTATCCATAGCCATCATTATTCTGGGCTTCATTGTGGACTTGGTAGGCATCAGAGGTGCGCTCTCGCATAAGGTCATAGCTACGACATTCTTCTTCATTATGGCCAACGGACTTACAAAACTGGCAGTAGGGGTTTTTGGGAACTAGGACATATCTCTGGAGAAGAGGGCAGTGCTCAGGGCGATGCTGGCCAGGGGTGCGGAAAATCTCACAATATATCACACCGGCATTGAATTGGGTGGGCGTGCCCGTGCTAAGATAGGTTCTTACAATGGGGCACTGGTCCCTATCGTGACCCTCGGACCGACATTGCGTACACCAGACCTCCTCTCGACTGGTTTTAGCTTTCTTCATGTCACGAAGTTCCAGGGCCATTGCTGCCAACTGCGCTTGGATTTGAGCAAGACCAGAATCGTCTCCGACGGGAGCGGTCTCTAGCTTCATTGCGATTTCCAGAGCCTCTTGCTGGTCAGCAACCTTCTGTTGCATGAGTGGTGTTCTGATGTGCAGAAATAACGCAGCGATAAACCATTCCTTGTGCTGCGCAGGACTAATAGTGAAGCTCACTTGGTCTAATAAGACTTTGAATCTCTGGTCAAAGTCCCACATGGATTCGCCACGCCGCTGTTGAATCTCTTTGAGTTCAGTGATGCTCTGTGATTCTGATTTCGGTTTCTTAAATTCCTTAATGATGGCGGCCTTGATTTCATCCAAATTGGGGTGCTGATTACTGGAGAATTTCATGAACCAGGCCAAATCCCGGTCGCGGAAGGAAGTAATAAGATNACTTGGTCTAATAAGACTTTGAATCTCTGGTCAAAGTCCCACACGGATTCGCCGCGCCGCTGTTGAATCTCTTTGAGTTCAGTGATGCTCTGTGATTCTCACTTCGATTTCTTAAATTCCTTAATGATGGCAGCTTGATTTCATCCAAATTGGGGTTCTGATTACTGGAGAATTTCATGAACCAGGTCAAAGCCCGGTCGCTAAAGGAAGTAATAAGCTGCGCAGTTCTCACATCCAGGTCGGTAATACTCTTTGCGTTCCAGACGGCCTCACATAAAAACCAGAACTATTCTGGATCTTCTAATCCCGTTCCTTTGAAGATGGGAAGCTTAATGTCATCAGCTAGGTGGGCCATGTTGGGTCTGGGAGGGTGGGGAGGGGGGTATGCCGTTGATGGGGGGGAATTTACGGGGTTAGGTTGACCTCTGGGCGGTATACTTGGACTTGGTTTCCTGTCACGCTGCGACCGAACTTTAGGGGTAACAAAGCGACGCTGGGGGGTAACAGGAGGGTTTCTGTCGGGGTCGGATTGTGGAGGGCTGACAGGGGGAAGTGCGGTGGTCTCTCCTGAAGAGTAGGATTCAAAATTTCTTTTGTACCGTTGCTCACTTCGGGGAAACCCACTTTGCGCGTCGAAAGTATTCTCACTTGCAAACATATGTTAGTACTAGTAAACTAGCAGTCTGACTCAAATAATAAGATACCCTTTTCAACCAATAGTATTTTAATCTTCAAGCTTAAGGAATTTAAAAACTTACCACGGGGCCCTTTAAAGAACTGTCGTTCAGCTTCGCTGAAAGAAATGCTTGTATCAATGGAAAACTCTGTCACGAAGGCCTCTAATGTGCGCGTCGTCCAGAAATCGACAGCATGGGATACCTCGTTGTTCACGTGTTGCACAAGGTTGACCCTTGCGGGAGTCCACACAGGAATCCGTCGCGCTTGAAAGTTCGTCCTCCTCTCTGTTAACCTAGACAACCACTGGTGCAACTCTAGATGGAAACGACCAAAGAAAATTTCATAAGTATCACAAAAAACATACCGTTGTAAAAAGTCACTTGCGCTTCGACGCGGATTCGTATTCTCTTGCTGCGCGAATTGCAAACAGATCTCAGCAAACCAATCACTGATGTCCTTCACAGAGGGCCTCCAGAACATAGCCCTTGTGGTACAAGGTAAACCCCTCTTGAGCAGGTACTGAGTTCAACCGGCAACGGAACCAATTTGTTGGGAAATAGGGCAGACCCGAGTTAATTCTTATGCATCGCACCAACAAAAGACCCACCGTGTTGGCCCTTTCGGCAACAACCTGCGCGCAGGTTACAGTCTCACCCGAAACAGCAATGGGGTGCCGCAGAATCAGGTTTTTGCATGCAGAGAGGGGGATTACTGTACCTTAGCCTTAAAATCAATTATTAATCAACACTTGTAAATTTATCATTCATTCACATATAACTTCATAGCACAATAAACAAACTAAACTTGCATAACCCACTACGGGGAATTCACAGCGAAGCTTATTACTAGCAGTGATCTAATGTTATCAGATGTATTCAGTTTAATGCATGAAAATAACAAAAGCAGAAACAACACAATAAAACCGTGACACCAAATATAACGTGGTTCACCCCCAGTGTAGGGGCTACGTCCACAAACTGTGTTTTATTCCTCTTTCCTCAAAACCACAGTTGATCTGCACACTCAGCTGCAGATCCCTTCAGTCCTTAACAGGCGCGCACACAGCAGCAGGCCTCTGCACACACAGCTGCAGATATTTCCTTCTCTTCTTACAAAAACCCTCTGCGCACACAGCTGCAGAGGTCGTCCACGCACACAGCTGGGACTTATCCTTTCCTTACAAAAACCAACCTTACTTCGCCTTATCTTTCTTTACATCAAAAATCCTAACCTATCCTTTTTACGCAAGCACTTATTTATACTGCGCAGTTTTACAAAACCATGGTCTTAAACCATGGGCACCCAAAAACCCTAAACCCTGGATTTAAACCACGAGTTTATTACAAAAAAGAGGGTTTTGACTTACCCTGACACCCCTAAGACTATTTTGGCCCATAGCTCCGCTTACAAATTTTCTAATTAACCGCGGAGTTACCCAACATGGAGTATGCGCCCCAACAGAAGTACTTCTTCATCCCTCACAACTAGGACTCAGCTTCCTCCCCCTTCTTAGTCTCTCCATTAAAGGTTGGTGGTTTTATCTTTTTGAATTCCCCTGCGATTTCCTCATAAGGTTTATATTTCCTCTTCTTGACGCACAGATCATCATCACTACTATCACTAGTAGTATGATAACTTTGTCATTCACCAAACACTTCTGATGATAAACTACTTTTAGTTTTTGTATGCTTCATCTTTTTATATTTTCTTGGATGACTAGCATCTTCAGATTCTGACCTTCTACCCCTTCCTTCGGTTTGAAACTTTTCCATTAGGATTTCATTCAGCTCTTCTTGAGCCTTTGGAATCCTTTCATTCTCTTTCTTTATAGACTCCATTTTAGTTTTCAAATCTTGTACAGTCTGTAAGTGCTCTGAGGAATTTTTAGTTACATCCCTTGGTATAGGATCTCTAGGTAAATTTCTTGTTTCTGTAGCTGGAGACTCCTCTTGTGCATACTCTCCTAGCCTTTCCATACCTGCCTATTAAACTTCAGAAAAAGACAATTCTCTATTGAATAACATAAATAAAAAATTAAAATACATTAGCATAATAATTTGGTTTACTGTTTTATGAAAGCTAGTTGGGTTGCATCAAGGCCTAGTATTTGAACCTTGTGCTCTGATACCACATGTCACAACCCCAATTTTTCACAAAAATTTAAAATTTTTGAGTTAACAATAAATGTTGTAACCTACGGTTTTACTAACAGCTAACATTTGGCATAAAGAAACAGTTAAGTAATTAGTTTTCTAAAATAACTTAACGGTTTATTTTTCATAGCAAGATTAAAATATTTTTGTGTGTTATTTGCTTCATTTTACTGATTAGCTCTTTTATGTTAGTAGGTGGATTCTACTTTTAAATCTGGGGCTTACTTAGCATTCGTGCAAATGCAGATGAATACTTTTTTTTACAGGTTTTTATAGGTATGATCGATCTTGTATATATTTTTAAAAGATCCATTAGCGTTAGCAGTATTTTGTTTACGAGTTAAAAAGCTTAGAACAATAAGCTGCTAAACACTAAACAAGTCCTGTAAGGAAAAATCATTTGATTTTCATCAGTTGTTCAAATAAACAAGCTTGGAAAAAGTGTAGCGACAATACAACATAATTGTGACTCTAACACTAGAATCTCAGATATGAGTATTTATTATTTAGTCTAAGTAGTTTGTAATACTCATAAACATTGTTTTCTTGACAATATTTTTGCAATAATATCTTGTCTTTCCTGTATATTTATTGTCCCTTAAATTACTTCTAGAAGGTACTTATAGCCTATTATCTTATAAACAGTAATAACCTTTGAGTGTAGAAACTATGACCAAAATACCCTTCTACAAGAGCTTAAGGTTACCAATACTTTATTCCCAAGTTTAACTCTGTAATTATCTTACTGTCAACTAGACACTTTGCATGAGCATTAAGTCGAGTTGAGTATACTCCCAAGTATTAACAAAGTAATGTCGCATAAACTATGTGACAAGATTTTGTGATAATATTCTTCTCTTTAGCTTTGTAATACTTCACAGTTTCAATGCTATGTGATTTATCAATTCAATTATATTTCAAAGCTAAGTATAAATGACTTGATCGATGAACATTCAATCTACCAAAAGTTTGTTATTATAACATTTTTAATTCTAGCCTTTAGCTTAATTAGCATTATTATAAGATACTATCTATAAGTGTTAGACTTGTAATATTCCTAAAGCAAAAAGGTTTACTATGCACAAGCTATAAAAATGAGTGGTATATCAATGGTCAACTTACCAAGTACTCATATCCAAACCTTTATCATGTACAAAGCTTGCAAGGAACAACTCAAGGGTCTTAATGCTTGCTACCAGAGCCACTACAAACATGTAATAGTTAACATGATCTCTTGTAAAACTATATGAAAGACTTAACTTTGTCCTAATCTATAAACATAACATATATCATATGCTTTCTATCTTATTAAACCAATGTTAGAATATGGTTATGCCACAGCTTAACTCGTTATTGTGATGTTTATTATAAAACAATATAATGTTGTGTAGCAATGGTTTTGGCTTAATCCACATCGGGATTATGTTTATGGTTATACGTGACACCATGATTGGTCAACGTAAACTCTCCAGGACAATAAATTTGTGATTAGGTTAATGTAATACACGGTACTGTTGATTAGTGAATTGATTATGAATTATTGGGTGGTTATTATAGTTTAACCCACGCTGCAATGAATAAACAAATGATAAAATTTCTCCATGCAGGAACTATAGGACATGACCCTCGCTGCATGGATAAAATTTGTGGCGACGTGGTAGATTCTCTTCCACGTCTGGAAAATATATAATACACTAGAAACCTAACCTAATGCATTATTATTCTATGGTTTACGTTGGCTCCAGGATTGCTTTGGATTGTCTCCCATGGTGACCGTCGTTCTCCTGGTCACCATCGCCTTATACCTTGACTCTGTGCTGCCTCCGCCCTCAGGTTAATGGTTTTTATTTCTCATTCTTTCTCTTCCAATCATGGATTTATTCTTCTTGCTACCTTCATTTTGTTGCCTGAAAGACCTTCTTCCGAAATCCCGTGTAGTTTGGTGATTTCTTTAGTTTTCCTTCTCATCCCTTCATAGCTCACTACTGTGTGAGGTTTTGAGAGTTGATAGGTTCCCCATTGTACCATTTATAGGTGACAGTGCTCGAAAATTGGTTCGCCATGCTCCGAGTGATAGGTAAAAATCATTAAAAACTTTCTTTCATATACAACAAGTTTTAATGTAAAATACTTTCAAGCTTTTAGCATGTAAGATGTTTTACAGACAAGCGTTTACACTTGTTGCAGGTGCTCGTTGAAGTGCAGCTTGTACAGGGATACGAAGAAAACCCTTGCAACAGTTGTGGCTCATGGCTCAAACTTAGGTAAGCCCCATGGTCTGAAAGATGGGTTCTCCCTTATTTATAGTTAGGGTGGTCGTTGGACTTCCCCAGGGTTTGAATACTTTTTCTTGTCTTTCCACGAGTTATATTGTGCTTTTACTATTTACAAGTTGTTTATAAGCATGTTTAAAATTAAACCCTTGATAAGGTGTATGCACTTTGTGAGTATAGTGTATTGGTCGAAGCTTGGCTTCACAGTTGGTTTAGGTTGTAAATTTTGCGAAGGTAGCTTCGTTGCGACTTGTTTTGGTTATTGGAAATTTATGATGTACTCTGTATAATTTAGAGTTTATACCCTTTTTGAATATTAATGAAGTTGAATCTCAGTTGAGTATTTTATCATGTTTTTATATATTAAAATTTTGAAGGCTGGTACTCACAGCCATGATGTAAATCTTGTTTATTCAATGAAATTCACAGGTTAGGGTTTGACCAGTAAAACCCTTGTTTGCTTTATATTACTCATATGTTGATAATTATGTTGTTTCTCTATTTTCAATATAAAAGTACAGTTTATGGAAGTAGAAACTGTGTAGAAAATAATTTATTAAGCATACTAATGTAAAGCAGTAATATGAGTATTGTTCTGTACTAACATATTATTTACACAGTCTATTTCTAATAACATGTCTGCAACAAATTAATAATCTTTCTATAAAGCAACCATTTACTGAAAAGTAACATTTCATTACTCTGAAAACATAAATATTCAATTCATTTATAATCCTATCATACTTCATTTACTTAAACAAACTACATATTCTAGAGTATGATCTGGATTACTCCAGATGGGGAAAAACATAGGTAGGATTTATCTTCATCATAGGATAGATTCAATATAGAATAAATAAAATATTTCAACACATCATAACTTAACATCATTCAATAATTGATCATACACAAAGATAAACTATAACACAAAAATTAAAAGATAATAGAACCTGTCTTTAAAGCTGGATGACAACAACAATGAGAGGCCATTCCTCCCTACCAACTCCTAGAGAGCACTCAAATAGAGACTTCTGAGGACCCCTGAGCTTGTTCTGGTCTGCTTGGCTGGAACTAGGTGGAGCAATCAACAAAGTACCAGTCCTAAGACTCAATACCAACTCTGCATAATGTAGTAAGTTCTTTTAGCTGCAAATCTGTACTAGATCAACTTTCTGTAGTTTACCCCTCAAACAGCTTCCTTCCAATTTCCCTTTCCCAATGAATTCCTTGAAGTGCATTCACCGAAATGATTCTTCTCCTGGAATGAGCAGCCTCAACTCTCTACATTGGGCACTTTTAATAAGATTGCCAAGGTCTTTTTGGGTTAGTTGTCATTAATTGAGCCACCTACTCTTATCCCACTTTCTTGGGATGACCCCAAATGTAGGGAAGTTTCTACCTACAACATAGGAAGTGTTTGAGGATGCTTCCACTTGTCCCTTTTTCTCTCCACCTAGTTCCTTCCACCACTTGACTAGTAACACTCTTTTTAACATNTTAAAAATTAAATATTCAGAATTACATTCCACATCCTTGACTCTGCTGAGTCATCAGTTTCCACTTAGCATTAAATTTAACATAATGTCTGGGAATAATATAAAAATAGGATAACATTATTTTACAAAATTGGGGCATGTGACAAATGTAACCTCCAAACACTAAACCCTTGATTTGACCAAAACCCATGGAAAATCTCCACCATCCATGGAATAGGGTAAAACCACACAAAATCGGTGGGAAGAAACCTTATCAGGGGGGAAAACAACTAGACGTCGGGCGGATAGTGCACTAGACATCCGCAACGGTGGGTAGCATAAAGACTATGGCTTCTGCAACAATAGAAAATCATTGAGGATCAAAAAACTTACATGCTATGGTTCGGCAAGAAAAACCTAAACCTCATTGCAACGTCGGAGAAATAATCCTAAGCGTCGCCACAGTGTCGGGGATGCCGAGCACTATCATTGCGATGTTTATATGCTGGAGATCAGAACTTTTAATCATTAAATCATCGGCGAGGAAAAAAGTAAACGTCGGGCATATAGTATGATTGTCAGCCGCAATGGCAGGCCACAAACAGACTAAGGACACTGCGAGAAAATAAAATGTCAGTGAAATAAAGCACTAAACGCCGTCGTAGCAGAAATCGAAACCATTATGCAATAATCGCAATGACATTGGCGAGAGGAAGGACTATATGTTGGATGGTTAGTTCACTAAGCAGCCACAACGGAGAAAGACAAATTGACTGTCGGTTCTACGGATCACAAAAACATGGATGATCAGAACAACTAACAACTAACTCATCAGAACCTCGAGATACAAAATACTCCATAGTGTTGGCGAGACAAACAACAAGGCCTCCAAAACAGCGGCGCCGTAGAAGACTAAAACTCCGATCGCTTGTCAAAAACATTCCGTAAGAGAAAATAAAACAAACTCATTGAAAAGCAAAACGTTTGAGAAATAAAACTGCGGAATCAGTGAGAAAAATAACTATCCATCGAAACGTTCTCCATTTTCTCTCTAAAACGACAGTGACATAGAAAACTAATGCCCCGATTCATTCATCAACAGACATCCGATAGCAATAAAGTCAAAAAAAAATTAAATAATAAAACCAAAAAGACCACTTAAATTGCATCGGTGAAAAACAGGACTGTCCATTGGCGGCATAGAGAACTAATGCCCCGATTCATTGTTCAACTGACTTTTGACAACAATCATCGAAAAAATAATAAAAAAAACATTAAGTACTCAAATAAACTGAAATTCTCTTCAGTTGGACAATGGAAATATTAGTTCACTCAACCTCTGACACAACGGAAACAAACATTCAAATCATCATCCAACCTCTATTAGCGATAAAAATCACCAAAATTAGACTTCAAGCTCCAAACATTCAATCATAACTCCACAGTTCTTATGCATTGGCTAGAAAAAAGGCAGTTTTAGATTGTTCAACTTCTGAAATGAAGGAAAATAGTTGACCTCAATTCAACCTCAAAAAATACAAATTTGTAGCAAAGGAAAAACATAGTTCACAAATCCAAACATTCCTCGGTAAGATAAAATCAAAAGGAGGGTCCAATTTTTTTAAAAAATTTGGGAAAAAGGTTGCATCTACAACAATAGGTTAGAAGGATAAGAAGGTTTGTATGGTAACAAATATTTTGAAATTCAAATCTAATATGGGTGTCCATAGGGAACTCCAAGATAAAGTGAATTTCATCCTTAAAAGTCTTCGTTTCACAAATATGACAAATATTTTCAGTGCACAGTGTTCTAGGGTGAGTGCATAAAGTTGAGGGACCTTTTAGATGCAATGGTAGAGTGAAGTCAATCACTCTTGATCCATAAAATAGAAATCATCCCAAGCAATCCAGACCCTACCAATCCTAGTCCCAAGGCTTCCAACATGCATGCCAATTAGGATAGTAGAAAAAAAATGTGCCACTATTTTATTGAAGGAAATCCTGCTCCCTTTTTGCTTTAAATAAATGAACTCTCGTTTTTGAAAACCTATTTTTTTGTTAAAATGGGTCGAGCTTGTCATTTTCACCACAATGCAGTGCTGTTGGAGCTTGGACAGAGCAAAACGTGAGTGGGAGAACACGTTTTGGGTGAGCCAAATCCATCCACCTCCACCTTTGGATCAAACTCATCTTTGTGAGGTATTTTCCTCAAATCTTCTCATATATTCTTCAAATCTTCTCATGATTTTGTCCCTAAATTCATTAATTTATTTGCCCTAATTTCAAATTGAACCAAAATATTTAATTTATATGACCAATGGAAACAAAAACCCTAATCGAATTGGCCAATGGAAACCAAAACTCCAATTTAATCATAAAAATCAAACAATTTTGATTATTTAGCAAAATTCATACCCAAAATTCACATGCCCAATGGAAACGAAAACCCCAATTAACTCATAAAAAACAAATCAATTTCACAATTTCCATATGCATATTCACAAGCATCCTTGTGAATCCATACCAAAATTCAGAAATATGCAAAGTTTGTAAAGCACATTGCAAGTTTGCATAAGTAAGTTACATGCCCAATGTAAACCAAAACCCCAATTAACTCATAAAAAACAAATGAAATTCACTATTTTCATACATGTATATTCACAAGCATCATTGTGAGTCCAAACCAAAATTAACAAATATGCAAAGTTTGTCAATTATATTTCAAGATTGCATACAACTAAAAAAAAAACAATTAGAAATCATATTTTCCCTAAATTACATAAACAAACATGGTAAATCCCTTGCCTCTATTCGAAATATCAAAGTTGGTCATCCAAGAACATTAATAAAAACCTTATATTTTTTATGAAACTTCCTAATCCAAGTTTTGAAATAAGGTATAGAAGCTTCCCATGCTTAAAACATATTTCCTCTTGACTGAAGGCTGCTTTTTGGTTAAGGTCAAGACAATGAAGTTCAACAATAGGCTCTATGAACTTAAGATAGATAGGGAATTTGATGTGTTTGATTACATGCCAATCACATACTATCATACATGATAGAATCTAGTGGAAACCTTGCAACCATAAAAGCCACTATACACAATTGTGCATTTAAAGTCCCTCATGGGTATATAGAAAGATGGAATAGAACTAAAATAAGATCAAGTGGAATCCATACATGGCCCATGATTTACATATAAACAAATATTTGATAAATAAACTTTCGTGTCCAAAAAACATCACGCTACAATAAATAATTACATATCTAACAAAATTGTTTCATATACCAGGATTTTATTCATCAATAAAATATTATGCGACCTATTCTAGGGTCTAGCCATTTCCTCTACCCACAATTTGGGAGGTGGTCCTGTAAGGGAGATAGTCAATACCTCACAATTTCGATTAAAGTTCATAATCCAAGCATTAAAATAAGCCATAGGAGCTTCCCAATCAACATATGCAAATAGGACATGTTATGTACACATGCATATGGAAATTGGAATTAATACCTAAATTTAGGACATAAATTTAAAATGAAAAAATGTTAAATGTTTATTCTTTACTGTAAAATTCAAGATCAATTTTAAAATTTAGTTTATGTTCTTATTTGTCATACAATAGTTATCTACTTTTCAGTGCTTAGAGATGTCATTATATCATGTGTTTATTTTTCTAATGATATTTTATTTGTATTTATGATTGTAGTGGATACTATGGATAACAATGTTCAGATATTGAGGGTTATTGGCCATCTGAGAGAGATTGGTTATGCCTGGAGGGGTGGAGATGAGCTCCATAGCTCATTGTCAGACTCATTGTTGACTATTGTTGATACAATCACAAGATCAAACGATGCTTTGTATAGCATCGCATCCTACAAGGAGAGGAAAAGACAAGAATACACTGATGGGTTGAGCTACAACAACGTAAAGAAGCTGAAAATAACCAAATAACACATCCATACATTGTTTAGAGTTCCTGGGATGGATGACATTTCAGAGAGCTACATGCCACATATTTCCATTGAGTGGTGCAGTTTTCCACTAATTAGAGAAAATTTGAAAGATAGATGGTACCCAGTGTTTGACATTACCCCGCACAACAACAGGGAAGTACCATTGTACTTCCTATGAAAGTTGTATGCAGAGTTTGTGATGGGGAAAAATGTCAACTATTTTGACATGTTGGGCTTCCACGAAGTTGGTAGGGGGATGCCCCAACACCGACCCAATGGTAGGCATAGAGATGCCAATCCACATATACCTGCACCTTGTGCCCAGATACTGAGGGAAAATATCCCTTCTGGACATGATATTGTTTCCTAGACACAGGAAGCATTTCTGACTCTATCTGAGATGTTTTCTTAACACATGACTACTATTGACCAGATAACACCCTCTTCCTCTACTGGGGTACAACCACCAACGTCTGGTGGTAGAGGAACATCTATTAGTGGGGATAGACTAACATCCCATGTTCCATAGAGTGAGTTGCACGTTTGCAAAACGTGTGGTTAATACTTTTATGGTCCTGGACCAAGACATGGTACCTCTACGATGACTGGTAGTCAGGTAAGGACATTGCTAAAACTCTATTATTGTTCAATTTTTTATTTTTTCATAATGTATGTAACATACTAAAAGATTTGTAATATATGCAATATTTACTCTTGCAGGAGATTGATGCCTCTCAGGGGGTTGGTACTACACCCAGTTCGGTTGTATCTAAGGCCCAAACAACCAACATTGAGGTAATATTTAAAGATTTATAATTTTGTTAATACATATTATTTTGTTAATGCATGTGTTATTCTTGATTAATTTGTTAAATTGTCTAATATTTACAATTTTTGAAGTTGCAAGAACTAGATTTAGAACCTGATGCTGGAGACATTGATCTCAATGAAATACTCAAAGGTGGAATTTATGATTATCAGAAGAATGTAAGTACATTCTTAATGACTTAATCTTGTTCGAATTATTTAAATTTCTTACTATACACTCCCTTATATATTTCTAATATTTATAATTTTTAAACTTGAAGATACTATTTACATCTAAAGAGGGGCAAGAAATCGCTGCAAGCAGTCACTCCCATGGGGGAGATATGTCCACGGAAGGGGTAAGTATATTACAACATGTTCTAGTTTTTTAGTACATATTATTCCATCCATTCAACTCCATGTCTAACTATGGTAACACTTTATGACTGCATACATCATCACAAATCCCTGCACCACCTCTTTGGTTTGGATCTCCCTGTAGTACAAACGTAGATAAGGTCTCAGGGGGTTGTTTACACCAGATGACCCTCTTCCTTGAAAAGAGCGGGTTTCCATGATGATCAACCTATTAATCCAATGGTAATGTACACACTTCCAATGGAAGTTGCTGGTTAGCTTTGAATTCACTTCACAACTAGTTTTTCTTAATGTTATTCTCACATGTTTACAACATCAAGATGTAGAGTCATTCATGCCAGACCTTAGTTGGGTTGTTGATGCTGCAGGAAATGCTGCATATACAATAGGGATAAGTCACACTGAGGTACATCTACTTGAATATTTGTAATTATACAGTTAATTTTTATTGTTTATGGACATGTGCGATGTCTAACTATTTTATCATTTGGTGAATTTAGCCACACTCTGGTCCATTATTGCACACTACTGAGGTTGATGTTCAACCTACGGATCCTCTTAGTACTGAATGAACCAAGTATCTTCCCCTAGAACACGTTTTTACGGTGATATGTTAATTTTTTACATAATTTATTAGTACTTTCTCATTCATGTACATGTTGATAATTGTTGAGATAATTGACATATTTTTTTCTATTCGCAGAGAAGCATTGCGGAGAGACCCTCTGCAAGGAGGAGGACACTAGAGGAATCTATACCCCAGACAGATGCAGTGACTCTTTTTTTTATGTACAATTGAGTCATATTATAAATTTTCAAACTTTGTTATTGCTGGACAGTACTAGTTTAGTTACCTAATCAAGAAATATTGTCATTGATTTGCAGTCTCGAGAGATGCATAGTGGTCATGGAAAGAGGAAACAAGCATCAGGGTCTGGGAAAAAAAAGAGAAAATTACAGTTTTTATGTGTTAGTCCATCACAAATATGTATTTTTTTGTACAATATGGAGTTAGAGTATAGGGGCGCGGTATAGGACAGATGTACTTTTGTTTGCACATGTACATCAAAGATGTTTTTCATACATGTGCATTGGCTGGACATATATTTTTGTATTATAACTTTCATGATATAAAAAATATTTCATATCAAGGATCTTGAGATCTTCATGGTTCAGTATTTTAAGTGTGATTATACACGTGTGCCCAATAATGTTTCTATGTGTAATGTTCCCAAATTTTTATAGATTTTACAATTGCATGGAGATATCAGTTATAAATTTCAGAACAATGCACAATTACAATATTATGTAATGACAAAAATGTACATTTCAAATTTTTTTTACCACGATCCAATTTCATATGCAATGTTAAATTAATAATTTTTAATTGTATGAACACAAAGATGGAACCTACCTAATACACATCAGCACCGAGCATAGTTAAGCAACTGATCCAACTAAGTGGAATACAAAAGCACCTTACCCACATACTAAGCCTAACAAAATTTTAAAGGATGCAGAAAGTTGACACACCTAAATGATGCACCTGTGTGGTCTAGATAAATGAAATTAGTTTTTGGCATGATGTCTTTCATGTAATGAATATATGGGATACACATTAAACCTAAAAGTATCAGATTATTATAAGGTTGATTCAAAATAATGGTTATACTTATATCTTTCACATTATGTATATCCTACACATATTTTTTTCATTTTGTTAATGTACATGGAATTTGATGACTCGCCTCGAGGAACAACTTTCAAAGAGACGAAAATTATGTGTGATTTTATTATAGTTTAAATTGATTGGAGAAGTACTATTCTGAATCTTGTTTTATGAATTTATGTTTATGGAGTATTATTCAAAACATTTGTAGTGTGAAGATATATATTTTGTAATAATGGCGTAATAGGTTGGCCAGTTGTTTCTAAACATTAACATGTTCCATTACATGGTTACTGACGTAATGACATTGTCTCCTCCTGCATTTCATTGTACAAATGGTAACGTCTCTTGGATGACCAAGCTAAATTAATATGAGAAACAACCTTCTTTCAAATTTATAGTGTCACGAATGATATGAGATCCTAAGATCAAATCACCTCCATATAGAGATTGACAACTCCTTTCTCCTTTATTAAAACACAAACAAAGAATATTTATTGCTAGATAACGATGGGAAATAAGTCAAGTTCAAAAACTCACAACATGTAACAGAATTATCGACACCTACACATGGAATAATAGTTTGCAACAAGTATTTTTTCAAGAGGGGAATATCTACAATCACCTTCAAGCTCACCTCTATGTCCAAAAATTTCACATTCACTTACTGAGAAAAACCTTAGTTTCCAAAATTGACCAAAAAAATGATCCCTTTTCCATGGACCCAGAGAAGACAGACACCCCTAGCGCTATCTCAATGTCTTGAATCCAACAAAACCGAAGGTTCATCGACTCTATCAATGACCATCATTATATCGCACGTTGAAGCCCACCTCCTACAGGCTTTCAAGGACACCTATTGAATCCCTACCCAATGCATAGAATGTAAACCTTGCATCAAAATGGGATTATGGTGGGTCATGCAAGCATGTTTAGGCAGGTTCAATGTGGGAATGCTAGCAACATGTTCACATTCAAGGAATCTGCAAAGATGACCCCTATGTGCAAAAATTGGACATTCCCTTACAAAGAAAAAACCTATTTTCCAAAATTGACCAAAAAAATGATCCCTTGTCCATGGACCCAGATTAGAGGGTCTCTGTAGCACTATACCAATGTCCTAAATTCAATAGATCCAATGTTTTTTCAATCTAATAAATGATCATCATTCTATGGCACGTTGAATCCCACCTCCTACAGGCTTTCATGAACACCTCTTGAATCCCTACCCGGTGCATAGAATGGAAACCATGCATCAAAATGGGATTATGGTGGGTCATGAACGGGTGTTTAGGTAGGATCCATGTGGGAATGCTAGCCACATGTTCATGGTCGAGGAATTTGCAAAGATGACCCCTGTGTGAAAAAATTGGACATTGATCTCTTACTAAGAAAAAACCTAAAAAAAACCCTAGTTTCCAAAATTCATAAAACAAATGATTCCTTGTCCATGGGCCCATATTAGAGAGCATTAAGTAGCATTATCCCAATGTTATGAATCTAATGGAGGTGATGGTTTGTCGATCTAATAAATGCTCGCCATTCGATGGCACGTTGAAGCCCATCTCCTACAGGCTTTTAGGGACACCTGTTGAATCCCTACCCAGTGCATAGAATGGAAACCATGCATCAAAACAAAATTTAAGTGGGTCATGCAAGCATGTTTATGTAAGTTCCATGTGGGAATGCTATCCACACATTCGCAATCGAGGAATTTGCAAAGATGACCCTTATGTGCAAAAATTGGACATTACCTTACTGAGTAAAATCCTAGTTTCCAAAATTGACCAAAAAATGATCCCTCATCCATGGATGAAGATTAGAGGGTCTCCCCTAGCACTATCTTGATTTCCTGAATCCAATGGAGCTGACTTTTACTTGATCCAAGGAATTTCCATCATTCTATCGCACATTGAATGCCACCTCCTACAGGATTTCAGGGTTGCTTGTTGAATCCCTACATGCTGCATAGAATCAAAACCATGCATCAAAATGGGATTTCAGTGGGTCATCCAATTTTTTTTAGTTAGGTTCCATGTGGGAATTCTAGCCACACATTCACAGTCAAGGAATTTGCAAAGCTGACCCCTATGTGAAAAAATTGGACACTCCCTTACTCAACAAAACCCTAGTTTCCAAAATTGACCAAAACAATGATCCCTTGTCCAAGGATGAAAATTATAGGGCCTCCCATAGAAATATCCTGATGTTCTAAATCCAATGGAGCCAATGGTTCTTTGATCTGAGATACAACCATCATTCTATCGGATGTTGAATCCCTCCTACAGGATTTTATGGACACCTGTTGAATTTGTAACTGGGGCATAGAATGGAAACCATGAATAAAAATGAGGTTCCAGTGGGTCCTGCAAACATGTTTAGGAATTTTACATTTGGAAATGCTAGCTAGACATTCTTGGTCAAGAAATATGTGAAGTTGACCCCCATGTGCAAAAATTGGACATTCCCTTACTGAGAAAGACCCTAGTTTCAAAAATTGACCAAAAAATTGATCCCCTTTCCATGGAATAAGAGTAGAGGGCCAACCCGAGAACTACCCTGGTGTCTTGAATCCAACGGAGAAGATGGTTTGTTCATCTGAGCAACGACCATCATTATATCGCACATTGAATCCCACCTCCTACATGCTTTCAAGGACACCCGTTGAATCCCTAACCGGGGCATAGAATGGAAACCTCTTGGGCTTAGGGAAAACCTGGTTTCTTATACTTTTATCTTCACACCAACAAACAGACCCACAATGTTGGCCCTTTCGGCAACAACCTATGAACAGGTTGTAGTCTCACCCGAAACAGCTATGCAGTGCCACAAAATCAAGTTTTTGCAGGAAAAAGAGGGATATTACTGTACCTTTAGTCTTAACAAAGAATACTTATAAAATACAAAGCTTCGACAATCACTTAAATAGCTTAGCAGTTTAGATAGAAAGACAATTTCTTGCTTAACCCTTAACTGGGAATTCACAGCGAAGTTAATACTTAGCAGCTATCTTACTTTATCATTCATCTACTTATCAAATGCATAAAAACATAACAGAAACAACATAAAAGAACCACCACAATACAAGATATACGTGGTTCACCCCCAGTGTAGGGGCTATTCCCACAGAACTGTGTTTATATTCAACTCTTTACAAACACACAGTTTTGATCTGCGCACTCAGCTGTAGATCTTCTCAATCACCCAAAACTTTGCACTTAGCTGTAGAACCTTTCTAACAAAACCCTCTATGCATTCAGCTACAGAGGTCATCCACGCACTTAGCTAGGACTTAACCTTCTTCAAACCCTCTACACACTCAGCTGCAGAGGTCGTCCACGCACTCAGCTGGGACTTAACCTTAAACCCTAAAATATGCCTTAGCTTCTTCGCATCAACTTATCATCATCACATAAATCGTCAAAAAAACCCCTCTTGACTCCTTTACATAAGTGCCTATTTATAAAATTGCACTATTACAATACCATGGGCTTAAACCATGGGCTTAAACCATGGGTTTAAACCATGGGTCATTTACAAAAAGAGGGGCTTCGACCCAACCCCGAAACCCCTAATACTATTTTGGACCACAACTCTGCTTACAAGATTCGCACCAAAACTGCGGAGTTGCCAAAATTAAGGACCTTCAAAGTCCACGCTCCAACAGGCCCCTAAGACTCACCAGTGTCCCATCCCGGACACTCTGCTGCGTTTCTGGTGGGAGAATCTTGTTGGCAAAGATAGTAAATTGCTTGTTGAGGCTGTGCATGATATCTTCGGCTGCTTGCTCCTTTTATACTAACTCCTGCAATGTTGTTGTAGATGCTTCATTGGCCTTCTGTTGTGCGAATGCATCATACTCCTTCTGAACATTGAGCTGGTTTTCTGCAGCAATGCTCAACTCCAAGGCCTCGTTACTAAGGGTCTGCACAGAATTCACCAACAGTGTTTCTTTCCTTCTGCATGACTCAATTTCTTGCTGGAGCTCATTGCTATGCTTCACCTTAAGCATCTTCTGCATATGAGGTAATGTCTTAATTTCTGCTTTTACTGCGTCCAGCTCTGTCTGTTGCTGCTTGATAGTTTATTGCAACTTTTCTACTTCTGGATTGTCCTACAAGTTTTCCTAGGCCTCAATGCTTTCATCTAACAGCTTTGTTGCACTACTCACAAGATCTGAGATCTTTGTTGCTAAGGCCTACATATCTCTTTGACGTTGTTCCCTGACCTCTGGTGGGCTCTCAAGAATGATGCGAAGTTGAAGCTCTGTAATCTGAGCCTCATGTTCTGCTTTCATCTTTTCTATCTTGCTTCGATACCATTGTGCATAGTCTTTTAGCTTGACGATTCTTTTCTCCGGTTCTTCTTCATCCTACATGTCGAAGTCAGGGAGACTTCGACACGCTTCATCCAACGCTCGCGCTAGTGTAGACTGCTTGCTTTCTGCTTCCCTCTTCTTCTGTTCAGCTTCTTCCAACTGTACTGTGAGGCTCTCACTCTGCTTCGTGGTATTCTCTAACTGCATTTGTGAGTAGATGTCTCATTCTTGGATCTCCTTCATGATTGCCAATTGACAAAGATGCAGCTCCAGCATAGACAACTTGGCGTAATCGATCCCAACTGTCATGCTCATCTGCGTTCAAGATGCTACGTTAGTTATGATAAGGGCTACACTTGGCACTTGTCCTTTGTTTTTTTTGGTTGGCCATTGTCTTGTATCTGGCTATGTGCTTATTGGGGCACTGCTTGCTGCAGCACCAGTCGCTGATCTTTCTACTAATGCCTCAAGTTTTGTAATCCACTGCGCTACATCGGTGAGCGCATCAATATGCGTAGCTGCAAACTCTAACCATTTGTTAGTTAATACTTATTTGGACTATTTCAGAGCCTAATCAAGCTCTTCCATCGTCACGGAGGGTTCTTCGATGATGTTCTTGCCCTTTGATTCCTTAGCTTTATTTCATAGCTGAGGCTTAGCAAATTCCTTTGCTTCTGGAGACTTGTGCTTATCTGGGAAATTAGGGTCTGAGATGGTCTTGATCAATTCTTCTTCTTCTTCATCAGCTCCGCTATCTCCACCTTGGTCACCCTCGCTCTGTTGCAATTCACTTTGTTCTTCGCTTTCTTTTGGTGGGTCAGTCTGCGACGGCTGACTAGGAACTATGCCCACATCTGATACTGGAGGAACTAGTATGTTGGGCCTTGTTCCTGCATCCTTCATCCATTCAGCCGGCCATTGCTTGACTACTGCAAGGATGTCTTCCTGGTTTACCACGTATGGAAACTTTCAGCATGTATGCTTGTTATCTGTGCGGGCTTGGATGAAGACATTGTGCATGTCAGCCTTGAAGTTGGCCACTCCAGCATACTGAGATAATAGCTCATTACTGAGCCGCGGTGTTTTCAGGATCGCATATGAAATGTTCATCACATAGAAGGTGAACATGTAGTTTGTCATCTGCTGTAAGGCTTTATCCTGCGAAACCCAAAGAGATGTGTACCTTGCTACGCTAGGCATATCCAGAGGCACATCAACAAACTGTGCCTTGGTAGGTTCTCTCCATCCTACCAGTGCAATAAGCACTAACAACCATGAGTAATGAAAGGGTATACCTTTATCCTGTGCATCGTCGACATCTTCAAGGAATTCCCTAGCAATGTAATCTACCCATTTGTAACTGTAGCCTTTGGCACATTTCGCAACAATACTAACAATCCGGGTAGGTACTTCATTCAGTCTACACTTTTGCATTAATTTGCATGCTAGGAGCTCTACAGCGAAGTGAATGTTTTGGTGCTGAATTGTCGAGGTTTGATACCCTCCATTTCCTTTTGTTAGGCCGAAGCGGTCCTTCATGTGCTGCGCCAGCTTCGTGTCTTCATGTTTTCTGACAAACTCAATCCCAGGATCAGGCCCTTCCTTCAGCAAGCCTGTGATCCTATGAATTAGTTCTCCATCAATGGGAATTCTCTGGTTTCATATCCATAGGTGCCCATCATGCACCAACGCGAATAGCTTCTTGACCACCATGGTAACTAGCGTGCTGCGACCAAAGTGGGGTACATTTATCATCTTCAACAAACCAGCTTGCTCCAAGCCATCAGCCCACTGTTTCATTTCCAGTAATGTCGTTTTGGCCTTTGGATAATGGACAGAGTGAAAGTATTTCCCAGGTGCAGACTGTGTAAATTTCCCACAATCATTCATATCGTGGTCTGCGTACTTAAGCCGGTCTACTTTTCCTATCATTGTTCCAACCAGCTACACACCTTGTGGCAATGAAGGGGTGCATAATGTGAACTTGGCTGTTCACCGAGGTGGCTGAACTACTGATCGAATAGGTGTAAGATATGGTGGGTGCTACGATGCAACATTCTCATCCTCACCGAAGTCTTCAAAACCTTCAGGTGGGAGCTCTGCCAGACCAAGAGGATTCATCTCAGGATCTTTCGGTGTCTTTCTTGATGGCTTGTGTCTCTCTTCATTCCGCTTAGAGTGAACTTCTGCCTTGAATTTATTTCTATTTGATCATGTCTGCATTGGTTGATTTGGCGTTGGAGGAGTCTCTTCGTAAGGTGTAGATGCAGGTGGATTGCTCATAAGGTTCTGCAGACCCCTATGTCTGAATTCTCTCAACAATTCCTGGACTTTGTAATCAACTGACATGGACTCAACTTAATAAAATACGTAATGTGAAACTCACAGGTATGGGTGTCTTCTTATAGAATCCAACGACCAAATCTTCCATAGATGTGCATTGAAGACACCAAATATGATCGAACGGTGGTAGATCTTGTCCAAACGGCGCTAGATTTCCCAAAATCTCATAATTACAGGCAGTTAATGCAGTTAACGTACCAATGCTTCCAAATCTAATTGTTTTCCAATGGTCACATTTTAAGCTTTGACACACCTTTCTTCTTTGGCACAATCACGAACTTTAGCTTCACCATAATAAGGACCTTCGACACAATATTGACCTTCGACCCATCCTGACACAAGCTGCAACAGAACTTCAGACTTCGACCCACGACATAATTTCTTCGACAAACTTTGACACTACGTCAATCTACCAAATCTCTCTGAGAATAGCTTCATTATAGTCTAGTACCCAATTTCAACTATTCTTGGTACTTAGACTGTCCTTCTTGCTATGAATTATGATCAGGGGGTACAGGATTTTCCTTATACTTCTTTAATCTACTTCCATTCACCATGGAGGGAAACATTTCTCCATTCAATCTAGCTAACTGAACTGCACCACCATCAGTAACTTTTTGAACTATGTATGGTCCTTTCCAATGTGTCTTGAACTTACCTGGGAACTTCATGAATTTACTGTCGTACAAGAGTACAAGATCACCATTCTGGAAATGCTTCTTCTTAATGTGTCTATCATGCCATACTTTTTCTCTAGATTTCTGTACCTGCTGCTAGAAACCTGCAATGAATCTATCTTCTTCTAGTTCTAGTATCTTTGCCAGCCTTTCATTCAACATGGCTGGATCATTTATCTCTGTGAAGGAATATATTCTGAAGCTAGGAACAATGTACTCCATGGGCATAACTGCTTCTTGTCCATATACCAGCCTAAAAGTTGTATGGCATGTCAACTTTTTGCAAGTGGTTCTATAATCCCATAATACTGCTGGAATTCTAAGATCCCAATCATCTCTGTTAACATTGCAAGCCTTCGTCAGAGCGTGGTCAAGAATCTTGTTAAAGGCTTTGACAGTTCCATTTGCTTGAGGATGGTAGGTAGTACTCTTCTAATGATATACTTGAAATTCTTCGGTCAATGCTTCAATAGTATTATTCAGAAAATGTGATCCTTAATCACTCATAAGAATTCTAGGACACCCAAACCTTGACAAGATTTTATCAAATATGAACTTTGCAGCTGTAGCAGTGCTACATTTCTTGACTGGTTGAGATTTGGCCCAATGAGTAAGGTAATCAGTTGCCTTAATAATGTATCTTGCTCCAGATTTATTTGTAGGGGGATTTATTGGTCCAACAAAATTAATAGGAAATTTGTCAAATGCTTGTAAAGTTACCTGTGGAACCAGAGGCATCTCATCCCTCTTGGATGGTTTTCCTATACTCTGATAGATATCACAGCTGTGGTAATACTCTCTTGCATCCTTATGAATCGTAGGCGACCACAATCTAGCTGTCGAAATATTCTATGCTGTAGCTTTTCCTGCATAATGACCTCCTACTGCTCCATAATGTGCCTCAGCCAAAATCAATGGCTTTTCATGCTCTAGGACACATCTGTGTAGTATTTCATCTGGTCCCATCTTATATAGCTATCCTGCTATCAAGGTAAAGTCAGCTACTCTAACCACCAATTGCTTCTTTTGTTGTGTTGTCATCTCAGAGGGTGCAAAACCTGTAGACAAGTATTGAGCAATATCCTGAAAATAGTCATCAACCTTCTGGATGGAAAACAACTGGGCATCAAGAATACCTTCATCCAAACTAGTGGGCTCTTCTTCTGACTCGAGCCTTGACAAGTGGTCAGGCCCTAGGTTAAGTCTTCCTAGCTTAACTATGATCTCAAAGTCATACTCCTGTAACAAAATCAGCCATTTGCATATCCTTCCACCTAACACATGCTTGTTAACCAAATACTTCAAAGCAGAATGGTCAGTGAACATCTTAAAATGAGATCCTAACAAATAATGTTGAAGTTTCTGCAAAGCATAAACCATAGCTAGACCTTCTCGTTATGTCATAGTATAATTCTTTTCTGCTGTGGACAATTTTCTACTTGCAAAAGAAATAGGGTGATCATTATTACCTTCACCTGACAGAGCCAATACTACACCTAAAGCAATGGAAGATGCATCGACATGAAAATGAAACTCCTTATTCCAGTCAGGGAATACTAATATAGGGGCAGTTACCATCTTTTCTTTCAAAATGTCCAAGCTTTGCTGACATTCAGGTGTCCATTCAAACTTAATATCTTTCTTCAATTTATTTTCCATAGGGGCTGTAATTTGAGCATATCCTTTAATGAATTTCCTATAATATCCAGTATGACCAAGCGTAGTGCGAAGTTTCTTAATAGACTTCGAAGGTGGTAAGTTCACAATAATGGATATCTTTGTAGGATCCACCATCAATCATTGCTTACATACAATGTGACCTAGTAGAATACCAAAAGGTGCACAAAAGATACACTTCTTCAGGTTCAATGAAATTTGATGTTGTCTACACTTGTCTAGCATAAGCCTTAAACTGACTATATGATCTTTCAATAAACCAAAGATAGTACAATCATCAAAGTAAAATTCCAAGAACTTATGAATAAATTCCTTAAATGCAGATATGACTACTCTAGAGAACATAGCAGGTGCATTCTTCAATCGAAAGGGCATAACAGTATACTGAAAAGATCATATTTCTGTAGCGAAGGTTTTTTTTGTCGATCCTCTGGAGCAATTCTGATATGATGGTAACCTAAAAATCCATTAGTGAAAGAATACACTTCTTGACCTCCAACATTGTCTAAGACTTCATCTGTAAAGGGAGTAGGAAAGGGATCATGTAAACAAGCATCATTCAGCTTCCTCAGATCAACATAGATTCTGATTTCTCCCTTGGTCTTCTTTTCTTGTACCACCATAGGGATGACCCATTCGGACTCTTTGACAGGCTCAATGATTCCTGCAGCGAGCATCTTATCTAGCTCCATCCTGAATTTTTATTTATACTTAGGGTTTATCCTATAAGGGCGCTACTTCACAGGCTTCACATCATCTTTCAAAGGGATTTTTATCACTCCTATGTCACCAAGGATACCTTTCATTTCTGAGAACTTCATCAGAAATAAGTCCTGATACTCATGGATAAGTTCAGTCACTTTGCTCACCATTTCTTCATCCCAATAATCTTCAATGGTAGCGTACTTAGGAATTTCTTATGATCCAATGTTTACTTTCCTTGTCTTCAAGGGCTGAGTTAGTTCAGGTGATTCGACTGCTGGTCCATGTACTTCACAATGTCCTTTCGACTCAGGAATATTAATGTTGCGAGGGTCATCGTCTTCAACAATGGGGAGGTTATAGCATTCTACTGCATTAGCTTCTTGTTCCCTCCAATCACGTTGGTGCGTAGCTATTTCTTTATCATCAAACACCTTAGTATGGATCACCCTAATAACTGTGTTTAAAGCAGGGAAAACTTCATTAATAGAAAATGTGAGCACAATACTATCAGCAAGGCTATCCCAACTTATAGTACCATGGTAAAGCTCTACCTCCGCATACCAGTTCTTTGCTACAAGTTCCAAAGTGTGTACAAACCTATGTACCCATTCTTCACAAGGTACATGCTTCCATGCTTCATAACACTGCTCCAAATGTTCCTGAGGGCTAGTCTTACCATTAAATTTTCTTTTCACGTGCTGAGGTTGGTCCATGAATATCAGGCAAAGAAAATTTTGACAAGATCTCCAATTATGAATATACTTTTTATGACCATTCCACCATCTGGCAGCTGTGGCTCTGAATACTAAATCTAGAGTTTCCATTTTCTATGAATCTGGTACTTGCTCTAAGAATTGTACAATAAAATATTCTAGGTCTATCAAGCAATCAAAAGTAGGTAAGACTCTTGTCTGTGAGCCAACTCATCTAATAGAGTTGGAAATTCTTGCACATTGATGTCCATGTAGCTCATAAAGTTGATTCTGCGAGTTCTAAGCCTTCGTCTGAATCAATCATGCAAGAACTGTCACACTACCAATCCATTATACCTTCAGTAGTAGGGTTAACATAATCTTCTTCTTTAGCTGTGATGTTGTAGATATGATCGAAAACATCATGATCTTCATCTCTGACTGGCTCTGTGTACCTTTCTCCCTGAGAAGGGTCCAACGGTACTATGACTCTCAAGCCTCTTCCTTCAAAATTCATTTGTCTATTCTTAAGGTTGATTACTGCATAATTGTCTATTGCCTATTCAATTCCTAGTAATGCTGGATAGGGGTTGCTATCATCAATTATCTCAATGACTTCAAAATTTGCTAAGGTACTGACTCCATCAATATCCACTAGTACACAAGGGAATCTTCCCAAGGGCACAATATTTTACTGATTGGCTAATCTCAACTATATAGGGGACCATTCAAGCGTAGGTTTTCCCATTTGTTCCCATGGTTGCTTAGTTAGGACATTCACTTCTGATGCCAAATCTAAAATGATATCAGTCATGTCATGATCTCCTATCTGAGCATGCAATCTCATTTCTCTTCCAGTCCTTCTAACTCTATTAATAGTTTTTCTTCTATCAGAGCTTCACTGAGGTTCGCAAGACGCAATAACTTTTTGTAACTCATTCAAAGCATTCTAATTTCTTAATAGCTTCATACAACTCTGTAGAAATGATGACAGTGTACTTACTTGATCCGACGAATTTTCTTGGAACTGTAACTGCTGTCGATGCTATTGCGTAGTTGCTACTGATGTTCTCGGATCAGCAAAGTCTTTTTTAGCTTCCATAAATGTTCCTTTTTCTCTTCCAACATTGAAGGCTGGAATTTTCTCTGGGGTCTTTCAGACCCAAGTCTCGTCAGGCTGTTTCCCCTTATTCTGCACCTACGTCGTAGCTCCAGTCCTTGTAACAATGTTAATGGTTGGGACCAATATTTTATATATAGCAATCATCTGAACATTTTGAGTAGGAGTGCCATTTCTTTATTGTATCTTGGCTATCAACTATGGGCATTGCTCAATCACATGATCGACTGCTCTGCAATATCGACATGTCGTAGTTGTGTTCTAACATTCTCTAGATACATGTCCTTCCTAATTACAGTTATAGCAAATAACCTGGCCTCGACCTCTTCTAGGCATACCACCACGATCATGACCTATGAAATTACATCGACCTGATGTACGACTGCGATAACCATATCCATCATTGCCTTGTGCATTGGGTTGTACCCTATAAGCATCATAGGTTTGCTCTCTCATGAGGTCAAAGCTGTGACATTCGTCTTCGTTGTGTCCAAATAACTTACAGAACATGCAGTAGGGATTATTAGGTACTTGAACATATCTCTGCAACAGATAGCAATCTTCAGGTCAATGCTAGCCAGCTATTCTACATATCTCACAATATAGGACATTAGGGTTAAACGGGTTCGGTGCACCAGTATTCAAATAATTTCTTAATGCATGACACTATTCTTTGTCATGACCTTCTATCTTACATCGTGTACACCAAACCTCTTCTCAAAGGTATTTCCCTTTTTTCATGTCGCGAAGCTCCAAAGCCATTTCTGCTAACTATGCTTGTATTTGGGCTATTCCAGAATTATCTCCAATAGGAGTTGTTTCAAGTTTAACAGCAATTTCGAAAGCCTCTTGCTGACTAGCAACCTTCTGTTGCATAAGTGGAGTCCTGATATGAGGCAATAGTGCTGCAATGAACCATTCTTTATGTTGTTTTGGTCCAATAGTGAAACTGACTTGATCCAACAGAACCTTGAACCTCTGATCAAAGTCCCAAACTAATTCACCTCGCTTCTGCTGAATCTCTTTCAGTTCAGTTTTACACTGTGACTCTGATTTAGGCTTCTTGAATTCTATGATCATTGCTTTTTTATAGTTATGAGTACTGGAAAACTTCATAAACCAGGTCAAAGCTCGATCTCTGAAAGAGGTGACCAGTTACGCTCTTCTTATATTTTGATGCATAATATTCTTAGCAGTCCAAACAGCTTCGCATAAGAACCAAAACTGTTCAGGATCCTCTGATCCAGTTCCTTTAAATACAGGGAGCTTGATATCATCATTCACATGGGCCATAGTGGATCGAGAGGGGGGGAGGGGGAGGGGGAGGAGGAGGGGGAAGATTGGTAATAGGAGGAAGGGAAATTTCTGAGGTAGACTGACCTGCAACAGGGCTACTCGGGCTAGGGTTACTTTTAGACTGCGATGCCTTCTCAGGGATAACAGATCTTCGCTGTGGAGTTATAGGAGGGTTTCTAACAAAAGGGGTTTCTTCAGATTCGGATTCTTCTGGACTTAATGAGGTATAATCGGTATTCTGGATGCGGATATAGGATCCAAGAGTTCTCTTGTATCGTTTACCACTGCGAAGCAAACCACTTTGCTCATCGAAGTCACTTTCGCTTCCAAACATAGGTTAGTAGCAATAAATATAGCAATCTAATTCGATAAGAAATATGCCTTTCTCAGCCTAGAGCATTTTAATTTTCAAACTTAATGAATTTAGGTACTTACCCCTTAGTCCTTTGAAAATCTGTCTTTCTACTTCACTGAAAGAAGTATGTGTGTCAATGGCGAACAACGTCACAAATGCGTCAAGGGTTCACATTATCTAGAAATCAACAGCTCTTGATACCGCGTTGTTCACACTTTTCAACAGTGTAATTCTTTTTGGGGTCCAGGTAGGAGACTGATCTTCTTTGAAGTTTGTATTTCTTTCTGTCAACCTGGATAACCACTAGTGCAATTCTATGTGGATACTAGCAAAGAAAATTTCATAAATATAAAAAAAAAACTTTGTAAGAAGTCGTCTGAGCTACGACGAGGATCCTTATTCTCTTGTTTAGAAAATTTCGGATATGTATCTTCAATCCAGTCATTGATTTCTTTTACTGAGGGCCTCCAAAACATATCCCTTCAGGTACGACATAGATCCCTCTTGAGAAGATACTAGTTCAACCAATTTCTTCCTCCATGTACGACGCAGATCCCTCTTGAAGCAGATATTGTTTCAGCCGACAATGGAACCAATTTGTTGGGGTTATGGCAGACCCAGGTTCTTATACTTTTATCTTTGCACCAACAAACAGTCCCACAGTGTTGGTCCTTTCGGCAGCAACCTGCGAACAGGTTGCAGTCTCACCCGAAACAGCTATGGGGTGCCGTAGAATCAGGTTTCTGCAGGAAAAAGAGGGATATTAGTGTACCTTTATTTTTAACAAAGAATACTTATACAATACAGAGCTTGTACAATCACTTAAATAGCTTCACAGTTTAGATAAAAAGACAGTTTCTTGCTTAACCCTTAACTGGGAATTCATAGCGAAGTTAATACTTAGCAGCTATCTTACTTTATTATTCATCTACTTATCAAATGCATAAAAACATAACAGAAACAACATAAAATAACCACCACAACACAAGATATACGTGGTTCAGCCCTAGTGTAGGGGCTACATCCACAGAACTGCGTTCACTACTACATTTCGACCAAAAATCCGACGGTCGTATTGTCGGATTTTCGACACTTACCTGTCGCATGTACGACACTATTGATTTTTTTTAAGCATTGGTGGAGCGTCGTCGGTTATCTGACATATTTCCAATCCGTTGGTTAAGCGACATCTCAGTCAATTGTCGGGTATTTGACACTTACAAAGCGACGGTGACGAATTTTTTTAAAAAACATTTACACCTACAGGCGTCACTTAACCGACACCTCCCGGACACATGCGTCGCTTAACCGACAGCTCCAGGCGTCGCTTAAGCGACAATATTGTATTTTTTAAAATACACATGTGTCGATTAAGCGACGCCTACAGGGGTTGGTTAAGTGACGCATGTGTATTTAAAAAAAAAAATATTGTGAAGATAAAATTACCAAACTTCCTATGATATATGAGTAGGATTCCTTTAAAAAACATATACATAGAATTACCTAGTCCCTTTGTGTTTCCCATCATCTAGCCATATCTATGCAAAAAAAAAAAAAAATTAGACAAGACTCCTATGAATTACATTTTAGCAAAATCGGGCATGCTTCTACCAAATCCACTTCTAGTTACTAGAAGTATGAGTTAGAGTTTTGTGTAGATACCTTCATAATAAATTGATGGGTGGAAAAAAACACTTTGACAATCGTTCTACCACAAACCTGAGATTATGAAAAGAAAGAGAACCTTGTTGCTAAGCAATTGGCCCAAAAGTTCCTAGAAGACTTCTCGTATCGAATGCTCTTCAATCAAAGGCAAGAATGTGACAGAATCAATACAACCAAGCCTTCAATCTTTGGAGAATGACAGTTTTTTTGCAAGAAAGTCCTAACTATAAAACCCTTCTGTTTAACACTAACCACTTGAAGAATGTGACAGAATCAATACAGCCAAGCCCTCAATCTTTGGAGAATGACAGTTTTTTTGTAAGAAAGTCCTAACTATAAAACGCTTCTGTGCAACTCTAACCACTTGCTAGTTATCTAGTTAAATTTCTAGCTATGTTTGTTATAAACAAATTGCTTAAGAGTATAACATGTGGAATTTAACAGTTAAGAATGAGTATTTCCGATGTGGGAGGTTCGAATCCAGAGGCGAATGAGACATATAAACCTCTGTAAACTAATACAAAATTTAACCTTAAAATAGCCATTTATGTGAAAAATTCAAAATATACCTTTAAGCTTTCCTCCCTGAACATACAAAATTGCAACTCCAAATTCTAATCTGGAGTCCAAACAATATGCAAACTAATACAAAATTTAAATTTAAAATAGCCATTTATGTGAAAAAATCCAAAATATACCTGAAAGCTTTCCTCCCTGAACATACAAAATTGCAAATCCAAATTCTAATCTAGAGTCCAAACAATATGCAAACTAATACAAAATTTAACTTTAAAATATCCATTTATGTGAAAAATTCAAAATATACCTTAAAGCTTTCCTCCCTGAACATACAAAATTGCAACTCCAAATTCTAATCTGGTGTCCAAACAATATGCATTACCAGACCGAATTCCATGGGATTGAAAATGCATTAGTACATCATTACATTGCATCACCATCTAAACACAAATTAAGAGTAGTGTGGCAACCTACTCCACGCCTACTCTAAGCCAGATTCAATTCATAATTAATGCTGGTGCTGGTAGGCTGTTGTAAGTGCAAAATTGGGCCACGACCAACACAAATTCTGAGCCAGACTGTGTATCCCACAGAGCGAAATTCTACATATTGAATCCCTTCTGTATGTTTTTTCATGTCCTGTAAACACAAAAAATTTACTTACCTAGTCAGCCACATGGGTTTTTAATATTAGAATATAATGGATACTATTTACGATATAAACATTCATCATAACACTGGTTTAGGCATAAGGGAAGGAAGCATATTTTATAATCTCAGAAACTATTCCAGAACCTGTAGGATAGGGGTATCACTCTGTTATTATTCATATGGGGTTTTAATCTTAGAATATAATAGATACTATTTACGATATAAACATTCATCATAACGCTGGTTCAGGCATAAGGGAAGGAAGGAGATTTTATAATCTCATAAACTATTCCAGAACCTATAGGATAGGGGTATCACTCTGTTATTATTCATATTAATAATTACATGCATAACATATAGAGGATAGATGGGAAGGCTGAGACAACAAACATATCACCCCACAACCAAATATATTAATTAGTAGGGAGGCCACTACCTCCGTAGAAAAAAATGGGTTAGTAGTTTGTAATATCTAGGTTAGTAGTTTCTAATATCTAGGTTTAGTAGATTGTATCTTGATACCACATCCAAGATACATGTTTTGAACAACAAATTTTCCTGCCGTCATCTCATGTTGCAGCACTGAGCCTTTCCTTTAGAAATTTTGTCCCACATACATATCATCTGTCTTGGTGACTGGTAATGTGTAGTGTAATAATCGTCGATGCATCCAAACTGGCAGAATTTCCAATCATGTGAGTATTGAACGGGAGTTGATGCATTGAACTGCTCTACCCACATCCCCATGCTAACATATTCCATTTTGAACAACTGCAGGAAAGAAAAAGATGGGTCACACAATAAAAAATACACGCCCAAATCACAATAAGAATAAATAACATGGGGGAAGTGGGTAAAGGAATTTTCAGCAAAAGATTTTTACTCTCAAAGTCTGATTCTTGTGCTGAGATACAACAAAGTTTGCGATGTCTCGAGATATGATATATCCTGGCCCATTTGCATAGGGTGGGTAGTCATCCTCTGGCCATTCCTGAACAACAGAAACGAGAAACATTTACCAGGAAAATTTTGAGTCCCTTTTTCACCGTGAAAATTGAAGTTTCTTGGTCACAATAATTGAAATAGCTATTTTATAAAATACCACAGAATTGCAACTTGAGAAACTGTCCACAAATAACTATTTGTTAGGGAAGACAATATGCTACCACTAAGAAAAACTCTAATATATAAATTCTCTGAAGTGCAGACAGAGACCTACAATTTTATATAACTACTCAAGAAACACCTGAATCTTCAGAACATATTTGATAACCAAACATAGGATCATTTAAAAACAACTGTATACCTCATACGTGACAGCCCATTTCCCTACCCTGAGGGGCTTGTGAAAATAATTTAGGTTTCCAATGTACAGAGGTTGTCCACGAGACAATCTATTGACTTCCTTCAGTACAACATCAATTCTTACAAAGTTATCATCATCACATTTCAAAATATATTTGGCAGCTAATCTCCGAACCTGCACGCAATTGGAAATCTCAACTGACTGACTTAAAAAGAAGGCAATTTACGACTTTGAATTAAATAGGAATGAATAACAGCAACTCAATTTTTTATACCATTAATTATGGTATGCATTTGGGAAGAGAATGTAATTTGAAACAATACAGCAATAGAAAGGTCACCACAACTAGGAAAATCACTTACACCATAATCACATATTGCAAGAGTCTTCAAAACTACGAGCTCATAATTGTCCATGAATGGCACAATTACCATATCACCATAAAATATTCTTCCTTCTTTAATTGTATGTTGACTTTCTTCCTTGCATTCTGTAATGATGGACGAGATTTAGTGTTTTGTCTCTAGTTCAATTGCAAAGTTGAAAACAACCCAATGTCACAAGAAACAGTTTCCTCAAAAACAATAATAATACAATATGATCAAAATTCCTACTAGGTTTGGCATGTTGGTTTTCAATTTTAGTCAATAAGCTAAAAAACAGGTCTTCATGTTAGGACCCCTTACGCACTCTGTGATTGACAAATACATAGATTTTAACTAATGGTCAATTCCATGTGTTCAGTTAGCATAGATTGTGTCAATAATAGACTTCCTTCCTTGCATTTTGTAATGGTGGACAAAATTTAGTGTTTGGCCTCTAGTCCAATTGCAAAGTAGAAAACAACTCAATGTCACAAAAAATAGTTTCCTCGAGTGTGTTAATAATACAAAATGATCAAAATTCCTACTAGGTTTGGCATGTTGGTTTTCAATTTTAGTCAATAAGCAAAAAGAGAGGTCTTCCTGTAATGACCCCATTCCTCTATAATTGTCCCAAGCTGACACGTTCCACAGCCCACTACAAGGTGCTTGTTGTATTAGCTAGTTGCATTCTGTAAGAAGCCTAGCCTTGATGTAATAGCATGTCAGCTAAATGACAGCAACCTCTCCTCAATTGGAAATATTAGAGGATAGACAGAATTGTAACGACTTAAAAAAACAGAAAAAATAAGTGATAGGAAGCATTCCAGTATAGAAGCAAGAAATATGCCTGTTTGAAAATATCTCTATGGCATTCTATGAATCCTCTCTACCTATCATTCGTTCATTTAAAAAGGTTATTGTCAGTAAGGTTCCCCATTTGTTAGTATTAGACTTAGATGAATATTCCATGTTCTCTTGGTCCTGGATCTTATACACCATATGAAGGTCATTATCTTCTCTAATGATATATGATATCCTATGCCCCTATGTCATAATATTTCCTCTTAATTACATTGATGTCCAGTGCAGTTCCAATGATACAATTAATTTCATCATTTCATTTCCTTATCAACTCTTTTAAAAAATAATCTAGCAGAAAGCAGTGTACGGTGCAACATACCAAGGCAACAAAGAAACGGGCCACAACGTTTGATGATCTAACAAGTTTAGACTGCATCCATGTCTTTCTGACAGCCATCCGATCTGCAAAGTGGTTTCCTACAGAGAGTATCCCAATAAAAAGATCCACAGGACCTTCTGGCAAAGGTGGAGCTTTCCATTTGTCTGACATGTCTAGAAGTCCCTTAGGTGAAAAGATTGGATGTGAGACAGGAAAAGAAGCAGCAAAAACTATATGCACATCAATGTCACCATTTACAGAAAATCCAGTTGCATCCTCAAGCACAAATCCCTGGTCCAACAACATGAATTTATAGCTTACATTAATTTATAATTTTATACTGATGCCTTAATGCTTCTTGAATGTGAACAAATAACTGTGCAGCATTGGCTTAACATGGACAAGAACGTGGAGATGGTACAAATCCAAAAATTGTAGTACTCCAATGGGTTTTTCAACTTACTGTTCGATAAGGAAAAGAGGTCACATGCCTCCCATCCACATTCACATGATAACCTTCCAAACCTGCACTTAAAGTAAGAACAAACAATTTTCCCTCCACAAATGGATATGGCCAATCAATTGATGATTTCTTTGCATGCCCCATCAAACGATTCAGCCACCAAGTAGCCTTCTCTTCTTTTGGATCATCATTATCAGTTAGCCACTTTTCACATTTTGGAAGTCCATCAACTGTCAAAATGAATAGAATTGATCAAATACAGCCTTCAAACCCCAAATCAAAACGCTATCCTAGGTGAAGGAAATAGATAGCTAGTACAGTGAAATTTATTTCAGTAAGAAAGCACAAAGCATATGTTACTCAAACTACCAATAAGACTGTTATTCAATGTAAAAATCACAGGCTAAGGAGAGAGAATAAATTAACAGAAACACAATGAAAAAGAACATTTTAAGTTACATATCAATGCTAAATACAAAAGTCCCAAGCATGATTTCATCCAATATTAAGTCATGCATCTTTCCTTTGTTGACTGCGGAGAGTTATGAAAGACAGGTGAAACAAAAATTGATGTCAGAGTCATGAATAAATTGAAGTTTTTTGAAGACATTTATTGTGTCGCAATACTCTGGTGTCTTAACACTAAGTCTCTTTTAGAGGGAATTGGGGTTAGACAGAGTTCCTGAGGTAATAAGATATCCAAATCCTTCCTGGACGAAATTCTACCTTCAGCATTATGCGGTACGGTAAATATGCTATAATATAAGAGAGAGAATATTGTGGGGGGGAGGGAAGGAGGGAAATTTTTGGGTTTCATCCCTCTGAAAAGAAGTTGGGTGTAGAGAGATTGAATATGTTTGAATTGCTCTCTGTTTTAATTTTCTGAAATTTTTGAAGGGTTTCTGAATAAGCCAGTTGAAAAACTAATTAATCCATAAATGACATCGAAGGTGCACTGATAAAAGTCAACACCAATAAAACAGCAAAGCAATGGATCACTGTAGGTCCTAGACCCACCAATAGTAACTCCCAACACCATTTGTCCATTTGGGGCTCTAGTTTAGTGGGTAGGAAGAGATATTAGACTGCCACACTAACACAGAACTTAACTCAAGTCTCTGTAAAGAGAGCTAACTTGATTTACCGTTTAATGTAATCACAACTACCTTGGGGCCTGGCCTAGCCCAAATCCTTTACAAAAGAAATGGCCTTAAGGTGCATACAAAGTTACAAACCTATTTCATCGTCATGTATGCCTTCACACCTCTGCTCAGATCCCCACTGCATCATGTAACACGTATTTTGCTCTACAATAGGTCTTCCAGTCCAATCTCCCTTCAACCTCGGATTGAAGTGCAAAATCCTAGGTGGGGCCTCACCATCAACGGGACACCAATCTACATGTGCATATCTATTTAGTAATGAAGTAGAAAATGTACAAACATTCAATGGTTATTAACACCTCACAAGGTGATGTCTTCCCCTTGAGTTGTCATTGTTAAACACCAAATTGCCTACACAACTAGAGGGTTAAGATCCACCTAGATTCCATCATGTTGGTTCCATTACAGATGCACCCAGGTAATGATCAGAGCCTGGTACAAAGTCAATTCACCAGATTATGAGAAAATTCTAGTTTAGACTTTGCTTTTTCCATGACCAGAGACCCAAGGCCCACATGTCAAAGATACTTACATATTCTTGGTCCTTATGAGCTCATGAGTCCAATGAGCCTGTTTCAGGGGACATGTAAGTAGCTTCACAACACTGCTATTTTTAGCAGTTTTCCTTTTAGGGCTTCCATGTCATTTCTATGCACATCTTTGGATTCCTTGCAGAAAAGAAAGTCTAATGAGACTATTTTTAGCAATGTCTAGTTTTAGACATCTATATTTAATAGCACTCTCCAGTGTTTATCTTCATTTTTAGTCTTTCCTGCTTTTTTCTGCTTTTTTGGAGCTATGCTGCTCTTTTGGGCATGTCTATATTTAGCAGTACTATTTTTGGCAAGTGTAGGCTGTGATATCCAGCTGATCATTATGTGTCCTTTTCTCTAGTTGTTGCACCCTCTGAAACAACCTCTCAACGCATTCCCATAGTGTCAAGTTATCTTCTGCTAGGGACTTTTCAATGGCATCCATTGCCATGCTCTCTACCCCATCAATATCATATTTATTTCGACCATCCCTCCCATTCAAAGTAAGGTATTTTTCTTGAGTCAAAGGAGGATATTCATCCGACTGCAATGGATTGAAAGGACCAGAGTCTAAGCCATGTCCCAGGAAAATTTCCAAAAAGAATGTATCCCCCTTCTCTTGTTGTGGCCGTGAATAACTCGCAGCATCACTCCATTTATCTAGACATATCCTTCCACTCTTTGCTTCCTTAGCATGTCTCTGCACAACGTCTCTCGTCTTCCCATCCCAGAAATCCGAGCTATCTACTCTCTCTGCACGGGAATTTATCCTACTGCAAGAATAGTCAGATGGAGAGAAAGAGCCCTCTCTGTCATTCAACCCAGACCTTTCAGGTGACCTAATATTCCCATCCTCAAATTACTCAAAACCAAGACTCAACATCCTATGCTTGAAAGATTCCCAAACACTTGACTTCTATTGTTGTAATTCCAGCAGGTCTGGATATTTAATAAAGCTTGAGCAGTTGGCCCTTGTGTGTTTTCCTTGTTTTCTGTGATCGAATCTGGTATTGTTTTCCTTGTGGACATTCATCCCTGATTTGCTAAACTGTTGCAGGTCTGAATGAGTCTCTTAAACTCTGAGGATCTACAAAGGGAAGAAATTATTTCCTAAAGAGCATAGATAGATTTGTGTACCTTGCCATTCATATTCCAAGTGACAATGTGCATACACAGATTATCAGGGCCATCGAGCCAAGCGAACTTACCGGGTCTCCTTTTGATCCTTCTGATTCCCCGAGTACAGGTCTTTTCCTTTTCGCCCAAACTTCTTTCCAAAAAATTGAGTATATCCTTCCTTCGCAGCCCATAAAAAGAAACCAAATCAGAGCCGCATAAGCCATCAATCTTCGACCTTTCCTCCTCATCTTCTCGATCCAGCGCTTCAGTACCCCAGCTAAGTCTCGGTTTTGAAACCCCGAAAGGGTCATCCTCATCCGAATACGCCGTGTATGGGCTCTCATAGGGCTGTTTGCAAGGCGAAACAATCAATCTTAACTCCTTACTCTTCGGCGCCTTCCTTCTCACAACCCGCTTCTGTTCATCGATTATATCATATTCAAAACTCCTATGTACAGTACTACTGCACGAGCTTCCCATTCTTGGTAGGCTATTAAATGTGAATTCTGCAGAAGTCTATTCCTTTTCAAATGTCTCGTATAACCCAATTTGATAGGTGTGTAGCATATGCCATACATTATGTTCATTTTATAGATATAGTTATGGATCGACGAAGAGTCATATAAAATGAAATTTCACAACAATATATCGAATTCCCCAAAACTATAAGGTTCCATATGGATTCATATTTTCTTTATGCCTTGGTATTATGTAATGACTTTTAGGGGTTGTCCTTATGAGGAGATGTGGACCTAGGAGCCGATTATGTTCAAATATGAAACCCCATTTTGTGGAGGCAAACCAACCCTTAGTATTTTCATACTATACATGATATTTTTGTTTAAGGTGCAAGCAAAATGATCACAGGTGAAGAATCAAATAGATTTCCAACAAAGGAAATGAGTAATCACTCGATAGTAGGAGTGAGGTTTTGTATGGAGACATTTATATCATGATTCAAGTATGTGTTTTTGAAGGAAAAATTAGACTTATTACAAAGTTCATTTATGCCAAATATTTCTGATTGTAAATATGTTGATGTGGTTTGAAATGGGCCTACTTCAATCCTGGTTAAAAAAATAACTTATTCATATGTCATTTGAAATTGGGAATATGATCATAAAATAAATTGATCTATTCCCCATTTTTACCAAGGAAATGAATTCTTTGAAATCAAAATAGATTGGTGATATCTCATGGTTTGACTTTGAGTTATCTTCAAACTAAATATGACAACAATTGAGTGTGAAATCAATCTCCTAGAAGGTGTTATTATAGACATTAAGGAAGATATAGTTGGAGGCTAGAGGTAATGAAGAAAAGAGCAAGTTGAGACAAATAAGGATAACTCAAGCAACCTTGGGGCTATTTATGATTTTTAGGATTGGAAACCTTTGAGGGAGGTACTATCTCTAAATAGTTCCAACCTTGAAATAAACGATGAGAGGATGCGACCCTAGAAGGAAATTTGCAAAAAACATGGAAGAATGCAAAAATAAGTTTACTATCGCTCTTGCCATTTTGGAGATAAAAACTAGAAGTTCCTCGCTGTGTTGGGATTGAATTTGGGGTTAAGATACCAATTTTTAGAAAGAAAAAAAGGAAGTTGAAAACACTAAAGTAAAATCCATGGCTCTTTCAAAATATAGGGAAAATTTAAGAAACACTCATAGCAATTCTAGTGACAAAGGAAGTGGTTATGACCCAAAGAAACCCAAGATAGTGAATGAACACAAGATAGTGAAGGGTTGGTGATGCCATTCTAGTTATGCAATGCTATTATAAGACTATTGTGTCCATATATGGATTCATTCATCATTCTTTATCTTGATGATATTTTACATTCAATAAAACATAGGAGACATTTGCAAAATATAGAAACAATGCTAGAGACAAAGAAGAAGCACAAAATTCAAGTGATTTGAAGAAATGTGAGTTCATCGTGAATTATTTGTACATGGGATTCCTATTTACAAATGATGATATATATATTTACTCTAACAAATTTAAGTTCCCATTGGACTTGATAACCCCATAGATTCTCACTATGTTGAGATTCAAGATAGTTTATAGTTCTAGCTAACTATCTACAAAAGGTTGTGTAGATGTTCCCTAAAGATCTTTTGAAAATAGTCGTTATGCCCCAAAGCTATAGCCACTTTAAAAAATAGATAGTTTACCCTTTCCCAATAGTGTTAAACATGACCTTCACAAACCCTTTGATCAAAGGAGGGTTGGCCTTGAACCTATCCTTTAATAGTGTTAAACATGACCTTCACATACCATTGGTTGGCCTTGAACCTGTCCTTTAATAGTGTTAAACATGACCTTCACAGACCCTTGATCAAAGGAGGGTTGGCCTTGAACCTATCCTTTAACCCTTCCGGCCTTAGTGAGTACAAGGTTATTCATCTTGAATGATCTTTCCCCCAACATTTTAAAAGGGCATTTTTGGTTGTTCTATGGCAACTTAATCACCCTTGAGTATTTCCATTTGGGTTTTGAAAAGCATAAAAAGACCATTTAATAAATTGTCTTGCGGTAATTGAGTGTCAATAGTAAATTTAAATCTTGGTGTGCATTATATAATTTAAATATTGAGTGTCACTCAATGCACCGTCACTTAAGCGACACTTATGAGACTATCCATCGCTTAAGTGACACTTATGAGACTAGCCGTCGTTTAAGCGACCCTTACGGCCACGTTCACAAAAAAGAAATTATCCTTGTGATTTTTGGTAAGTTTAAAAAAATAAATCCACGCGCCGTCGAATTTTTCCGGCGGATTTTAGATCGAAATATAGTAGTGGTTTATATTCAACTCTTTACAAACACACAGTTTTGATCTACACACTTAGCTACAGATCTTCTCAATCACCCAAAACTGTGCACTTAGCTGTAGAACCTTTCTAACAAAACCCTCTGTGCACTCAGCTGCAGAGGTCATCCACACACTCAGTTGGAACTTAACCTTCTTCAAAACCTCTGTGCACTCAGCTGTAGAGGTCATCCACGCACATAGCTGGGACTTAACCTTAGACCCTAAAATAGGCCTTAGCTTCTTCGCATCAACTTATCATCATCACATAAATCGTCCAAAAAACCCCTCTTGACTCCTTTACATAAGTGCCTATTTATACAAGTGCACTATTACAATACCATGGGCTTAAACCATGGGCTTAAACCATGGGTTTAAACCATGGGTCATTTACAAAAAGAGGGGCTTCAACCCAACCCCAAAACCCCTAAGACTATTTTGGACCGCAACTCCACTTACAAGCTTCGCACTAAAACCACGGAGTTGCCAAAATTAAGGACCTTCAAGGTCTGCACCCCAACAAAACCGTGCATCAAAATGGGCTTCTGGTGGGTCGTGCAAGCATGTTTAGGTAGGTTCCATGGTGGAATTCTAGCCACACATTCAGGGTCTAGTAATTTTCAAATATGACCCCTATGTGCAAAAATTGGATATTTCTTTACTGAGCAAAACCCTGGTTTCCAAACTTGACCAAAAAATGATCCCTTGTCCATGGACGCAGAGTAGAGAGCCAGTCCTAGAACTATCATGATGCCTTGAATCGAACGGAATGGACTCTTTTTTTATCCAAGCAATGACCATTATTCTATCATATGTTGAATCCCACCTCCTACAGGCTTTTAGGGACACCTATTGAATCCCTAACCAGGACATAGAATCGAAACCATGCATTAAAATGAGGTTCTAGTGGGTCATGCAAGATTGTTTAGGCATGTTCCATGTGGTAACTCTAGCCACATGTTCACGTTCGACAAATATATGAAGTCGAACCCTATGTGAAAATATTTGGCATTCCCTTATTGAGAAAACTATGGTTTCTATGGTTTAGAATGCAAAATATGGTTTACGGTGCAAACTGGAGTTAATAGGATTGGCTATAGGATTTGTAAGATAGGATTGGAAATGGTTAGTAGGATAGGATTACTACTCCTTAACATCATGACTCCCATGGAGAAACAAATTATCGGAGTCAAGGAGATAATTATCGTATTCAATGAGATCTCCTTATAGGATCAACTTATAGCCCAAGGAGATGGTCTTGGGCTATACGGCATGAGTCATGTAAGTATCAATATAATATAACAAATCCATGAAGAATATCAAGTGCAATTTATCAAGTTGTAGAAGTCTATTGAATTTATTAATCTATCAAGCGCTCAATATATCAAGCTGTAAATAATCAATGAGACCATGAAACCAAAATATCTAAATACCACATACCTGACTACCTACCTATGGTAATTTCACTAGACCATTGAGATCACCTCTAATAGAAACAATATCCTTTAGCCTCTCATGCTCATAGTAAGGAAAAAAGTATCGTGACTATGATGAGTTCTTGTTTGGCATTGTTTGCAGTTGCAGGTTTGTGCCAATAACTAAGTTTGTATAATGGGATAAAATTTGACCTCATCTATAATGTTCAAATACATAACATGTTTTCTTTCATGTGTGTTGGCATAAACCCTCACCAACAAAACCCATTTGACAGGGTTTCCCACTTTTTCAACACTCAACTCGTCGCGATCTCCCTAAGCATCGGCCCATACAGGTTTTACCCTGTCTAGCAATACCCATAGAGCGGATGAGGTAACCTGATATGTTGAAGGGAGGGCTGATGGAACAAATTTTCTGCAGAAAAGAAGAGGATCATGGTAATCAATAGTTCATCAACTTATTCATTAGATATAATAATTTGCATCATCATTCAGAACACATCATCCAATTCTCATAGGAATAATCATCAATTGCACCAACAGATATAAACTATGAAACCATTTGTAAGTAGTAAACATTACATCATAGATCTATGTCACATAATCACTTCATCATTAGATTTGCATAGCATAAAACATGAACAAGATGGACAGATAGTAGCAAAACAGGAATTTAGATCAACCTCATTATATTAACCCCAGAAAATCACTTGCGGAATGAAAATAGATAGTTCATAGTCTACAAATTCGATCGACATATATAATCAGATCTACTCTCCAACAACTTCAATCTCTTTCACAACTCCGTTCATACTCAACTACTTAATGACTTGTGCTATTCTAGCCTGATTTACAAAATAATTCAAAATCTATTTATAGGCTTGTGCATTTACATTCATGGTCCACTTCTAACTGACTTCTAACTAAATCCTAACTCACTAATGACCAATATCCACAAAATGTGGTCAAAAGTACAAAAGTGATGCAAAATAATCAAAAGTACAAAAAGTAGCACAAAATAATCAAAAGTAATCTATCTTCCGCATATCGCACTATCTTCATCTTGTACAGTTCCTTCTGAGCTTGCACAACATCTGTGATGCTATGCAACTTATCCAATCCCCTTGACAACAAAATACCAACACAGTATTGTGGCTCATCCTCGGGCCACGTTAGGTGGACTCAACAACCTTAAAGAGATGAAACTACACACAGATAGCAGTGACCTATTTCCATGGAGCTTTTCTAACTATGCAATTTACTGCAACTGTCAGCTCTAAAGTCAACTGCTTCTTGACTCTGCACACTACTACAACCTCATGGCTTGTGTAATTGTATTGCTTATTTGACAACAATTAATAGTTGTTTAACTACTTTGAGCTCATTGTCACTACCTGGGTAGCTACCTGCTGCATGGAAATTGTCTGTACTTGCAAATTATGATGCTGACATTCCCCCTTAAAATCCATTCCAGCTTCCACAACCTTGTCCTTCCTTGCATTTAGGATCAACTCAACTACCTGAAGTCAGTCATGTTCCCTGTTCCTATAAATTTAGTCATGTGGGGTAAGAAATATGGCCCCTTCTAGAATCCTTGTGGGTGTCTTAGTCTGCACCGCAGACCGGCTGGGAGAACTATAGCCAAGGATGACCTTCCCAGGAACTGTCATCTTGGACGAGCTAGCCTATATACCTACAAATTTTTCTGCAATTTCAACTAGGAAATCATTCTCACTCAAAGTATCTCTGTATCGAGGGTGCTTTACATATCGCCTTAAGTTTCCACTACCTCGCGCAATAGATCTTCCTTCAACTTCTCTATGGAGCAATTTTGCAACTTCGCACAATGCAACTTTTCCCAATGGTGTTCTCTCGGTGACCAACCTTCTGATTATAACACCAAATTTAGCTTGGATAGTATTATTGTCATATCATTTCATCATTAGGACTAAATCATGCATTAATGATCCGATTATGCTGCCGATTCTCTCAACATATCGCTTGGATATTCTATCACTAGACATGATGTCACAAAGTGTCATCATTCACTTTCCTTGACGGTCATCATTGAGTGTTGATGTGATGTTAGGTCATCGTACTCTAGTGGGTGGGATATATCTTCCTAATGACACTACTAATTCCTTCCTTTTGCTCTGCCACTCTGTTTTGTGCAGTCACTTTCTCTGGCACAGCTACTTCCTTTCGTGCGACCACTCTCTCCTATATGATGAATCCCTCTTGGTGCATCCCATTTCTATTGATATAGCTCCTTTCTCTTGGAGAAACCCTTTACTCTTGGAATATTCCCTTACTCTTAGCATAGCCCTAGACTCTAGGCACAACCGTGTACTCTTTGTGCATCCTCGTACTCTTGGCGTAGCCTCGTACTCCTAGCGCAATCCCGTACTCTTGGCGCGCAACCCCGTACTCTTCCCACAACCCCTTGGCACAGCTCCATACTCTGGGAGAAGCACCATACTCTAGGTGTAGCACCTTAATCTTGGTAAAACCCCTTACTCTTGGTGTAGCCCCTTACTCTTAGCGCAACCCCTTACTCTTGGTGTAGCCCCTTACTCTTGGCACAGTTTTGTCATCAATGCACAGTGCTATCTGATGAACCATATTAAATACTCTTTATTTAGTGCTGATTTCGACTATGTCACGACCCTACAGCTGTTGCGATAGATATTTCTAACTATTCTACTGACTCCCCTACTTGTGCATCCACTCCCTCCTAGTGTGCCATTCCTCTGCCTATATGCTTATTGCTTCTTCTTCTTCTTTTTTGCAATGTGCAGTGCTTTAAGAACTATGTGATTTCAACCCTGTCCTGTAGGACTTCAAGAGGCTACCATTCACTATTTTTGGCATCATTGCTCCATCTAATTGTTGTAGTTGAACTCCCCCCAGAAGTAGTTGAATTTACAAGATATGGACCAAGCCAATGCATATGCAACGTACCTGGATGCTTTAGGAACTTGCTGTCATATAGTAGCACAGAATATCCTTGCAGAAACTGCTTATTGTTGATATGGAGATCATGAGAGGCATTTTGTTGATCCTTCTCGACACACTGATGGAATCCTGTAATAAAGCGGTCCTCTTCAAGCTGTATCAATTTCCCCACATGTTCTTCTAGATTTTCTTCATCGTCCATGCCTATCACAGCGGCGATGCGAAGATTGGGAATAATGTATTCCATAGGCATGACTACCTCTTTCCCATATACCAATTTGAATGGTGTTTTCCACGTCAATATCTTGTAGGTGGTGTGATATGCCTAAATTAATGCTAGAATCTTTAGATCCCAGTCATCTAGGTTAGTGTTACATACCTTTGTAAGTGCATGGTCGAAGATCTTGTTGAAAGCTTCTACAGTCCCATTCTCCTATGGATGATATAGTGTAATTTTCTTATGTTGAATCTACAATTCCTTTTTCAGTTCTCTTACTATGTGATTGAGGAAATGGCTACCTTGGTCACTCATCAATATCCTTGGGCATCTAAACCATGTCACTATGTTTTCAAACAGAAATATTGATGTTGTCACAGCAATGCAATCCATAACTAGTGTAGCCTCCACCCATCATGTTAAGTAGTATGTTGCTATGATTATGTACCACGCATAGGTTCGCTACCCTCAGGGGTTGATTGGACCCAAAAATCCACACCCCACTTTTCAAAAGGTTTCAAAGTTACCTGTGGTACTAATAGCATCTCATTTTTCCACGTTGATTTTTCGGTGCATTGGTAGACATTGCAGCTCTGCGCATAATCTATCGTATCATAATGTAGTATGGGCCACCATAGCCCTGTGCGAATCACCTTTATTATAGTAGCATGACCCCCATAGTGTCCGCCAGTAACTCTTGCATGTACTTCTTCAAAAATATGCTCGTGTTCATGTGGTAGGACACATCGCCATAAAATTTCATTTGGTCCCAGCTTACATAAGTTGTTGAGTCCACAATTGGTCCCTTTTTAACCATCCTTAATCACCTTTTCTTCCTTTGTTTTACACTGTTCAGCATGCTAATCATACCTGTTTTCCTCACTCTATGCCCTAAATTGCCAAGGTAAGACTAATTATTGTTTTATCCTATTAATGCTTATGATTGTGATAATTAAGGTTGTTTATCTCTCAAAATTGTGCTAATATGTTGTGATTTATGAAGATAGTGCAAGATGAGTTGACTGCAGGAAAGTGGAGCTGAACAAGTCTTGAAACAAGGGGCGTTTGTGATTTAAGGAGACCCTCAATCCTTCAATCATCAATTAAGGCACGTGGTTCCTATGCAACCCTCCAGACAGAGCCGTACAAAGTAGCTGTAACAGAATGTGCTACGATTGGGGGATCTCTAGTATAGCTGTTTGAATATTATGGCAATCTGGAAAGATCGCCACTTTTGGGCCAGCTGACAGCTCTTTCTCATTTTCTATATTTGCACCACGCCATGTTTTGTAACAACCCGTGTTATTCAGGGCACCTGAAGATCAGAGATCTTCATGGCTACCCTTTGTAATAGGATCGGTTGTTATGGTCCGTATGTATAAAAATGAGGGGCTGCCTCGACCCAAGGGGTTGGAAAATAGATAATTCATTCTTGTATTGACAATGGAAGTGATCTGTATTCATTCTTCTTTTTAATACAAAGAGTTACCGCCGATTTAAGGGAGCTATACATTGTTCATCCAGCGTCTTTGTGTGAAGGCTTGGCCCGCCTTCTGCAGAGATTGCTGAGTTAAAGTAGGATATCTGAATTTATTATCGTGAGATGTTCTGTTGATTATATTGCTTGTGTACGCAGCAGTGGCATGTGTGAATTTGCAGTATTACATTTCCCTAAGATTGGTGATTGCTATAGATTAACAGTCGACTGAGTAGGAAGTTTCCTTTATGCAATTCATTCAATAGCTGTACACAGCTTTGTTCATCTCGCTGTTTCAGATTGTCATCCCATGAATCCCTGCAACTATTTTACTGTTACAGTTCTTAACTTTCATTTCTGCAATTCAATTCTTTAGAGTAGCTGAACTTGATTTACTGCAATTGAATTTCTAGATTACGTTCCGTTTCTGTTTATGGACTTCAAGAGTGGTTAGATCGAGTAGGCAAAGCATTTATTCTGGGATATGAATAGGATTTCCTTTCTGTCTGCAATTGTCATTTGAATCTGATTTCATTTCCTATTGATATATGGTAGGAAGCAATTGAATTTGTAGTGTTTAGAAGGTTGGTGGGATTACACGGGTTCTGAGGGATGAACACGGTTGTTAAGGGTAAAGTGTTTTGATTTGGTGTTTAAGCATAAATTGTGCATCTATCCTTTGAAATAAAATACTTTCCTAGGTTGACAATAAATCTCATATGCTCTGTGTGTTGATAATAATTTATCTGCAATTAGGGTTCTTGACATTTTGGCCCCGTTGCCGGGGAAGGATAAAAATTAAACACTATCATTAATTGCATTTTTCTAGTCAGTTTCTTTTTATTCTCCTTGATGAAATGATTTGGGTTGCATGAATATGAGAAGGGTAAAATGCGATCAATTCCCAACTCCCAAAACCCCACAAGATACTAACAGTGCAGGTGGCTCGGGTCGCGGTCGAGGAGTACCATTGGGCAGAAGGACGTTCATCGACGATCTTGTTGACAGAGCTGATTCATCCACTGAGGCTCATCTTCAGGAAACTCCTATCAGAAGAAACCCTACTGATCCTGGGGTGCCAGCGTCAGGATCCACGGTGGAGAACATACGAGCAGCTGCAACTTCCTCGGCCATCCCTGCTCATAAAGACACAGCTGTTACAACTGGACCTGTGGGTAGAGGTCTGAATTATCACATCAACGGGAGGGTTGTAACTAAGGAAGAGTGGGATCAGTACCACCAGAAGTTCTTGGATTAGTGGAGGGATGAAGAAAAGAAAGAGGAACAGGAGAAGGACGAATAAAAGAACATAGAAAGAAATGAAGAGGAGAAAACAGAAGAGGAGAAAAATGAAGAAGAGATGAGTAACAGACATGGGGCTGACGAGGAGGAAGTAATGGGAGAAAATAATCATCATGAAAATCGCTCCCTGCTAGAGGGAACAGTGGCTACACTACAATTTCTGATTCAACAACAAGATGGGGCAGCTCCTATGAAGAATATCTCACCATCGGTGTTACCTCGTTTCCATGGAAAGGTGGCAGAGGACCCAGACAAATTCCTTTTTGAATTCGATATTCTATGTCGCAGCTACGATTATATCACCGATGCCCAAAAGCTAAAACTTTTTCCTGCTACCCTGAAGGACAATGCATTACGCTGGTTTATGAACCTTGGAGGAGGAACCGTTTCTAATTGGGATACAATGAAACAAGTGTTCCTGGAGAAATATCAGGAATATTGTAATACCAAGGACAAGAGAGAGGAATTATTTAAAATGGTCCAGAAGGAGGACGAAAGTTTGGAGGATTTTGTGGAAAGACTGTTGTACAATGTGCAGAGAGCTGGGTAGACAAACATGGGGCTGGATGTACTCAAGATAATCTTGCTCCGTGGGATCAGGGATGATTGTTTAGATATGTTAAATCTGCTTGGTAAGGGAGATATCTCCAAAGAACCTTTTGAAAAAATTGTGGAACTATGCAAGAGATACTCCAGGGGGTCTTCCAGGAACAATAAGCGCGACAAACGATATAAGCTAGAACGTGACGTCTTCGATAGAACTCAGAAATCATCTAATGGAGGCGCCACCCATGTAGAGATAGGCAATATCCTTGAAATTTTTAAAATATAAATGATGAGCTCTATCTCCTCGGAGATCGATGTCTTGAAGGAAAAACAAAAACAAGCAGTGGAGGATCTCACATTAGGTGTGTTCTGCCCCCGATGTAGAAAGAATCATCCGGTGAGAGAATGCCCGCTTGAAAAAGTAAATGTATGTCAGTTGTGTGAGATGAACCATGATATGAAAGAATGTCCCTCACTTTCTCAAGTAAAGGCCATCCTATAGGCATCGAATACGGATGTGGAAGCAGCCTACTTTATTGCACAGAAGAAACCGTGGCAGCCTCGAAATCAAGGTATGCCTTCAGACTCGTTTCCATTTTTGAATAATATGGGAAATTGGAACAATAACATGCAAAATGTGAATACACAATTCCCTTCAAATTGTACTCAGTGGAACTCTTCCCAACCAGCAATGCAAAACTATAACTCATGGAGTCCTTGGACACAACCACCACATCAACCCACGTCGTGGTCTCCTGGATGGAGGAATGTCCATCCTGGGAACCAGTTTCCTCAACCACCTCCACCTCAACAGTCACCATATTCTCCTCAGTTTCCCCAATTCCCTCAATTTCCTCCATATCCTCAATACCCACCTCAGTAGCTGCAGTTGAAGAATAATTTTGTCCCGAATATACCAATCCGACCTCAGCTGCCTGCCCAACCTAACCCCAACTCGAATAATAAAGCAGTCCATCAATTGGAGACTGTCAATATGCCTGCTTACTCTCTTTCCCTTGTACCCTGCAATGAAATTCATTTGCGATCTGGGAAAATTGTAGAACCCATAATTACAGAGGATGTTTCACCCTCTGGGAATAAAGAAATAGGGAATTCACAGCATCCATTTGACACAGCTCCTATCATTGAAGATGCTGATCATCCCTTAGAAGGGATGGCTGAAACATCCGACGATAAAGGGGTGGCTGAAACATCCAATGATAAATTTGACAATACACAGCCTTCCCAGTTGATAAAGCAACCACCATACCCCGAAAGACTAATGCTACCAAGAACGGGGGGGAAATCTCAGTTTAACCTCCTTGGGGAGTTAAGGAACCTTTATGTCAAAATTCCCCTTCTTCAAGCTCTTCAAGATGTGCCTATTTACGCTAGAACAATTCGGGACCTGTGCACTAAGAATGCAGGAAGGAAACCCAGGGATCCTCCCACGGTCCACGTCATAGGGAACTTATCTGCCTTGATGACAGGAAAAGCCCCTGTGACTAAATATGATGACCCTGGCAATACTACCATTACTGTACAGATAGGACAGACACGGATACCCAACGTGCTGGTGGATCTAGGAGCAGCAATCAACGTTATCACAATAGAGACTGTAAAGAAGCTTGGGCTCACTAACCTCAGACCGACCCCTACTATTTTGGAATTAGCAGACAGATCCACCATCAGACCCGAAGGGATTCTGGACGACCTTGTCATCTCAGTAGATTCATGGGAGTACCCAGCTGACTTTTTGGTATTACAACCAAAATCGCAGCTGGGGGGACACCCATTGAGCCTGGGGAGACCTTGGTTGGCCACAGCTGATGCTTGCATCAGCTGTCGATCAAGGTCCATGACTATATCTGATGGTATGGATACTAAAAATCTCACCCTTTATCCTCCGGCTCGGCCAAGTCTAGAGGCTGAAACATCCCTTTGGATAGAGCAGAAGGAGGAGGAGGATGTTCAGCCACTATTAACTATAGGGAAGGCCTTAAGTTTTAAAAATGAAATAGAAGATGACACTATTAGCAATTTCATTAGTGAACCCGCTTTAGTGAATAGAGAGGTTTATCAAATTCTAAACACCACCCTGGGCAAGGAAGAACAAGAAAATCTTACGGAAGAAGCCTTAGTTCGTGACACAAACATAATCCCGGTTGTGAAAAATTCAGAGAGTATTCCTATTGAGGTAGAGCCTGGAAGAACTTTGAATATCAATCCTAGTCTCTCCTTAGAGGAACAGAAACGCCTAATCAGCCTCTTGAAAGAACACAAGGGGGCGTTTGCCTGGGAATATACAAAGATGAGGGGTATTCCCTATAGTCTATGTACTCATCACATTTATATTAAAAGTGACTCCCAGCCTGTGTGTCAACCCCAACGACGCATGAATCCTAAGCTGAGGGATATAGTGAAGGAGGAAATCCAGAAACTTTTGGAAGCAGGATTTATATATCCTATTTCAGATAGTGAGTGGGTCTCTCCACTCGTAATTGTACCTAAGAAAAATGGGAAATGGAGGGTCTATGTTGATTACAGGGAATTGAACAAATCAACTCAAAAGGATCATTTCCCTTTACCCTTCATTGACCAAGTACTTGATACCCTGTTAGGGAAGAAGTTCTTCTCCTTCCTAGATGGCTTTAGTGGGTACAACCAAATCTAGATTGCTCTTGAGGATCAGGATAAAACCACCTTCACCTGCCCCTGGGGAACGTTTTCCTACAAAGTGCTTCCCTTTGGATTATGTAACACACCAGCAACATTCCAAAGAGCTGTGATTGGCATATTCTCTGAATTAGTCAATGATAGTATGGAAATATTCATGGATGATTTTACTCCTTATGGCAGGGACTTTGACGAAGCATTGGAGAATTTAAAGAAGGTTTTAATTCACTGTGAACAGACTCAGCTCTCATTAAACACCGAAAAGTGCCATATGATGATGAGTGAAGGGGTGGTATTAGGGCATTTTATCTCTGCCAATGGCATTCAGGTAGACCCTTCAAAAATCAAAGTGATAAAGAATATACCTACCCCTTCAACTCAGAAACAGGTAAGAATCTTTCTGGGACATGCTGGATATTATCGAAGGTTTATAGAAAATTTCTCCAAACTGGCCTCCCCCTTGTTCTCTCTGTTAATGAAGGATGCACAGTTTGTGTGGAATACAGCATGCCAGATAGCATTTGATGTGCTTAAAGAGAAGCTGTCCATAGCCCCTATCCTAAGGGGACCTAATTGGACCCTGCCCTTCCATATTTCTTCAGACGCCTCTGACACTGCCATTGGAGCAGTTTTAGGACAGCAGGATGGCCAAGTGCCTTATGCCATCTACTATGTTAGTAAAAACCTAGCCCCTGCTGAGCTTAATTATACTGTTACTGAAAAAGAGTTCCTAGCTATTGTTTACTCTATCAATAAATTCCGACATTATATCACCGGGTATCCTACATTTGTGCACACCGACCACTCGACCATTAAATATTTAATGAATAAAACTGTTACCAATGCCAGAGTAACCAGGTGGCTTTTGTTGTTGCAAGAATTTGATATCACCACTATAGATAAACCTAGGAAAGAAAAGGTTGTTGCTGACTTTTTATCTCGATTTACTAACAGTGATGACTTTTTGCCTGTTGAGGATTCTTTCCCAGATGAACATCTATTCGCACTTTCAGCTCATTCTCCATGGTATGCAGACATCGCTAACTATTTGGTTGCAGGAAAGCTCCCACCATATATGTCAAAACGAGAAAAAAGAAAAATTATCCAGCGAAGTGCCAGGTTTTGTTGGCTAAATGGTCATCTCTTTTACACAGGGCCTGATCTTGAGATCAGGAGATGTGTAAGAGAAGATGAGATCTTTCCTATATTAAAATCCTGTCATGAGGAGCCTTGCGGAGGGCACTTTGCATATAAAAGAACAGGGCATAAAGCACTACGGATGGGCTACTACTGGCCAACTCTGTTCAGGGATGCTAAAAGGTATGTTCAGTCCTGTGATAGCTACCAAAGGATGGGCCAACCTAATAAAATAGATCAGATGCCCCTACAGTCCCAACTTGTAGTTGAACCATTTGAGAGATGGGCACTGGATTTCGTTGGCCCTATCAGTCCTCCTTCCAAATAGAAGGTCTACATTCTGGTTTGTACTGATTATATGACCAAGTGGGCGGAGGCTGTAGATTTGGCCAAGGCTAATGATCAGGCAGTGATTGATTTTCTATACAGTGAGATCTTTACCTGCTTCGGGGTACCAAAAGAAGTAGTTACCGATGGGGGGAAGCAATTCATGTCACACCAATTTGAATCCTTGCTCCGGAAGTATCATGTGCAGCACAGGGTGTCTTTTCCTTACCACCCCCAAGCCAATGGTCAAGTGGAAAGTACCAATAAGGTTATTGAAAACATCCTTACTAAAACAGTTAAGAGCCATCAAAGGGATTGGGCTGACAGGCTTCTGGAAGCATTGTGGGCATATCGCACGACTTGGCGTAGCACCACAGGTTTCTCCCCATATGATCTAATGTATGGAAAGAGTGCCATCTTTCCAATTGAGTTTGAGATTAAAACCCTGAAGACGGCCTCCGAGATGAATCTGGATGTAACAGAAGCTCAGAAGCGAAGATTGAATCAATTAAATGAATTGGACGAGAAGCGGTTAGCTGCAGTGGACCAGACTTTGTTGCTTCAGCAACAAAGATCTAATTGGCATGACTGATTTATTAAAAAGAAATTCTTCAGCGATGGAGACTGGGCGTTACTCTATGACTCCAGATTCAAAAAGGATTTTAAAGGAAAATTGCGTACAAGGTGGCTCGGTCCATATTTGGTTGACAGGGTCTTTGACAACGACACTGTCCGTCTGGTGATCATTGATGACAATCGCCTACCATTACTTGCTAATGGCCACATACTGCGACTGTATCGCAAGCCTATTTCAAAAGATGCATTTATTTCACAAATCACCACCGATCTAGAGTATCAGCTGACACCAGGGCAGGAGCTTCTCTCTGCCTCTGCCAATCCTTGAACTGTAAATCACACTTTGAATCGTTGTACATAAATAATTTTGTTTTCCTACTGTAGCGTATAATTCTTTATTTTCCTTATGCATTTGATCGTTTCGGTTTTTGTTATTTTTTAATAACAAGTTTTGCAGGGCATTACCAGGCGAATGACCAGATTGGGCCTGTCGAACCGGTGTCGTCTTCCTCTGCTTCCCTGTATCGCATTTTTCTTTCTTCCCCAAAATAAAATTTCCCGGCGGCTGAACATAATTTCCCGATGGCTGAACATAATTTCCCGGCAGCCGTGACCCACATTTCCCGGCGGCTGCACATAATTTCCCGGCAGCCGTGACCCACATTTTCCGATGGCTGAACATAATTTCCCGGCAGCCGTGACCCACATTTGCCGGTGGCTGCAACATATTTTCCAGTAGCCGTGATCCTTTCCTGATGATCCGCAATCCTTTTTCCAGCAGCCGTGAACCATATTTTCTGGCGGCTTTAACATATTTTTCGAGGATCGTCAAATTTTTTCTTCCGCAGCCGTGATTGTTCCTGTTTCCACCAATCTTTTCCCGACACCGTGAACCACCTTGGGCGGCTACAACATCTTTTTAGTTGGCCGCAATCTCATTCTCGGCAACTGCACTTCCGCTCTATTTGGCGGACATTTCCAGCAGTAGAGACTGTATTCTTGCACTCTGTAGTGGTAACTCTTGAATTAACGGAAGAAAATTGCTTCCACTACTAGCTATGGCCCTGATTTATCCCACTTGTGCTGGCCCACTTAGTATCATTCCAACCTCGGCGATGCGATGGTTTTTGTTTCATTGGAAGCCGGCATTATGGCATTATCCGTATCATTATGATCAACTTAATGACTGTGCACAAGCTTGGCTTTGCAGCATCAGCACTCAAACATTCCATTATTTTCCGCAGGATATCCGATGCACAGTCACACGAGGTATGGCTTTGATTTTCATGTGATTAAGTGTTGATTCAATTTAATAATATCAGTCGTGCCTGTATATGTATTATCATTATGGCTCAATTAATCTCTTCCCTCGTGCGACGTAAAACCTCATAACCGCCACCTTCCCCAATTTGGCATAAAAATTTCGAACCTCCCTTTGTACTGAACTTTCTAAATTTGCCATTCTCTTTTCTCAACGTCTCTGTTCAGCGATCTGTGCATCCTCTGCTCTGCGACCTCCATTCTTGGACCCTGTAGCTTTGCATCCAGAACCATGGGGCTTCTAGCTCGTCATGAACCTTTGAATACACAAGAAATCTGAAACAATCCTACGGTTTTTGCGATCTTTCAAGCCGCTTGCTGGATTGAATTTTTCGAGTGATTGGATGGATTTAACAGAGAAGCAGCTTTTCAATTCACTTTACACCTCAAGGACACTCATTCTGAGGTATGGGGGCTACGGATAGAATTCTCTGAAGCCATTATATCCGAGGTTACTGCTCTTCCACAGGTGGGAAAGGCATGGTTTGAACGACGAGTCCCCACGACGATTGTACGGGAAGCATTTTTACGAGAGGGGGAGCAAGTTCAATCATCAAAAAGAGGAATTGCACTGCACTCACTGCTGCGACCATGGGATCAGGTTGCTGTCTTTCTCAAGAAGTACATCACCTGCGAAGGTACTAAACTGTTTATAATTCTGAGTTACCTTTGCTTTCCCATCTCTGCCGTGGCATTTTATTGAATATTCCATACTATCTGTTCCATGACCTATGCCATATGGTGACGTTTGTCCAAACTGCTAAACATCCACATGTTTCCCTAACCCACCATGGTCTTATAAAATTAATCATTTTAAGAACCCTGGCCTGGCACAATATCACCTGGGATCAATTCACATCCCACACTCAGGAACATGTTCCTCTGCCGGGTGTCCCAATAGACCAGGCACAACTTCAACATCGGACCGGAGTCCCTCCAATATAGTTGGGGGGGGGGGGGGGGGGGATGCTATTGTACCAGAACTAGAACAACAGGGAATAGAAGCAGATCAGGGGGAAGCTGTTGATAAAAATCTTGTGGAAAACACAGACAATAGGGTAGCTCAGACACCAGAAGGTGAAATTGGAGCAGCATCAAATGCTGCGACAATTGAACCTAAAGGTGGAAGAGCCAGGGCAAGTGAAGAAAATACTGAACTGGTAACTATTGAGTCCTCACCTGATTGGGGAGGAGGAACTCTAATTGAGGAGGAACAGCATGAGGAGCAAGAAAACATCCCCTCGACCTCAGCTGTGAATTCCGACATCCTAGGGAAACAAAAGAAAACATCTCAAAGGAGAAGAAAGAGATCAATTAAGGAATTCAATATAACCTTACTAGTCAAAAAGAAAAGAACTAAATCAGCTGAGGCAACAGAGGCAGTCAAAAGAAGATGGACAACCCTAGAGGCACAGGTTGAGTTCGCAATCCTTGTACCAAGGCCGATGGATGCTCCACAAAAGGAAGTCGAGGAAGAACCCAGCATAGAAGGACTTCTGGAAGAAAACACACTATTAAAATAAGAAGTCCAAGTACTTCGAAGGGAATTGGAGACATGGAAGGAAACCTGCAGAAAACAAGGTGAGAGGAAAATGTATACATTGGTTGAAGCTGCAGAATAGATGGAGGAATCAAACTATAACGAGCCTGGCAAGGAAGATGAGCGAGTGATTTGTCCTGCCTGTGGGGAAATATTCAAGGAAGCAGGTCATAAGATCATCCTTCGCACCTCTACAGCATAGCAGTCCTAGGCCACGATGGAAGAACCTACAGAAAAAGAAGATGATGTCACACAAGAAACAACATCTTTGACCACCCTTGCTGAAGCTACTACCAATCCTGTGACAGAGGAGAAAAAGGATGAAATCGGGAATGATGATGGAGATAAGGATGGCACTGTGAACTGAGAATGCTCCCATGACATAGAGATGATAGAAGCTGAGCCACAAGGGCAGGACACTAATAAACTAGAACAAGGGGCTATTACACAAGAACCAACAATCCTGAATATACTTGTCCAATTGGCAGAACATGGGGGAGAAGAATATGGGATGGAGGACACTCTGGAACCTAATGAAAAGCCTTGCATGGTGATTCCGGAATGTTCCCATGATACAGGTCTTAGAGAAGAATTGCAACCATAGGAGGATGAGGAGGTAATTCAGGATGTTGTAACACAAGAACCAACATCCTTGGAAATTGTAGCAGGGATTCCTAGATTTCAATTAGAAGATGACCCGGGGATGGATATCATACCTGATACACAGTGGAGCGAGGACGAACAGACAATAGCCTCAGGTGACACTGAGATCCTTGAGGAAGAGCTGTACGATGGGGAAGATATCCAATCTCAAGGGCAAGAGAACAAAGATGTTGCTGTTACACAAGAACCAGCAACACAAACATTGAATTCAGAAATGCAGGAGGAAGACACTGTTACACAAGAACCAGTGTCTCCAAAGGCAATAAATGTAGCTACTGAAGATAATATAGGGGGTTCTTCTGTTACATAAGAACCAGCAACCCAAGAATTGAATTCAGAAGTACGGGAAGAGAATCCAGGGAATGTTACTGTTACACAAGAACCAGCAACACAAGAAGAAGATTCAGAAATGCAGGTTGATCAGGGGGAAGACACTGTCACAAAAGAACTAGTGCCCCAACAAGCCATGAATACAGTTGTGGAAGAGAATCCAGGGGATGTTGCTGCCACACAAGAACCAGCAACACTCATGGCAAACCCAGAAGTGCTGGAGAACACTGTCCCACAAGAACCAGTACTTCTCCCTCTCAAAAATTTTATTGATCTGGATTCAGAGCAGGAAGAGCATTATAAAAAGGATATTTTAAACCTCACAACAGAAGTCTCATCCCTGAGGATGGAAGTGGTCAGTTGGAAAAGTCAGGTGGAAGAAAACCAAAAAAAGATGATTGCTTTGAGTGAGCATAAAAAAATTATTAGAGCACTGGAAGAGCAGGGGGCCAAAGAATGCATGGCCCACAGAGTTCAGATAGAAGAGTTGCGGAACCAGATAAAGGAATTGAAAAAGTTTCAATCCATGAAGAAGGATAAGGAATAGATGTATACCCTATCTCGAGAACTCATGGGCACCAGGAATCCATTCTCCTCTTATCCAGTATTTCTCTTCGAGCAGTTTGTCTGGTTTAAATTAAAGGCTGTGCAGGAGGGGAGGTCATTTGAAATCACAACCTCAGAAAATTTTTTGGAGACATTCTTTAGAAGTAATTTTGAGGAGCAGAACTTACTATGTGAATTATACTTGCACGAGATGGCTTGCCCCTTGTATTGCCACTCGAATCCTGTTCCGTTTGCAGGGGATGTTCAGCTAAGAGCCTTTGCCTCTTTTATGAGCAACCATGTTCAGTGGGAAATGTCTTTTCAGACCTTTTCCCACAATGAAGCTCATACTAATTTATGGATTCGTAGTGAGCCCCAGAATCCTGACATTCTTTTGGCACGGTACAGCAGTTTTCTTTTCAGCCCTTCCCAGGCACAGCATATCATGAACTTGCAGGAAGAGGTAATCTCCACTTGTACCAAATCCATTTCCAGGCAGCGGCAGGTTGCATTAGAGGGCAGCAAGCACAGATGGCAGGTTGCTTCCTCTGCACTTAGAAACAGGGACCCCTACTACTTTCAAAATTTTAAACATGCACTCTCTAGAGTCAAGGGTTATGTAGGGAGTATGAAGGAATGTGGAGTTAACTGGCTAGGTTTAAAGTTTAAATTTCCTCTTATTTGGTGGCCAGTAAAACCATATCACATGGATTTTTCCTTGACTAGAGCAGAGGAGCAGAGATGTTGGCGGTACTGGGTTATTCATAGGGGTTTTCTAAAGACAAATCAGGAGCCTGAGTTTCCCTACAATTTTTCTTCCCTCCATGAACAAAGCTCAAGGCAGGACTCGGATTCCGAATGATGCAGGTTGTTGCATGAGTACATGCAACAGGGTAGTTGGGGGGAGATGTTGAGTCCACAATTGGTCCCTTTTTAACCATCCTTAATCACATTTTCTTCCTTTGTTTTACATTGTTCAACATGCTAATCATACCTGTTTTCCTCACTCTATGCCCTAAATTGCCAAGGTAAGACTGATTATCATTTTATCCTATTAATGCTTATGATTGTGACAATTAAGGCTATTTATCTCTCGAAATTGTGCTAATACGTTGTGATTTATGAAGATAGCGCAAGATGAGTTGAATGCAGGAAAGTGGAGCTAAACAAGTCTTGAAACAAGGGGCGTTCGTGATTCAAGGAGACCCTCAATCCTTCAATCATCAATTAAGGCACGTGGTTCCTATGCAACCCTCCAGACAGAGCCGTACAAAGTAGCTGTAACAGAATGTGCTACGACTGGGGGATCTTTAGTATAGCTGTTCGAATATTATGGCGATCTGGAAAGATCGCCACTTCTGGGCCAGCTTACAGCTCTTTGTCATTTTCTATATTTTCACCACGCCATGTTTTGTAACAACCCGTGTTATTCAAGGCGCCTGAATATCAGAGATCTTCATGGCTGCCCTTTGTAATAGGATCAACTGTTATGGTCTGTATGTATAAAAATGAGGGGCTGCCTCGACCCAGGGGGTTGGAAAATAGATAATTCATTCTTGTATTGACAGTGGAAGTGATCTGTATTCATTCTTCTTTTTAATACAAAGAGTTACCACTGATTTAAGGGAGTTGTACATTGTTCATCCAGCGTCTCTGTGTGAAGGCTAGGCCCGCCTTCCGCAGAGATTGCTGAGTTAAAGTAGGATCTCTGAATTTATTATCGTGAGATGTTCTATTGATTATATTGCTTGTGTATGCAGCACTGGCATGTGTGAATTTGCAGTATTACATTTCCCTAAGATTGGTGATCGCTATATATTAACAGTCGACTGAGTAGGAAGTTTCCTTTATGCAATTCATTCAATAGCTGTACACAACTTTGTTCATCTCGCGGTTTCAGATTGTCATCCCACGAATCCCTGCAACTATTTTACTGTTACATTTGTTAACTTTCATTTCTGCAATTCAATTCTTTAGAGTAGCTGAACTTGATTTACTGCAATTGAATTTCTAGATTACGTTCTGTTTCTGTTTATGGACTTCAAGAGTGGTTAGATCGAGTAGGCAAAGCATTTATTCTGGGATATGATTAGGATTTCCTTTTTGTCTGCAATTGTTATTTGAATCTGATTTCATTTCCTGTTGATATATGGTAGGAAGCAATTGAATTTGTAGTGTTTAGAAGGTTGGTAGGATTACACGGGTTCTGAGGGATGAACACGGTTGTTAAGGGTAAAGTGTTTTTATTTGGTTTTTAAGCATAAATTGTGCATCTATCCTTTGAAATAAAAGACTTTCCTAGGTTGACAATAAATCTCGTATGCTCTGTGTGTTGATAATACTTTATCTGCATTTAGGGTGCTCGACATAAGTGTCCAATAATTAACTGAAAATTAGAAGCCTTAACCACCGAATGCTTATTTTGACTTGTTGATAATTCTTCAGGTGCGATGCTAGTTTCCAAAAACTAAATGATTGTAGCATAGTAGTCATATATCATGTCAACTTTGAATAGTTGCGCATCAAACAATCATTCCTTAATATTGGTGGGCTCTTCACCTATCTCGAATCCAGACAAATGATCAGGGTTAGCATTCAAGTGACCGAGCTTCACCATGATTGCAAAATCAAACTCCTAGAAGAGAAGTATCCAACGACATATATTCCCCCCCAACACAGGCTTATTGACAAGATATTTTAAAGCAAAGAGGTTCAATAAACATCTTAAAGTGGCCACCTAAGAGGTAATGCCTGAATTTTTGTAGTGCATAGACCATTTCCAGACCTTCCCGCTCTATGGTCATATATTTCTTCTCAGCAAATTATAACTTATGAATAGCGAAAGTGATCGAGTGCTCGAGATCTCCTTCACCCAGCTACATGAGCACTACTCCTAGCGCAATAGAAGATGCATCAACATGCACATGGAACTCCTTGTTCCAATATGGAAATACAAGTATTGGTGTCAAATCCATCTTGGCCTCTAGCATGTCAAACCTACCTTGACATTCTGGACTCCATACAAATACAAAATATTTCTTCAGTAATTTCTCTACAAGGGCAGTAATCACATCATATCCTCTAATAAATTTGCAATAGTACCTAGTGTTCCCTAGCATCGCTCTGAGAATATTTATATTGGTCAGTGGTGGAAGGCTCAAAATGAGTGCTATCTTTGTAGGATCAACCATTAATCCTTACTTACACACAATGTGCCCCAACAATATCCCAAATGGTGCACAGAAAATGCACTTCTTGGAGTTCAACGTGATTTGATGTTGTCGACACCTTTCTAGCATCAATCAAAGGTTTTCCAAATGATCCTTGATTAGGCCATACACTGTCCAATCATCCATATATACCTATAGAAAATTTTGAATGAAGTATTGAATTCCACAACAACCACTTGGGAGAATATTCCAGGCACATTCTTTAGCCCAAAATGCTTTACTATGTACTGGAAGAAACCCCATTCCATAAAAAATGTTGTTTTATGTTGATCTTCCTTTGTGCTTCTGATCTGGTGATAAGAAGAGAATCCATCTATGAAATAGTACATTTCTTGACCGACTACTCCTTCAAGTACTTCATCTGTGAATGGGGTCAGAAATGGGTCATGCATACAGGCATCATTCAGTTTCCTGAGGTCGACATAGATCTGAACTTCACCGGTTTTCTTTTCTTGGACCACCATTGGACTGATCCATTCTGATTCTTCTATAGGCTCAATTATTCTAACATCCAACATTTGGTCAAGCTCATCCTTGACTCTCTCTATGCACTGCATATTCAAGCAATATGGCCTTTGTCGCACTGCTTTTGCATCTAACTTTAGTAGGATTTTAATTTCCCCTAGATTGCCTAGTATCCCCTTCATCTCTGAGAAATTTGTCAGAAATAGATATTGAAACTCATGCAATAGGTCAGTGATATTTTCCATGGTCTTCTCATCCTAGTGATCCCTAATACTTGTAAATTTTGGGTTCTCCTCTATCCCAATGTTAACTTTTCTAATCTTCAGCGGCTGGCTCATGGGATCAATTGGTATATATGGCACTACAGCATCCCTACTCCCTTCTATCTCTAGAATAATGATATTCCTTAGCTCCTCATCATCCTTAAGCTCTCAAGACACATTGTAGCATTCCATCGTTGCCTACATGTGGATCCACAGGATATGCGATTGGCACAAATTTTAGTACTACATCCTAGGTGATATGAAGTGCATTGTTGACTTCAGGATTGGCATCCGCAAAGCTAAAGCAATGGGTGAAATAGTCTATCAAGTCTTCCCAAGTGGTTATTTCTATGCGCAGCTTTGCGGATACATACCATGATCTTGGAATTTCATCCAAGGTATGAATAAAATCATGGACCCAATCATCCTTTGGTCACAATTCCCACAATGTTTGGAATTCCACCAAATGGCTGCTAGGGTCACTTCATCTATCATACATTCTAGTGTTATACATCTATCTGTTTCCAAAGCAAACTATCATCATCCTTTGACAATGCTCCCATATAGTAATTGTTTTCTTATGGGTCGCCCACTAGTGGGCTAGAGTAGCTTTCAGTGCTTCCTCCATCGCCAATAATCGTTGTGGATATGATAACTTTTCTTCAAACTCTGTTAAGAATGTTGACAGTTCAGGTAACTCTTCATAAATAGGTATTTCAATGATCTTAGTAGTGACATGAAATAGCGGCTGCGTGATCAGCCCACATTTCCTAAATGATACTTCATGCATGCATTTTTTCCAATTTTGTAACGCGTCTTTAGAATCAAACGACATAGAACTAGCACTCAACCAACCAAGTTCTCCATCAGCGGTGGGGTGGATATAATATTTAGATATTTTGTACATGTGATCCCATCACCCAACAAATTCATCCTTCACCGGTTCAATATATCATCATCCTTCATTTGGGTCAGTTTCTGCAATGACTCTAATATCTTGGTTCTCAAAAATCATCATTCTCTTTTTAAATTTAATCACCGCCATACTATTATTTTCCCATACAATCCCTATCAGGGAGATATAGGATCCTTCACCATTAACAATTTTAATTACATCAAAATCAGCACGGGTTTTCATACCTTCAACATCTACGAATAGGTTAGATACCCATCCAATTGGTTGCACCTTAGCCTGATTATCCAAGCGCAACTACATAGGGGACCATCTCAATGTATCCCTCCCCATATTTTCCCATGTCTACTTGGTTAGGATATTGACATCTCACCCTAGGTCCAAAATTACTAAGTCGACTTCATAATCTCCGATCCGAATATTCATCCGCATCTCCTTTCCTTACTTTTTCTTATATAAAGAATTCACTACATAATTGTTTAGTTCCCTGTCCAGTCACTATAACAACTTCTCAATATTCACAAGGGTATCGGGATCTCTTTCTAGTGATAAGAAACTTTCAAATAATTGTTGCAAGGTACCATGCTACCGTGATGGTCCTACCTCTAATGAAGAATCAAATGCATAAGGCATTTCATAGACAGGTGACTTACCAAGATTTCGTTTGATCACATCCCGAGTTTCTTCTCCTTTTCACTTGCAATATAAAATGGTGCTTTCTTCTTTCCATCTAACCGAACTTGTTGTCAGGTTCCATCCTCTCTAGTCGTCGCATCTGCTCCAATGATGATGGAAACATCAACATCCTTTTTCTAGGTTCTGTCAAGATTGTCATGACCATCGGCCCTTACTTCTAGTTTAGTAGTGGATTATGAGTCATAGAATGATTTTGGTACAACGATGGATTTATTAGTGGATTCACATTCTAAGTCTGGAGTGGAACTTGATGTTGAGCCTGGTTCTACAGCTAGTTCTGGTTCTGCAACTAAGGAACATTCCCATCTTGCCATCTTTCCATCAGCTGCAGGAAGTTCTCAACGGTATGGTAGATCACCGTGAAGTACGTACATGAGCACTCCAAGTGTGGGTTGTCCCTCTGGTAATACCAAAATAACCCACAATTATAACACTAGACTGATCCTTGATCTCATCTACCTCCTCTTCCATAGAATCCTCTAGGAAATTATCCTTGGTGTTGATACTGCAATTGATCAATCCATTGTGGTGGGGGATTTGGATACTACTCAACATAGTGCACAGCTTGAACATACTGTGGTTGCAGCTGGGGCAACACCATTTCATTGTACTGCGGCTACGATGCAAATTGTGGCTATGATGCAAACTTTGGTTGCAGATGCGATGGTATAAATTGGATCTGTGACGGTGGTCTATAATGTAGTTGTATTCGATAGTTTACCACTTGATGATATGTCTATGATTGTTGTACTGTGCGATGATATTCTCCTTTCACAAAGTATGAATCGTATGTTTTTCCCTGAAGCAGATCATATGTCTGACAGTCTTTTTCTTCGTGCCACACCAATCTACAAAAGGAACAATATAGGTTGGTTGGTTTTGATACTATCTTCTAAATGTAGCTACATTCTTCGTGCCAGTTCCCGTAGACTTGAAATATGTGACACCGTGGTACACTTCCACAACTTAGTGGGTTTTGCACTCCTGATACCAAATAATTTCATAAACTGGGGCAGTTCTCTTTTATGTGTCGATTGGAATTACACCGAGTACACTAATTATCGTTGTGATCCTCTTTCTCCTTCTTGATGTGTTGTAACTAAAGCATTATATTTTCCAACTATTCTTGGATTTCATTCATACCAATTGCATTCTTTCCCATAGGTGAATCTCACTCTGTGTCACAATATTTTGCTACATCCATAGTTGCCGGATATGAGATATCAAAGCTATGATAAACCACTCTTTATGTTGAACATCGCTCATATCAAAGCTTACTCGTGCCATCAACATATTAAACCTTAGATCAAAGTCCCAAACAGTCTCATTGGGAAACTGCTTAATCTCTTTCAACTCAATAATCTATTGTGCCTCAGATTTAGGCTTCCGCAATTCTTCGATCAGTCCCCTTTGGAATTCATCCAATGTTTTTGAAAGGGTCCCCATAGGAACCTGTATAAATTTCATCTACAAATCTAGCACACGACCTCGTAGGGTAGTCGCCAGTTGGCCTTTCTTGACATCATCATCTGTGGTATGTCTAACAGTCCATACTTCCTCACAAAGAAACCAATGCTGTTTGAGGTCGTCAGTCTCGTTCCCATGAAACAAAGGTAATTTCATATCGTCGCTTGCTATCCTGGGCCTTCTTCAGGCAGACGGTGAATAACTACTAGATTGATGTTGACATGTTGGATAAGTGGACATGGAATTCATGTTTCTTCCTAAGTTTGAAGTAGTGCATGGAGGAATGGGAACGATGCTGCTCGGGTTTGATCTTACCACTTTCCTTGGCATAGTCTGGGTCTATTCTCCTTCTTCATCACTATATGTTCACTTCATCTTATGTGGTTGTCCTTCATGTTTTTGAATTTTGATCATAGTAGGGCCTTCCCTGTCCTCTGCCTCTTCTCTTTTCGAAACCTTTCTCCTCCTCTTGTAGAACAAATTTCTTCCTAGGCTTCCCTCATAGTCTCATCTAAACTTGCACCCATACACCCCTGACCTTCCCATTCATTTCCCCCCTTCAGTCGCATTATCCACCGCCTTCGCACTCCAAATTTCTTCTACTCTAGGTGCATCTTTAGTATACCATTTTTTGCAAAAAATAAATTTTAATTCACAACTTTAGATATAATAAGAACCTACCACTTGGCCAATTGAAAAAATCCCCTTCTCCTTCACTATAAGACTTTGTAGTGTCAATGAAAAATTCAGTAATATATCCTTCTAGGATACTATCCATCTAGACCTTAACATCTCACGATGCTCTATTATTATTTTCTTACAGTTCCTGGATCAATTCAGGGATCTAGAATGTCAGTTCTCCTCCTTGGAAAATTGTATTCTTGTATGTGAACTGCGTGAGCTAATCATACAAGATTATGGGAAACTCACAGAAAAAATATTCGTGCGGACCTTTGTGTATATATTCTGCCAGCCACTTTTCTGTTGTCAGTCCAAGGTTCTAATTTTCTGCTTTAGCAAGTGGTCGCAGCTTCGGATCAAACCAATTTTGAATTTCTGGTCAAGTTGAATGCTACATCCACTCTTGAGTTTTTTATTGCGTCTGATGCCACATATCCTCCGCTCAGCTGCAACAAGGTCATGACAATGGAACCATTTGTTAGCATAAATCCTCACCAACAATACCTAGTCAACAAGGGTTCCCACTCTATCAACACTCAACTCGCAACGACCTCCTTGAGCATCGGTACAAATAGGTTTTACCCTGTCCAGCAACACCCACAAATCAGATGAGGTATCACACGAGATGTTCAAGGGAGGGTTGACGGAACCAAGTTTCTGCAAAATAGAAGAGGATAATGGGAATAAATAGCTCATCAACTTATTCATTAGATCTAAGAATTTTCATCATAATTCATAACGCATCATCCGATTATCATAGGAATAATTTTCAATTGCACCGATAGATCTTGTTGGAGCCATCTACCATCATACACACTCTTTCGGTCAAATTGGCCTAGTTAAACCACTATCCTAAATTTAATTGATATTAGTGGAGCATTAATTTCCATCATCTAGTCACACCCACGTCTTCCTACAGTCAAGGAGGCTAACTTATCCTTCTCCTACAGTCAAGGAGGCTAATTGGAGCACTTCGGGGTGATCTGAGTGATATTAATGCACCTAATTGCTAACTTGTGGTTACAATCAGTTCAACCGGTCAGTTACAGTCAGTTAAGGCTCCTCCATTCATTAAATATATTATTTAATGATTATTTAATGATGATTTATTATTATTTAATGAACCGGAGTCAACAAGGCACCTCCGCCAACTTCGGATGGTCAGTTTAGCTTCAATTAACCTCATCAGGGTTCATTGGAGTCATGCAGCACTAGCACTTGATGGTTGGATTGCTATGACATGTGTTTGATCTCCTTCCGTTGAGATTCAGTCACTTATTGCACTCCGACTTCAGTTTGGGTTTGGTGATTCAATTAGGGTTTTGGTCAAGTGGTTAACTGAGTGTGATTGCATGGCTAAGAGTCATTTAAGCTAGACTCACTCACTGAATTTGAATTGTCTCCTTAGGTATTCTAATTCTTCATGGAGTTAAGCCATTGCTAAGCATTGGAATTGTAACCTTTTATTGTTTATTAAATATACAGAGAGGAAACCATTCTGGTTCCGATTATTTCCAATTCATGAGTATTTGTTAATTATTCTTTGATGATTTTGATTCGTAGTTCCTCGATCATGTGCAAGAATTAATAGATCTAAACTATGACATCATTCGTAAGAATTAAACATTACATCATAGATATGTGTCATATAGTCACTTCATCATTGGATTTGCATAGCAGAAAACATGAACAAGATTGATAGATAGCAGCAAAAGAATATTTCAAAGAAGCCTCATTATATTAACCCCGCGTAATCAATTAATGATTCAAAACAGATAGCTCACAATCTACAAAGTTGATCAACATATATAATAATATATACTCTCTAACAACTTCAAGCTCTATCACAACTTTGTCCATAGTCAGCTACTTAATGACTTACGCTCTTCCACCCTAATTTACATAAGAATTCAACTTCTATTTATAGGCTTATTCCTTTATATTCATGGTCCACTTCTACTAACTCCGAACTGACTAATGACCAATATGCACAAAATGTGGTCAAAAGTACAAAAAGTGACACAAAATAATCAAAAGTAGTCTATCTTCCTCCTATAATTCTATCTTCGTCTTGCGCGGTGCCTTCTGAGATTATGCAGCATCCACGATGCTCCGCAATTTATCCAAGCCCCTTTCCAACAATGCATGGGAAACCTGTGTTAAATATTCTCCTTTGATAGCCATCGACCCAATTGGAAAATCATTGCCCTCAGAGTCAGTTAATGAGACAATGAGGGTCTGCTACCCATCCAAGCAACATTCCAACCAGTAGTCAGTGTACCATTCATTGCCTCTTGGGGAAACCACTACGTATATGTGCCCTGCATAAAATAAAGTGCAGAACTAGGAGTCAGCTAACTAAAGACAACTAGTCATAAAACATTTCAAATTTATCAACATAATAGTCGAACCTGTTTTTATGATATTTTAAATGTGGTCATAGTCATGTGAAATACACGACTAGACCTCCTCCAACTAGGATAATTGTACAGTTATTTGTCAAGAAATGGGGAGTGATACACGATCCCAGCTGTCAACCCAATCTGTGGATTCACAATTTTCCCATTCACCACTGCTACATGGATAACAAAAATAAGAGAGTTTCCTTGTCCACATTTCAACTATAGCATTGTCTGACATCCTAACTGAATGGAATGCACGAGTTATTTGTATGGTATTGCACTCATATAGGTGTGATCGATATACATCAACCACCTCCCAAAAATATCTATGTACATTTGATTTTTGAGATTATTGGTCTTTTTGGCTTCTAGCTCTCTACCACATCATTGAAGAACACCATGCGACAATGGTCTTTGCATCTCGGATGAGTTAAATAGTTGTGAATTTCATCTCTTGCCTATGTAATGTAGTCTTGATGCATGCACCTACTCCATCATGTTCCCCTTTTCCACGTCCAATCTCAAAATAGTTCCAAATGTGTGGCACCTTGTGCCTCTTGTGTAGAATACACAACCATTGGAAGAAATAGGAATTTTTGAATTTCCCTGCACAACCATGAGACCAAATACAATGTTGTTCCATCTGTATATTGTTATAATCTAAGTGTTTATCAAACAATTAATAGTTGTGTTGTACAAAATCCAAGTCATGACACCTGTCATCACTTATGTAAAAGTAATACTCCTTTAGTATAACCATTTTCTCTTCAGTACGATCTGCCCCATGTCTATAGGTGCTATGGACCATTATGCTGACCTGGTCTGAGTGATAATATTGAATCTAAATCTCATTCTGTGGTTTAAGAGTGTAGTTTTCTGCAAAATTGACCAATGATAATATAGTTCCAATAGGAAATGTATCCCTACACATTCTAAATTGCTCATCTTTCGAATGAGCCACAAGTACATGCTTTACATACTGTTATTTCTTTTCAAATAATTCCTCCATGAAGTTGCATACCAGTACCTGGTAGATCAACAATAAATATGTATAGATCAATAGCTTTTTACATATATGAAGTAGCAATAGGTGAATAAAAAAATACTATTCACGAACTCATTACTAACATGAGAGGTGACCAATTCTATTTTTTTCTTTCATTTCCTCCACTGATATCATGTGTGACATATTTGAATGACTACAAGTTCACTTCATGTCTCCCAAGTTCATGCTCATCGGTGAAATGTATGCATTTGTCCAAAAATTCCATTCCACCACACCTTGGGCATGCCCCATCTATGTAAGGACTTTGATAAAATGTGCAACCTTCTATCCTTCTACACACAATGCTATGGAGAAAGTCTCTAGATGATGTCGGTGGAAATGTAGTTGAGATTTTCTTGCATAAGAGTGTTATGCAATACACATAATATATGTATATATGTGTCATAGTAATAACCATACTCAATCTGATATCAACAACAACATGTGTTACGAGTTGTGTTTATTTTAGCATACCATGGTTTTAATTTCTCGAATGATCCTTGGACCAAGTTAAGTTCATTATGTTCATGCCTAAATCTCTCATATAATTCTGTTTGTGTCATGTCAAGAAAATGTTTACTGTGGGGCTTATGATCCCTTGAACCCCTTCTCAATTTTAGTACATCTTTTTGGTTGGATGAAGGTCTACTATTGTCACACAAAAACTCCTACACCGGTCCCTTTATCGCATCAATGATCTTCATATCGGAGTGTGGTCGCCTACCAATGAAGGACCATAGATCTGTTTCACCAGATTCAAGTTGTTCTCTTCTAGAACAATACCTATGGAGTGCTTTGATATCCAATCCTACAAGTTTGGATGTAGGCTTAAGAAGGCGAAGGGACCTGGCGGCTTTTGTTCATGATTGATTGTGATAACACATGATGAGCTGCATTGTGATACTTTGAATGAGATTTCTTTCCAATAGTACTAAATGCATATATTAAACTTCTGACAACATGAGAACCTGGTTCAAAATTGTTTATCATATTTATCCTTAAGTTTTTCCTAACAACAGTTATAGACCTAGATTTTAACATCGATATAAATAATCTACATTTATCTCCATCACATTTAGAATAAATATAGTTGACAATTATCTATTGAGATTGATATGCAATACTATGCCTAGACAATGTACCTTCAAACGAACCAATGAGACTTTCATATATCTATATACATTTTGGATTTCTTCAGCGTGAACTTGATAATGGAGGTAGGGAGGTTGGAACTCCATCCTGTACCATATCACCTAGTTAATCTGGCATTTGAACATGAGCTTCATGTCCTTCTATGTCTTCCTGTTAGTCATATGGTGCCAATTAAAAATCCTCTTGGGTGGTCTAACCAACATTTTGATCTCCGAGCATACGTTCGGAATTCAACATCTCTCTATCTTCCTCACTTGTATACCCACATTCAATTAAATATGAAAAAGGTTTCAGGCGGCCTTGATGTGCACCTTCTTTTTAATCCTTAATCAGTGACATGAAGTGATATTTCTTCTATTGATATGGAGACTGAAGGCCCCTCGAGCGAAGTCTTTTGTCTTTCTTGATTTTGGATTTCTTCGGCGTGAACTTGCTAATGGAGGTAGGGAGGTTGGAACTACACCCTGTACCATATCACCCGGTCATTCTGGCATTTGAATCTGAGCTTCATGTCCTTCTGTGTCTTCCTGTTAGTCGGATGGTTCCAATTGGAAATAATCTTGGGTAGACTGACCAACATTTTCTTCTCCGTGCATACGTTCGACATTCATCATCTCTCTATCTTCCTCACTTGTATACCCACAGTCAATTAAATATGCAAAAGGTTTCAGGTGGCTTTGATTTGCACCTACGTTTTACTCCTTAATCAGTGACATGAAGTGCTAGTTCTTCTACTTATATGGAGACTGAAGGCCCCTCGAGCGAATGTTTTTCTACTCAATGGAGACCGTTGCATCCTCAACAATCAGAATTGGTTGAGTGTCCATAGAGCATCTTCGATTGGTCAGGTCATTTATTTTCTTCACTGTAATTTCTTCAAGGATTTCATTAGGTATCCTCTTCCTTGTTGATTTTCTTTCTTGATTGCATGAGTTTCCCATCATGACAATGATGAATGATATATGGTTTCCTTTGCTAGCTCCTCAATGTTACTCTTCAATGGGAGACTACCCAAGCTTGGTTTATTTCTTGCTCAATTTTGTCTAGATACTCAAGTTAGGGGGAATATTGGGAAGAATGGTGCGTTTGCTAGATCATAAATTTCAAGAAAAACAATGGTATAGATGCTCTATGGTTCTCCTGAATGGGAAATTCACCAAGCTTGGTTTTTTTCTTGCTCAATTGTTTCTACATACTCCAACACAATGACCAAGTTAATACGGTTTCCTTTTCTAAATCCTTAATTGCAAGAAAAAAAATGGTGGAGATGCTCTCTGGTGCTCCTCAATGGGAAATTCCCCAACCTTGGTTTGTTTGTTGCTCAATTGTGTCTACATACTCCACCACAACAACCAAGTTATTGTTTCCTTTTCTAGCTCCTCAATTGCAAGAAAAACAATGGTGGAGATGCTTTATGGCGCTCCTTGCTCAATTAATGGTTTATTTCTTTCTCAATTAATTCTTTATTTATTGCTCCTCAATGTATACCATGCTCCAAGCAATACTTAGAAACTTGTGGTAGATATGCTCTATGGTGCTCCTTGCTCAATTAATGGTTTCTTTCTTTCTCAATTAATTTTTATTTCTTTCTCCTTAATGTATACCATGCTCCAAGAAATACTTAGACACTTGTGGTGGGGATGCTTGATGTTAAAAACATTTTTGTGTGATAATATTGTGAAGAAGAGAATGTTCAAGCACAGTCTACAACCTAAAATTGCGCGCAAACTATCAAAGCTGTGTGAAATATGATGTGTTTCTCCGACAGGAACTGCTATTGTTTATACTGAAACTAAACATGCACATCTTATTGTTAACAGAAATGCGGGTGCATTTTGACCACATAAATTGAGTGCTCATTTTACTTTAATAGGTGTTTTGGAGCATTTAAGAAGGTAGTTTCACGACTAAGAGATCATTCAAGTTTTAGGGGGAATTAGTAAGTAATCCCTTATTCTTTCCACCTTAACACCTACCCTCTCTTCAACATAACTATATTTTTTTACAAGTCAATGGATGTGTGTGTGAGAAAAGGATAGGTTAAGGGGTGTTAGTAATAAGGGGAGACATTGGGGTGTGTGTGTGAGAGAGAGAGATAGGTTAGGGGGTGTTAGTTGTAAGGGGAGACATAGGGATGTGTGTCTTTGAGTCAAATAGATAGGTTAGGGGGTTCTAGTGGTAAGGCGAGACATAGGGATGTGTATCTGTGTAAAATAGATATGTTAGGGGGTGTTAGTGGTAAGGGGAGACATAGGGATGTGTGTCTGTGTGTCAAATAGATATGTTAGGGGTGTCAATGGTAAGAGGATACATAGGGATGTGTGTGTGTGTCATAGGGGGACATAGGGATGTGTGT
>LPNX010936716.1:25304-67092 GCA_001517045.1 Pseudotsuga menziesii | reverse complement strand
GGGGGGGGGGGGGGGGGGGGGGGCATAAAATAATAAAACTTGTGTGGTTTGTTAAAAAATTTATGCACCTATGGGGGATTTTGACTAGTTTAGTAAGCATGCTTGTGTACTGATTTGAATGACATATTTATGCTTTCGAGTCCTCCTATTATATACATTATTGAAAAAACAATTTACTTTATAATGATGTTTTGTGTGAATTAATATAAAAACACTTTGTGTTATTCAACATATTCGGTCTCCTTTTGAGTGTTGCTTGCATAGTTTTCAAGCAATTTTGTGAGTTCAAATGATCTAATCTCATAATTAATTTCAATATGGTATTATATCCTTGGTAGATCAATTGTTCTCCCCTTATAATTTATTTTTTATGGTTGACATCACTCACTGGGAAAGAATTACATTTATTCAAGGGCACAATTGTTGAAGAATGGATCAATCTCACTAAATCATCTTGACTCCATTAAACTACTTCGAATGGAAGGAACAGATGGATATTAGGGTGAGGATTAAAGGAATCTATAGAGTAACAATGGAAACTAAAGTTGGGCTTGATGCAGCAACATATAATATCAAATGGAATAATATGAGAGATGAGGTGTATGGTCTCTTATGTCTCAGCATTTCCAAAGACCTTCTATTCCATCTTGATGGATTGTCATCACCAGATGAAGTATGAGAGAAGATTCAAAGTTTATTTTGGAAGACAGATAAGATGAGAGGTCATCAACTAGAGAACGATTAAATTTCACTGAGTCCAAGAAGCTTCGAATCCTTGCAAGTCTACTTCTCAAAATTCAAATCATTGGTTTTGTACCTGAAACCATGTGTTATAGATAAAGAATATGAACAACTAGTCTCTGCTATTATTTAAAAGATTAAACTTGAATACTCAGTAATTTTTTTGACCTTCCATGCCACCAAGTTGACAACTCAAACATGGAAAATTCCTTTACTGGTAAGTTTCATGGAATCCTTGACTCAGGAGAAAGACAAATTGGTCATGAAGGGCACCATCAAACCTTCTGAAGATCAATATTTGGTTTCTATATGTTCCAAGGTTGATTCCAAATGGAAGAATAAGGATAAGAATCCTCCAAATAAAAAAAGGAGACAAGTCCAAGTCTCATGAGGAGTCTTCAAACTCCAAGAAGAAGAATTCCCAGAAGAAGAAAGGTGAAAGTGAAGTAAGAAACTGTGCATATAATGGTAAGGGATTTCATCCTAATATCTCTTTCATGAAGAAACAAATCAATATGTAGACTCAAGTCTTGGAGAAGAAGAACATCTATCTTCCTGATGGCGCAAAGAGTAAGGAGGATCTAGTTTAGAAGACATGGAGAGAGTTCAGGCCCTGGTTACAAGAACTATAAGATATCCTTCCTTTATCATTGATTCTAAAGCTTCTAGTAACATGGTTTCAATAAGGGAGGCCTTCTTCTCACTTGATGATTCAAAATGTCCAAATATTTTGCTGGGAGACAACTTAGAAACTGAAAGTAAGGGTAAGCATAGATTAGATTTTGACCATGGTTCCTTCAATAATGTCTTGTATGTTTTAGGTCTTGCTGCTAATCTCTTATAAGTCTACCAGATGAATCACACCAGGTCTCCTAAATTTTTTTTTTCTCTCCCAATGATGGTGAAATATCTGATATTGTGAATTGTAGAGTCATTGCTAGAGGTTTTGTGGATCATAGTTCAAAAGTATGTAGGTTCCACTTCATGCCTTTCTCTAACCCCTTTGGTATCCTCCCCCATGCCAATGATTCTAAAAATATTTGGAATGAGATATTTTGTCATTTAAATTACATATATATTTTTTATTTATGTGAAAAATACATGGTTTCAGGGCTTCAAAAGATAAAGTTTTTGAAACAAGTGTGGTAGGGTTGCATTCTAGGAAAACATCCCGAGCATAAGTATGAGAGAGTCAGTCATGAGAGAACCTCTGCACCTCTTGAGATAATCCACAGTGAGACTCCTGGTCCTTTCCCTCATATGTCCATGAATCAAGAAAATTATATGTTATCCTTCATACATGAACTTTCAAGGTACTGTTGGGTTTACTTCCTTAAAATCAAGTCTAAAGTTTTTTACCTCTTCAAGGTTTTTAAAGAGTTGGTTGAGAACCAGTATGGTAGGAAACTCAAGATAATCATATATAAACATGGTGGTGAATATTTCAAGTGTAAGTTTAGTAAATATTGTGAAGGTGTAGGTGTCCAGATGCAACAGTCTATTCCTTACACACCTCAACGTAATAGTGTTACTAAGAGGAAGAATAAATCCCTCAAGGAAATGATTACTTGTATGATGGAGTCTAATAATTTTCCACCAAATTTTTGGAATGAACCTATAAACTATGCATCCTACATCCAAAATATATTTCCTCACAAGAAACTTTATGAATTCTCTCATTTCGAATCTTTGAGTGGATACAAGCCTGATGTGTCTCATCTCAAGATTATTGGCTCAAGAGCATGGGATGGAATTCTAGTAGAAAAAAGGAGGGATTTGGAAACCCAAAATAAAGAGTGCCTATTTTTTGGCTATTCTGAATATTCCAANCAACATTAGAAATAAAAAATTCTTCATTGAAAGGAGCATTTAGATTGAAGAAGAGCATATGCTAGCAGTAGAAACTAGAGTATTCTTCACCGCCACAACCTTTGATTGTAAGTGAAGAGACTAATGAAATTTATGATTCTGATATATATGATAATTATGATTTAATTTCATATCATAACATCCCCATAATTCCAAATTGGGTAGAAAATACCATTCAATAAGTTGGGGAACTAGCTAGGAATCCTAGTGATTCTAGGAGGACTAGATCTCAATCCGAGAGTGGCCTTTCTGTCAAGGACCCTTTCTTTGGTGATAAGTATTTTCCTAATTATTGAATCTGACCCAAAAAATATCAAGAATCATCAGGATACCTAATATGGAAAAAAACTATGAAGGAGGAATTCCATTTTCTCCAAAAGAATGACACATGGGAACTAGTTAATCTCCCCCCAGAAAGAAATCTAGTCAAGTGTAAGTGGGTATTAAAAACCAAATTTGCTGTTGATGGATATACTCTAAAGTATAAATCAAGTATAGTGGCCAAGTTATTCTCCCAAGTACAAGGAATTGACTATAATGAGACCTTTGAACTAGTGGAAAAGATGGACTCTAGAAGACTAGTTTTGGCCATTGAAGCTTCTCAATTGTGGGAGGTATATCACATGGATGTAAAGAGTGATTTACTACATGGATATATAAAAGAATAAAAATATATACCACAAATAGAATTTTTGTGACTAATCCATATCTTGTGTGCAGGTTGAATAAATCATTGTATGGGATAAAGCAAGGTCCTAGAGCTTGGTATGCCAAGATTGATGGCTTTTTGCTATCACTAAACTATTGTAGATGCAATTCTGATCCAAATGTGTATTTAAAGTTGATTTATGGTTCTTTACTAATTATTGTATTTTATTTGGATGACCTTCTTATCATAATAAGTTCCAAGAAATAAATTTCCTCTTTGAATAATTCAATGAACTATGCCTTCTCTATGAGTGATTTGGGATTTTAAGCCAAATTTTGGGGCTTGAAATTTATCAATCAGATCTTGGAATCAAGGTACACCAGTCCAAGTATGCTTCATATCTATTGAAAAATTTGAAAATGAATCATTTCAATCCAAGCAATACTCCTCTCCTATAAGGAGCTAATCTTGAAGATACACAATCAACTCCATTGGTAAACAACACCCTGTATAGGTAACTGGTTGGTTGTCTTATTTATTTGAATCATAATCGACCCGATATTTATTATGAAGTAAGTGTGGATTCCGTACACATGGATCAACCAAATGAAATCCATTGGAGGGTAGAAAAGGCAATCCTAAACTTCGTACAAGGAACAAGAACCCATGGGATTCACTATATTGCACAATTTGGCCTAGATTTAGTTGGTTTTACCAACTCTTATTGGGAATTTGATCACACTGATAAAATATAAATTTCGGATATGTGTTTATGCTTGCATATGGACCAATCAAATGGTCAAGTAAGAATCATAGTGCAATTGCACTTTCATCTACAAAGGAATAATACAAAGGATTTGTGAATGCAGGTACTCAACGTTTGTGGTTGCGGGGTATACTTGGAGAGTTTGGGATCGAGTCTAAGACTTTTACAGTAATCTATTGAGAAAACCAAAGTACCATTTTAATCTCAATAGATCCAGTACTGAGGGTGTGAACCAAGCACATAGATATCCTTATGCACTACTGATCCAGGTCATTCCTAGGTGCACACTGGGGACAATAGTCGACTGAATGAGTCAAGTAGTGTTATGGAAGAAGCGTAGAAAAATAATATGTACAACAGGGAACACACTATATCGACATAAAGCATGAACAAAGACAATATACAAGAATTCAAACCAATTTCTAATATTATTGTCTTCTCTATGTAGGTTGGTTGTTTGTTACAATAATGTACATGTTTATATATAATTTTGAGACGCTTGGGTGACTACACATTACGTTCAATTACAAGAAGTTATAACAATTCGAAATTTCAACGGTCGCAGATGACTTCAAGAAAGAGATCTTTTATCAACATTCGATAGCCTTTGATTCCAACAAGGCATGCCAATATATTGTATTTTGAGCATGAAACCTATCGAGGTCCATAATTGTCGAAGCCAATGTTGAACCCATTGAAGAAGTCGAAGTAGTCGAAGTGGTCAAAGAAGTCGAATAAGTCAAAGTAGTCAAAGTAGTTGAAGTTCAATAATATTCCAATTGTTGGTTGGATCATTCCTCCTTCCTTAAGAAACAATTTTCTCCATTATCTATTCATTTAGGTGAGGAAACATGTGGGCTACTTCAGTAGTAGAGTACCATTTTCCTTGTGCAGGGAGTTATATAGATTTATCCACTTGAAACAAGGTAATAAAGTATGTCCTTGTAAGGAATATACATTGTCATACAATGGTGTCGTAAAGAAGAGGTTCTTGAACATCTAGATGGATTTGTTCGGGTTCTATTGTATACATTTCGTTCTATTCCAACAATGGTCATGGTATGGTCAAAGTAGATCTACATTAAAGACTAGATGTGACAAAGGAATGTAGGAATGTTAAGCTAAAAAGTATTTTCTCCAATCTATTGAATGATACTATATGGAGCATAGTGCAAAGGTTCCATATTTCTATATGGACCAGTGAAGCGCTCCTTCATTAGATGGAACCAGACATGATCCCTAATTTGGAATGAATGAGGAATATGATGCTTGTCCTGATGGGCCTCACCTTGTGTATTAGCTAGTTACAAAATTTCGTGTCCTTTCTTCTGGATGTTGTAGATTTGATCTATGAATTGTAATGCTTTCTCCACTTCTCATCCTTCAAATTCGATGTCATTCAATTGTGTCGAGGAACTGATCACTTCAATAGGCATTGAGGGTTGAAATACATAACATATCTCAAATGGAATCTTTCCCGTAGAACTATGTTGAGAACATTTGTAGCTTTGTTGTATATATGGAAGAATGCCATCCCATTTTTAATGATGCTTCTTGTTGTACATGCAAAACAGTTGTACTACCAAGTGATTTACAACTTCCATCTATTCGTTTGTTTGTGGATGGAAGGTTGTCGACAAAGAAAGTCTCATTTTTAGCTGTTTATAGAGAGTTTTCCAAATGGTGCTAACAAATATATAATCTATGTTGGAAATAATGGTCATTTTAAGGCCATAATGTTTCCACACATGTTTGAAGAAGAACTGAGAAGTATACTATCCAATTGTAGTCTTATTTCCTGGTATAAGTATAGCCATATTGGAAAATTTGTCAACTACTACTAAGGTCACATCATGTTGATGTTTGGTATGAGGATTTCGCCTTAAGTAATCCATAGAAATAGATTCCCATGGTTGACTAGGAAATGGTAGAGGTGTGTATAGTCCTTTTCGACGATTCGACGGTTTAGAAATGGCATAAACTACACAGGATTGAATGTACTTGTTGAAGTTATATTTCAGTCAAGGCTAGTAAAATAGTTTTGGAGAATAACAAGTTTTTTCGCAACTCCAAAATGTCCTATAGTATTGCTATAGTGCACATCCTAGATGAACATTTTTTGGTTCTCACCAGTCGTTCATAAATATGTCCAAGCTTGTATAACAAGGTTTCCTTTAGGAAGTAATCGATAGTAGACAGTGTGTCAGAATGAAGCTGTCGATAAATTGTGGAGAACTTATAGTCCACCGAATACAATTGTCACCAAGTAGTGGTGTCATAACCATGCATACTCATCACCATAGATAGTAGAATATTGGGTGGTCAACTCAGACAATCAGCTGCAAAATTGGAATTTCCTTTCCGATACTTAATTACCAACTAAAATTGTTTGAAGTAATTATTCCACTTGAGTTGTCGTGATGTCTTTAGTTTCGACTGGGACAAAGCGAACTACAAAGGTTTATGCTCGATGAGGATGACGATTTCGATGCCAAGAGTGTAGTTCCTCCATTTCTTAAGAGCTTACACAATGGCGTACAATTATTTTTCATACGTTGAATTCCTTCTAACAGTGTCATTGAAAGTGAAACACGACTGGGTGACCTGACTGAGTGATCACTATGCTGAGAGCATAGTTCGATGCATCTGTCTCAATCTCAAAGGGATTATTCAAATTAGGTAACACAAATACTAGCGAAGTACAAAGCTTGTTATTGAGTTGTTCAAAATCTTGTTGTTTTGTTGGTATCCATTTGAAGACAATTTTCCCATTTCCTTTAGTCAACTGATTCAAATCCCTTGTGATGTGGCTAAAGCCAAGGATGAATCGACTATAGAAATTTTCCAAACCAAGAAAAATTCTTAGTTCATGAATGTTTTGAGGAATGGGATACTATTTGAGGATCTTTACTTTGTTTGGGTTGACATGAATGCCTATAGAGTCAATTACAAATGCAAAATATTTTATTCTAGTCATCACAAATGAGAATTTATCCATTTTCAGCTACAATTGATGTTGTTGGAGAGTATCGAATACTTATCAAAGTTGTTTAACACGTTCTTCCCATGATTGACTGACAACCAAAATATCGTTGAGATAGACAATGACATACTTTCCAATGAAAGGTCGTAGAAGGTCATCGATATATATCATGAAGGTTGCAGGTGCATTAGTTAAGATGAAAGACATGACTAACCATTCAAACAATCCTTCTTTAGTATTGAAATCTATTTTTCATACATCGATGGACTCAATCGAAATTGGATGATATCCTGACTTGATTTCAATCTTCGTAAATAAATTAGCACATTTCAAACTGTCGACAAGTTCGTGTATCCTTGAAAGAGGGTATATGTTCTTTACTGAAATTTTGTTGAGATCCCAATAGTCGATGAACATGCGCTAAGTCCCATATTTATTTGTAACTAGGAAAACTGGACTTCCACAAGGAGAGGAGTTGGGGCAGATGTGACCTTTGTTGATCAAATACTTGATTGTCTATGAATATATTCATTCTCGATAATGGATCTTATATAAAGATATGTGTTAGGTAATGAAGAACTAGGAACAAGTTCAATGGAGTGTTTTACCTGAAAATGCATAGGTACTCCATTCATATGTTGAAATACATTACGGTATTCCTGAAGAATATGGCTGATATGTTGTTGTTTTTGGGATTTGTGATGGTCATTGAGTCGACTTGTTGTTGCAGTATTCCTGGAATATTGAGTATTTATCATAATTAATGTGAACTCCTGAGCCGATTGATAAGCTTATTTGTTTGTTTGGAAGTTATCATAGAAACTGTTGATGTGGGTTGTCACTCTGGTATGTTGTAACATTGATTCTAAATTTTGACAATCACCTTTTGAGGTCGTGACTGATATGTACCATGTTGATCCCATAGGTAAGTGTTTTTGAATAGTGCACCAGATACAGAAAGCAATTCCATGTAACATAGTACTTCATCTTTAAAAGGATTAATAAAGTAGGTGAGTCTAAATTGGCATGTGATTCTTAGTTTATGTCCATCCTTCATCCAATCGATATTATAAGGCTAAGGACATGGATTGGTTACAAGACCTAATTTCTTCACAAGATCTTTAGAAACAAAGTTCATCTCGCTACCATTATCCATAATCAGATGTAATCAATTTTTCTGAACCCATATTCGTGTATGGAAGAGGCATTTTTGTTCCTCCTCATTGATGATAGTCAAGGCTATCATAGTGTTCAAAGATGAATCCAAGAGGTTTGATGCATCTAGATCAGATTCTACCAAGGTGTTGTTATACAATTCATTTGTTGACAATTTTTCAAAAAATGTCTTTCAAGCTTTGCATTCTCACGTATCATGCCATGTTCAATTGTGATAATCACACCATTTCCTAGTAGGAGCTTGTTTGTTGTGATCCTTCTTGTCTTTCTGAAAATTACTCTTATGATGATCGAGATTTGGTGGAGTTAGGTGGGAAGGGTGATTAAGCTTGTTGGAGTCGGATAATCACTTCTTTTCATATATTTGACCTGTTTTCTTGTTCGTGAAACATGCTTTTCATTTTTGCTTAGCTCCAAGCTTGCTAGAGTCATGAAATGGATCTGCAAGAGTACTAACAGTCAATAATTTCATCTCTTGTTGAATGCATGGGGATAAACCACTGACATACTTTAGGACAAGCAATTTATCTTCTTCTTGGATTCCAATTTTATCCATGAGTCAATAGAACTCGTCTGTGTAACTCTATATGGATTGATCTTTCCATTTCGTTAGTTACTTCCACTTCTTATACTATTGTTCAATATATTTGGGTAGGTAGAACTCCTTTTGGATGTATTCATCTAATTTTACCCATGTATCTATGGGGTTTCCTTCTTTTTCCATCTTTGTCAACAAATTTTCCCACCAATAGTGTATGCAGGTTGACATATTCAAGGATGCAATGTGATATTTTCTACTTCGAAGAGTTGATTCACGGAGTAGCATGATTCTAGTTGTTGTACCCAATTATGAACGAATTCTATGTCAATATTTCCTTGTAGATTTGGTATGTATAGATTCATTTGCACCTTTAAGGGGATGATTTTATCATAGTGAGTTCACGTCAAGGATTCCCAAGAATTTGAAGCAAATTGCATCAGAATCTCGTTGATCTGGGTGAACATTTTAGCCTGCTAGTGAGCCAATGCTTTTTCTATGAGTTGCTATGTCTCGTCAGTAGCATGTATATTGTTTGCTTCTTCAATAATATTTTCTGAAGTCAAGAGAAGTGTCTTATTGTTTTGTTGAGTTTGGGAGCATGTTTGAAAAGGAATAATTTAAATAACTTTGATGGAAGTGCTGATCTAACTTAATCTTCAGAACAATATCAAGATCTGATACCAATGATCCAGGTTGTGGCCAGCTACATGCTGGGGACAATAGTTGACTTAATGAGTTGAGTACTACTATGGAATAAGCATCGAAGAATAACAATAAAAGAAGGGACCATGCTATATCGACAGAAAGCATGCACATAGACAATATGAAAGAATTCAAACCAATTTTTATTACTTTTATCTTCTTTTTGTAAGTTGGTTGTTTGTGACAATAATGTAAATGTTTATATAGAATGCTGAGACACTTGGGTGACTACCCATTACATTCAGTTACATGAATTTATAACGGTTTGAAATTTCAACCATCATAGATGACTAGAAGACAGAGATATTATGTCGATATTCAACAACTGTAGGTGCCAAAAAGGAATGCCAATATGTTGTATGTCGAGGTCGATTGTGTCAACGTTTAGACTTGTCAAAGCTGATGTTGAAACTATTTAAGCATTCAAATTAGTTGAAGTAGTAAAAGTGATAAACTTTGTTGAGTTTTGATAATATGCATACTCTTGGTTGGATCAACTACATCAGAGGACTTGTGCATGATAGGGTCATTTCTATTCATTATTCTGCATCACCTGAGCAAGTTACATACATCTCCACCAAGGTGTTTTATGAGAGGACTTTCAACAATCTCAAATCACTGATGGGGATATTCTATCATGTGATGAATATAGATTGAATACCATCTTTCATACAGTTTTTTTTTATGTCCATGTTTAAGGAAGAATTTTCCCCTTTGTGGTTTTGCCTCTTTCCTTGTTTTGTATGGACAAGAGGTATGCAAAGGATCACTAATCCTTGTTACTAGACCCTATATATATGATATTTTCCTGATGTTTTACATAAATATAGGATTAAGGGAGGGGGGGGGGGGGTTTAATAATAAAAACCAATTCCCATACTTAGGATATAATAATTAATCTTTTTTATTAATTTCCTAGGTCCTATGCTAGCTAGTTGGAATCCACTTTAATTTGTGTTGTCAAACTTGCCAAAAATTACTCCTAGAGTTCCTTGGAAATATTTTAGATAAGATTCTTCTAGCCTACATACATCCCAGTTTAATAAGTGTGCATTCCTACCTTACCCATAGTTTCCATCTTTTTCTACAGTTTTAAGGAAAGTGGTAAAACTTGTTTTAAGGTAGACTTCCTTGTCTTTGTCACAACTCACCTTCATTATTTTAATCACCTAAAATAATTATTTATTCCAATTTCCTTCACTTATCATTTGTACCAATTCATTCATCCAATTGGTGAGCATCTTGACTGGTTTGGAAAGTGTTTTATGCACCTATGGGGTATTTTGACTAGTTTAGTAAGCCCGATTTTTTACTGATTTGAATGACATATTTATTATTTCAAATACTTGGATTATCTACATGATTGAACATCCAATTAATATATAATTTTTTCTAGTGTATATTAATATAAAAACTATTTGTGTTATTCAACATATTCAGCCTGCTTTTGAGCATTTCTTGCATAGTTTTCAAGCAATTTTGTGAGTTCAATTGATCTAAGATTGGGATTAAATTCCACACTTATATTAATTTAAATAGGATTTCAATATCCAATACCCTAACTAAATGACCCTGCCAAGTAATAAATAAGTACCAACTTCCTAGCGGGTCTTAATTAATAAAGATACCCTTTTTACATTAATTGTTGACTAAAAACTACTTTGACCTATTCCTAAGAGATGCCAATATCAATGAATAGATAAATATTAAATCAAGTATGGTTATGGTAGGACCTAAAATGCCCTTTCCCTTCAAATCTAGTGTTGTCCTCAATGATAAAGGTGAGAAAATTGTTACAAATTTTTGGTTGATTCCCAAGTAGCATCTTCTAGCACCATACCTTTCAATTTGATTAGAAATTATTTGGTGGTGTGATTCCACAATTTTGGTTCCCTAGAAACCAACTCTCATATCAACTAAATCCAAATGGATCCTTCCACATCCAGTTTGGGTGATCTAGTCTTTGAATTTGCAATCAAATCCGAAAACCTTTTTTAGACAAGAGACATGAAATATTGGATGAATATTAGATTAATGCGGTATATCTAGCTTGTAGGTGTTAATTTTTCTATGTTTCCATAGCTTAAGTCCTAAATTAATTACCATTTGATACATTTTCGTACTAATGGAATAAAGAGGATCACTGAAACAAACAAAATCACAAGGTACATAGAAATTTATTCAAGGAAAAACCCAATAAAAATTATTCAATATATATTACCACTTTGAAATGACCAAATAACAATATCTCATAGATAGAGAGACCAAACCCCAAGCATAAGAGACAAAACACCAAATACACCAATCCTCCTCTTTCTCCATCCCTCCTTCTTTCTTTGTCTTGTGCAACACACGTGTGTGTGAGTCTGTACAAAAGAGGGAGGGAGCCTCCCTATTTATACTGATCTTCCCAATTGACTTTTTCCCTAACTAGCCCAAGTTATCTAACTAATAAGGACGACCTACCTAGTAAATATCACAATAAAAATTATATTATTCTTTTCAGGGTGCTATTAACCCGACTTACAACCGAGAGTTTACCTCGTGACATTTACATTACCTTTTACATCAGTCACATCTCTCGAAGGAGGAATAATAATAATATGAAGTAGATGTAGAATATTCTTCAAAGTTACATTTCTTCAATGCCCCCCCCCTTAACAAGAAGGGTATTCTACTAACAACAATCGAAACTGGTGTAATATCTGCAACAAAGACCTACATTTCAGTCTCTCCACAATATATAGTTATGGTGATGAATTAAAGTTAGAGATATGGGTACCACCAGTCTTGGAGGAATCCCGTTGAGATGATTTTTTGCATGTGTTTTTCATCAACTAGAGTTTAAAAACTAAGTTCTCTATTTTTATCAGGAATTTTATTTTTGGGGTTCCCTGGAAGAGTCCCAAGCTATTGTTAAGAGTAGTTCTTCTACCTCAAGAAAGTATTCATGCAAATATTCCCTTGAATGTGATCCAAGATATCATGATACCAACTACAAGATACCTATTTCCCAACCTTTAGGTATGGAATATGATCATCATATTCACTCATGCCACTGCCACTTTCGGTGCCTATCCCAACTTAGACAATGTCATGATTGAATTAGGTCCTCGTCTACTTCACATGTGTATAGTATTTGCAAATTGGATGATACAATGACAAAGATAAACGCATTTGTTTTCCAAATCCTATGCAGATACTTCATGAGGAACATGCCATAGAATTCATCCTCATACGATGATGCACGTGACAAGCTCATTGTGTGAAGTTAAAGAGTATATAGTGTTTGGAGCATTGTACAAAGCTCTAGGTGTTTTATGCTGATGGGCGCTCTAGGTTAGAACATATTCCAAGTATGGAACCTCCTCAACAAGAGAACCTCTAGAAAACACAAACAAACACGTGTGGTTGACGGTGGTTGGGAGAAAATAATTACACTTGGTAAAATATTATTAGCCGAAGGGATGAAAAAGGATGAACAATTTTTTCAAAAAATCCTTCAGGAAAGAATGCCTAGCAGCGTAATTAAACTCACAAGTATGGGCACAGAGAGTTGCCATTTTATTACAAACAATTGTATGGTAAGCTAATGATAAGATACACAACTAATGTAATCTCTAGGGTTGATCCCTGTGGTTGACGTGATATTCATAACAATAAGATAATAAAATAAAATAGAGTTGACATTATACGATATCCCAATAGGGAACCGATATTAATTTATACAAAAATATAGATACAGGATTAAAAATACAAAACAATATATTCAATAATCAACCTCAACCATAAGCATGAAAATAAGAAATGCTAACTCTACAATAAAAGAATGCAAATGTTCCATCGACACCGGCTAACATCAACTCAGACTAGTAAGGCACTAGTAACAATATACCAAGACCAAATATATGGATAATATATGAACACTTACATTGATATATTAATAATCAAGAAAAACCCAAATGGTCATTCCAAGATAATTTTTATAGTAATGACTTCAATCCTTGAACACAATTCATAGGCAGGGTTTAAACCCAAAAACATGTTAGGGTATCAATGTAATCAGTGAAACTAGATTCATGTTCAAGGAAAAGTGATGCCAAAAGAAAAGACCTTGCCTTTCATAAACAAGGAATCCAAAATACTTTGTTTGAGTATAACCCTTCAATATTTTTCTTGATCAGACACTCAAAATGATAATGAACTGTAACACCACAATAATACCAGCATATTAGTAATTGCGGCATTGAAAAATGATAAAAGTAACTTATAACATAAATATGAAAATATTATCACCTTGCATGGAGGAATATAAAGGAAATTTGACCAAGGATGCCACCTGGGGTGGTCGACATTGTTTCCCTGCCAAAGAGACACATGATAACTATTATCCAACCCATTTCAAACCAAGTCTACATCATAAATAACTAAAACTTTAAAGAAACTAGTGGACATGCTAAAAAATTGATGACATGGAGATAGTAGTAAATTTCTAGGAAGATGGGTTCTTTCCATCATGAGAGGATCCATCATCAATTCATAGGTATATGCTTGACATACCCATATCTATGTAGCATTATAGAGCCACAAGCTATTATATAGTGAACCAACCTGAACATAAGAGTAAACATATAGTCACAATGTAGATGGAGTCCATGGTTGTGGAGGATATGAACCCCAATAAACCTAGATGTAGGGTGAAAATTATTGTAAGAGCCTTAGTATCATGACAAAAAACAACAACAATCATTGAATGCGGTGAAAAATGGTTAGGGATAGTCGAGGGACCAAGCCTAAGGTGAGTAGTTAGCATTCAAGTAATTTTTCAACACTATAACAATTATGTAAACCAAGTTTATGATGGAGGTGGAATTATGGAATGCTAACTGTTAACCAAAAAATTTCCCCGATTATCTCTACATGACCTACACCACATAAAGGCATCCATTTCACTACCCTCATTGACCCCCACACCCTAGTAAAGGCTCAAAAAACACAAAAAGGGCCTAAAAAACCCTAAAAAGAGCCAAAATAGCACTCATAGGGGCTACAACCTCCCAACAGGGGCTAAACCCCCTCAAAGGAGATTAAAAGCCCCAAAGGAGCTAATAATTGGGCAAAAGGGGCTTAAATCCCCAAAAGGGGCTAAAACCTTGACCAAGGGCTTAAAACCCTAAAATCTCAACAAAAAACTATAAATACAAGGGGTCACTCTCAAAACATTCCTTCTCTTCCTACCATTACTCTTTCCGCATGAGTGCCTTTAGACCCACATCTTTCAAGCCATTCACCCCTCTCCTCCATTTTCTCCCTTGCTTTATAAGCCAAAACCCCATTTCATTGAGAGGTAGCTTCCTGCTAGGGCATGGTGGCCCATTTCATCAAACAAGAAGGTATACTATGAATTTTTATTGTTATTTATTTAAATTGTAGGGTATTTTTACATACAGGTACTTCATTGCTAATAGTGTGTTGCAGGTTCTCCATTGATTACTTGTTGTATGTTTATTTCTCTAACAGTTTATTGCAGGGTTTCTATGGCTCAAAGCTAACCTTTCCTTGCAGGTTTTTCTTCCATCCATAGGAACCCTACCCTTCTGTCCTATATATGAAAGGTAGTCGTTCGTGCTTGTAACTAGGGCGAAATCCCTACTACAAATTGGTAACCATACCAGGTTGATACCATATGGTCCTTGGGTTTTTTCACTTTTCCAGTTTTTGTTGTTAACCTAGTTTATATTTTTGTTTAAATCTAGTTTAGATCTCTACCTTTTTTTTTCATTTACATTTATAGTCAAGCCCCCTTAAGGTTGAACCAAGCCCGTTTGGCCACAGTACAGGTTACTATCATCCATTCCTAGCTCATATTTTAAAAAATTTCACTTTCCGGGCCAAGTCACTCTTATCGGGTTGAAAAGTATGACCAAGTCGCCCATTTAGCCCCAAAAGGAGAGACTTCACTCCCAGGTGCCAAATCGTGGCTTTTTTTTGTTTATGTACGACCCCCTCACGTATTTCTAGAAAAATCTAGCGACCCCCTCGCCACATTTTCCCCGAAATGGGCGACCTGTCTCTCGGGATTTAGTTTTTTGTTGTTCGGACTATCAGTGCAGATTAGATGCCACTGTCTAGTAGGCGGTTTCCTTCTGCACATAATTTTTGTAAATTGATGATAGATTTGACTAGCTATTAATAGATATGAATTTATTTTAAGTCTTAGCTAAAGTGCTGTAAGTTATTTTTCAGTTTTTAATTAAACATTAGAAACTAACCCCTTCCCTAGCCCTTCCTCCTCTACCTAGTCATCACCCTTCGAGGTATTCTGGTACAAGACGAAGGGTCAAGCTCATATATTAATAGGCACCTACACTTGTGATTACTTTATACCACTAAAAATGATTGACTTGGAAGGTATAGGGGGTGGTAGGCCTGGGCGGCCTCACAGCGTTCGCGTCCTCCCTGTTGAATTACCTTGCACTGGAAGAGTGACTTGAGCATCTACAAGTGGGATTAGTCCCACTTTTTTGAGAGCCCATCACTCTTTACTGTTGGAAAAGGAATACAAGTGTAAGGTAGTCACCTAGAAAGTATACAATAGTTCAGGTTCATTAGTTGCATGTTTCAAGTTTTTTGTTAAAAAATTCACTAGTTTCATAACATGTTTCCCATTAGATAATCTCTATAACAAACTAGAAACATCTGCAAAGTATTCATAAACCATAAATGCAATCACCAAACTAATAATAGAAAATAATCTAAAAATGAACAATTTTCCATACACTGAACATGCACACAACCACGCCATGTAAGATAACCAAAATCAGTTCATGACGTTGAGCCAACCATTAAAATCTATCAATCTACATTAATTCAAAATCTTGTAGTCTTTGAGGACATAAGTCCCCGACTGCCTTAACCATGGGAAGTACTTTGAGTCATCTCTAAAACTCATTGTGAGGATTACCATGGGAACCCTAAAGTAGCTGGCCGTTGAGGGGAATTTCCAAGCGAAATGGGCAACGAACCCTACCGATTGACTAGCACTCCTATGTGTAAAAATCCAAGCATTATCTCTTGTTAGTCTTAGTGGCCAGGTGACCACTTGAAAGCCAATAGGAAGCCACTGAAACCGAGGTCCAGACCATCATTTCCATATCACATCATTTGATCTACCAACCAGACACAATTGATCCCCCATGCTGTTCTTCACGCCTAAGAGGCAATCCACCATAGTTCGGGTCCTTGAACCAACACCATCAAGGCCATTCTCAAAAACCCTCTATAGCATCAGAAAGCCACATAGCCTCTGAATCACACTTAGACTCATATCAATCTGAGCTAGATTTACACACTACGCCATCTATCCCCATGGCCGGTGCAAACCTGGATCCACTTTCCATATTGGTGATTGGTAGTGGATGCATGTCCATACCTCACACCACCACCAACACCCTTCCAAGAAGTCATAGTACTTCCCTATAGACTATCCTAACTTAGTTTCCTTCACCTGCACCCACCAATCGAACTATCCAACCTTTCATACATGGGGGCAGTGGCCCTTTTTCTCACACTGTCCGGACTTACCATGCCTGAGGGTAGTGGCCTATCCACAACTATGCCCCAAGTACCCCCATTGGTGTAGGTACATCATTTTCCTGCAAACCCCACCACCATTTCTGGTCCTTCCCACATCAACCTTGGGTCAAATATCCCTTTCATGGCACACCTCAACTTTCCTTACTTGGCTAGGTTAACCAATGACCCTATCTATCATCAATCCTTTTGGCCTCCCATGCCAACCAAGATCCCCTCAGACATCCCTAAGTTTGAAGTGAAGGCAAGGGAATGCCCTGAAAAACCATATCATGATATTTCACCTATTGTGCTCATCAAATAGCATTGTAGATGATTCAATCAGGATCATACTTTTCCAACACACCCTCATAGGTGTTGCAGCCACGTGGTATCATTGAGCTACCACAAGCCAAGTACATATAGTTCAAATCCATGGAATTTATGTTCCTGCAGTATTTCCAATTCCCTGTCAGATATGATGAAGGAGTGGAAATCTTGCTATCTTACTGCCCAAACACTGCGACTGACATAACCAACAACATCCATAAGTTACGGAAACGTCGCAGCTTATGCAAGATCAATCTAGATGATAGGATATTCCTTGAATGGTTCTTAAAAACATTGTTTCCAGCCATATCCAAGGATGCATAGTCTGGATACCTCTACACCATCATTCCAGACGCTCCCCATGCAGCCACCACCTACCAAGATGCTGTTAGTTTTTCAACATTAAGCTAGCATTGTTTAGGATCTTTAACTAAGAGAATAACAAGAATAGTAATCAAACACAAGAGACAATGAACACAATGTTTTTCCTCAGGGAAACCATAAATGGAGAAAACCCCGCAACTTCCTCAGAGATACAATCAACACCAAAATAGTAAAATCCCAAAATAGTAAGTGATCTCCTGATAGCAATAATCTTCTTCTTATCTAGCCCCAGTGTCTTCTCCTTCTTCAACTATGTGCTACACTTGAGTGTGTATGAGTTGTGTGTTAAATAGAGAGTCCAACTCTCTATTTATACTAATCCCTACATGAGTAAAACCCTACTAGGGTCGATCTCTACTAGGAGAGTCTAATAACCCTAGTGCCCCGGAACTGCGGGGACTTTAACCCTTAGACAATTGGGGGGCTACCCAATATTACTTGGCATGACTTGTTTATGTTATTGATCCTCCCGATCAGCACATGAGGGCATGAGTACATGACTCGATTACATTATAGATACATCCTAGAATAAACATCAGGTTACAATACATAAGATACATAGATGAATACATTCCGAAGTTACAAATACATCAACACTCCCTCTTAACTAGGAAGGTATTCTTTCAACAAGATTTTCAGCACTGGTCTTCTTCTCTATATCAGCTAGATCATCTCATCATCTGCATCTTCATGTCTTCTTAGTCTTCAAGTCATCTTCATCTTTAAGACATCTTCATCTTTATTTCTATATCATCACTCAATCTAGATCATGATGGGACATCGTCATTGCATTTGGATCATCACTCAATTTGGACGATCACTAGACATCATCACTAGATATGGATCATCACTCAATTTGGATCATCATTAATGGACCTAGATCATCACTCGATCTAGATCATCACTGGAAATAATCACTAGATCTGGATCATCACTCGATTTGGATCATCACTTGATCTAGATCATCGCAGGTGCTATCTCATGATTCTTCTCGTCACGGGAAGTTCTATAGAGCCAACCCTTTTTCATACTAGTTGTAGGCCTAGCTTCCATGTAGGTCTTCTTCAACACTTATATCTAACCTACTCGTCAGAAAGGCATAGCACTCATATCCATCCAAGATGGAACACATCCTACACACAATGATAGAAGAGTTCCGTACTTCCATCCAAGCTAGAACACATCCTGCACACAATGATGGAAGATTTCCTTACTTCCATCTAGGAATGAACACATCCTCCACACAATGATGGAAGATTTCTGTACTTCCATCCAGGATAGAACACATCCTGCACACAATGATGGAAGATTTCCACACTTCCATCTAGGCTGGAACACATCCTGCACATAATGATGGAATATTTCCACACTTCCATCAAGGCTAGAACACATTTTGCACACAATGATAGAATATTTCCACACTTCCATCTAGGATGAAACACATCTTGCACACAATGATGGAAGAGCTCTGCACTTACAATCATCCAGGATGGAACCACATCCTACCAAAATGATGAAAGGGCTCTGCACTTACATCCATCTAGGTTGGAACACATCCTGCACACAATGATGGAAGGAATTGCACTCATATCTTATCTTGTAGGAACCAATCCTATAGTCACATTAGAATGGGCCCCAGTCCTCGACTGAGCTACCTAGTAACTGACTAGGTGCCTCCATTCTCCTAGAGAATGACAGTTTCCCTTACATCTAACATGCTCGTCAGAATGGCCAACACTTACATCTGACATGGAAGGAACCTAATCCTTTAGCCATGATAGAATGGTTCAGCCCTTACATCTGACCATTGAAGGAACCAATCCTCTCACCATGTCAGAATGGCTATGGGTCTCATCACTTTCCCTTGGAGGAAACCTCAATCTTGAGAACACCAAGCTTCTCCCAGAACTACTCAAACTTCAGCTTAGCCAATGGCTTCATCAATAATTCAGCTATCTATTCCTCCATTGCAACATACCGGAGCTTCACTACTCCTCTCTGCACCATATCCCTGATATAGTGGTACTTGATCTTGATATGCTTCGACTTGTCATGGAACACTGGATTCTATGACAACTTCATGCAACTATGGTTGTCAAAATGTATACACATAGCATCCAACTTGAGATCAAATAAATCAGACAGTAGCTTCTTCATCCATACTACCTCACAACTAGCTGAACAAGCTGCGACATACTCTACCTCGGCTATACTCTATGCCACACAGGATTGCTTCCTACTAAACCAAGAGATCACACCTGATCCCATATTGAAACAACACCCTGAAGTGCTCTCCCTATCGATGGCACTGCCTACCCAATCTGAATCAACATAACCCTCTAGGTTAATCTTCTGATTCACATCATACTTGAGCCCATAATCAACTGTACCCTTCAGGTACGTTAGAAGATGCTTTGCAACAATCAAGTGAACATGTCTGGTATCTATCAGGAACTTTCTCAAGGTGTTCACCGTAAAACAAATGGCTTGTCTCATGTTCATTTCGTATATCAAGGACCCAATAATTTGATGATACATCGTAGCATCAACCGACTCTAATGAAGCATCGTTCAAGAGCTTCAGGTTCGATGCCATAGGTGTGGCAATAGCCTCTCATTCCATCATCCCAAACCTCTTCCAGATCTCTACTGCATACTTCCCTTGTCCAAGGAAGATTCCATCTGTACTTTGCCACACCTCCATACCTAGAAAGTAATGCATCATCCCCAAGTCCTTCATTTTGAACTCAGTGGCAAGCTTTCTCTTCATATCAGCAATCAACCCATATGTACCTGTCACAAATAGATAATCTACATATAGTAGAAGCATCACTGGGTTTCCATCTTCAACCTTGTAGCAAAGGTTGGAATCATATTTACTCTTGGTAAAGCCCAAACTGGATATAAAGTTATCAATTCTGTCATACCAGGTCCTGGGTGCCTGTTTCAAACTGTACAGGGCTTTCTTCAATCTATACACATGAGAATCTTTGTCATGATTCTCAACACCGAGTGGCTGCTCTACATACACTTCCTCTTCCACCACACCATTCAAGAAAGTAGTCTTGACATCCATCTGGCGTATTTTCCATTTCATCACTGCAGCCAGAGCAAGTACCAATCTGATGGAAGTGTATCTGGCTGCCGAAGAAAATGTTTCTTCATAATATATTCCTTCCTTCTAAGAGAAACCTCGAGCCACAAATATTTCCTTATATTTTTTTATGCTGCCATCTGCAGCATGTTTGATCTTGTAGATCCATTTGGAAGTTACAACTGACTTCCCTTCTGGTCTTGGAACAACATCCCAAACATCATTCTTCATGATTGATTGATATTCTTCAATTATAGCATCCTTCCATTCTTTCCATTCTATCGCTTCTTCATAACTGGAAGGATCTTTATCAATGAAATCACATAGTAAAGCTACATACCTAGAGCAAGATCTGGTCCTCTTTCTTTCTCTGTGATTCTCTTCTGGATCCCCATATCTCTATGCACCTTGGCTAAGTTCTCATACCCAAGTAGGTTTCCTCTTATGAGGATTCTTCTCCAGAAGTGGATCTACAGGTCTTTATGGTTCTTCGAAATCTCGATATTCTTCTTGAGTTTCTTCATTCATGGTTGTATCATGACTTCTGGGTGCTTCTGCTTCTTCGGGTTCTTGAGTAGGTCTCTTTCTAGATTTGTTGTAAGGTGTGTCTTCATCAAATGTCACATTCCTGCTGATGTCAATATTCTTGTATCCTGGGAAATATATTATGTAAGCCTTCGAGCTTTCAGAGTATCCCACAAATATACCCTTCTTTCCTAAAGGATCTAATTTTGTTCTCTTCTCTTTTAGAATGTGTATGTACACAAGACAACTGAATATTCTGAGATGGCTTACTTTTGGTTTCTTGCCAAAGATTACTTCTTCAGGGGTCTTGTTTTCAAGTACTCTATGTGGAGTACAGTTCTGTACATACACCATTGTTTTAGCAGATTCAACCCAAAGATGCATAGGAAGATCTTGATCATGAAGCATAGCTCTTGTTGCTTCCATGATAGTTCTATTTTTTCGTTCTGCAATCCCATTCTGTTGTGGATTATAAGGAGTGGACAACTCCCTCTTAATCCTTGATTCTTTGCATAGCTCTTTGAATTCATTTGAAGTGAATTCTGCGCCATTGTCTGATCGAAAAGTCTTGATCTTCTTTTTAGTGTGGTTCTTGATCAAGGCTTTGAATTCTTTGAATTTGTTGAATACTTTGTCTTTGTTCTTCATGAATTAAACCCATGTCTTCCAAGAAAAATCATCAATAAAAGAAACATAATATGCATATTCTCTTAGTGAGTTTGATAACATAGGACCGCATACATTGGAGTGGATGATTTCTAGGATTCCTTTGGTTTTGCTTTCGCTGATACGAAATTTCTTCTTTGTATTCTTTCCTTTCACACATCCTTTGTAGACCCCATCATATTTTTCTTGGAATTATGGAAGACCTTCAACAGCTTTGCTTGCAATTGGCAGTGCTCTGTAATGCACATGTGCAAGCCTTCTATTCCAAAGTTCACTTGGCTCTACTATGTCATGGACCAATGCTTGTTCTAGATGGCCCTTTAATTTGTACAATCCTCCTTTTTGTTCTCCAATCACCACCGCATCATCCATAGTATTTCCTCTTTGACACATGATGACTTGACCATCTATGAATGCAACCCTCATTCCTTTTGCATATAGTGCAGATATGGAGAGGAGGTTCTTCTTGAGTCCCGGCACAAACAATACTTCCTTCATTGTTAGAGACTTTCTAGAGTCTAGTTTATAGGAATATTCCCCACTACCTTTTATTTGATACCGGTAGTCATCTCCTAGCTTCACCTTGTGAGGTGATTCATGTTTTGACAGTATCACAAAGGATTCCTTGAATCTAGTCATATGTTTGGAAGCCCCACTGTCTATAAGCCAATCATCACTTCCATGAGTAATGTTACTTGTGAGAGCAGAGATCAAAACATATTCATCCTCACTTGAAGAATCTTCACTTTCATATCTAGTTCTTTTCTTGGATGCTTCATCATCCTCTGCAGCATGAGCATGATGTCTTATTTTGTTCCCTTTCTTCTTATGAGAGTGGAACTTGTTCTTAGGACAATATTTTGCAAAGTGTCCTATTTCATCACATGTATAACATCTTAATCTAGATAGGCCCTTTCTATTGTTGTCTCTATGATGAGGATTCTTACCTTTGGGGTGATGAGCTCTTCTTCTACCTTTCTCGGAGTGAACTATGAAAGCTTGATCTTCACTTCCCATCTTCTCTTCTTGAGCTACTATCTGTGCTTCTTCTTGAGAACATTATTCCCATAGTCTGCTGAATTTGACTAACTTCTTTCTGGCACAGATTCCTTGGATGAATGAATCCTGTGACCTAGGAAGGCCATTCAAAGTTGTCATCACAATCACTGCATTCTCCACTTCTTTATCTACAGCTTATAAGTGTTCCTTGATCTAAGAATCCCTTGTGAAGTAAGACTGGATGGTCTCTGCATTCTGAATCTTCACATTCTTCAGTTGATTCCTCAGAGTCATCTTCTGGTTTATGTTCTTCCCTTCAAACAATTTGGTTGGGGCATCAAACATAGCTTTAGGTGTCTTGAGAGAGGACACCTGTGGGATAAGGTGATCCTTGATAGAATCAGCAATGATCCTCTTGGCCATAACTATCTTATTCTTTTGTAATTCCTTTGCCTTATCTTCCTCTAGAAGTGGAACCTCCTCATGGATGTAGGAGTCCAACTCATTTTCTTCCAGGACCAGGGAGATCCTATACTTCCAGGCTCGGAAGTTATCAGCTCCCTCAATATTTTCATGAAGATTGGTATGATGAGACATTTTAAACTGAGAACCTCAAATGGAAATACAAGATATTTATATCTTACCGGGTCAAGATGTTAGATTTGGATTTCAAGCTGAAATCCCGTAGTACTAGATCAAGAGAAAATTAGGGTTTTGCTTTTCCGAAGATCTATTCACCCAAATGCCTTGAAATTTATCCCTAACTTTGGTTTTGGGGAGTATATCAATCTAATCCTGGGCTCACTGAAAAATTCCTCTTCTGTGAAAAGCCCTAATTTCCAGTAGTAATGTCCGGTCCAAAACTGAAAAACCTCAAAATTGGATTATGCTTTGACAGAAAGATGTTCCCTAAGGAGGAGAGTTATTTCACCTTAATTTTGCTGAAAATCTATTGGAGAAAGATCCAAAAAATAGGAATCCCTAGTTCTCGTAGCTGCACAATCTCCTCTTCTTAGGTTCACTCTGATACCATGTTATTTTTTCGACACTAAGCTAGCATTATTTAGGATCTTTAACTGAGAGAATAACAAGTATAGTAATCAAACACAATAGACAATGAACACAATTTTTTACCTCGCAAAAACCATAAATGGAGAAAACCCCGTAACTTCCTCGGAGATAAAATCAACACCAAAATAGTAAAAGCCCAAAGTAGTAAGTGATCTCCCAACAGTAGTAACCTTCTTCTTATGTAGCCCCAATGTCTTCTCCTTCCTCAACTATTCACTACACTTGAGTGTGTATGAGTTGTGTGTTAAATAGAGAGTCAATCTCTCTATTTATAATAATATCGATATGACTAAAACCCTACCAGGGCCGACCTCTACTAGGAGAGTCTAATAAACCTAGTACCCTAGAACTGTGGGGACTTTAACCCTTAGAAAATCGGAGTGTTACCCAAAATGAATTGACATGAATTTTTTACATTATTGATCCTCCTGATCGGAACATCAAGGCATGACAACATGACTCAATTACATCATAGATACATCCCAGAATAAACATTGGGTTACAATACATAAGATACATAGATGAATACATTCCAAAGTTACAAATACATCAATAGATGTGCCATGGGGAATCTGATGCTCCAGATGGAATCATAGGCTCTATATCCCATCAATCACAACATCACCCAACACCACCTATGATTTGACCAAAACCAAGAAACAACCTAGTGTTTCCTACCCAAACCAGGCTCCTGACTATGCAACAATGATGTCTCAATCTAGAGCTACAACATCCTATTCACAACCCATGCCACAAGAGTAGACCCATGCACCTACTTCGATAGTACAACAATATGTGGGACAGATTCCCATGTTTGTAGCACCCACAGGCCCCCAAGCCTACTATGCACCACCTATGCAAGCTACTCAAACCCCTACCCCAGCTCTGCCAGCACCTTTGGGACAAGTGTTTGCACAACAAAACCATCCCAATCAACCAACCCCTAATAACAAACAAGGGAAAGCTAGAAACAACTAAGAAAGGAATCAAGGAAACAACCAACCATAAGGAGCCGATCAATAACCAAATCCTCCCAACAATGCCAAAGCAAATTGGCCAGCTCAAAACCCATAGCAACAAAACCAACCTAGACGCAACACTCTGCTATGCACAAATCAACCATACGAACTATGCAAGGGCTACGAGAACTATACACATGAATGCGCCTTCATGGGTCGTGCTAAGTAGGACATTCAGAATGAATTTCAGCATGCTACCAATACGGTAGCCCCAACTATTGGTACGATCCACCAACAAAGGCTCGTCGACAGGGGTTCCCACTCTATCAATGCCCAACCAGCATGATCTCCCTGAGCACCGGCCGAGATAGGTTTGACCCTTCCCTACAACACTCGTGGAGTGGATGAAGTCTCACCCAAGATGTTGATGGAGAGCTGGTGAAACCAAGTTTTCGGTAGTGGGAAGGGAGGGTATGTTCTCAGAGATTGAACTTCATAATCAACAGATAGTCTAGAGATAGTCTATCAGAATCACATCATGCATTACAAATCTATAACTAGTAAATAATTGACAAATCACATTAATTCATTCATCACTATAGTAACATTTATTAATAAAACATCCATCATAGTAATTGTAGATTAAGAAGACAGAAAACACATAAGAAATAAGATTATTTCAGAGAAACATCCATCATGTCATATTACTTTTGCACAACAGATCCAAGTTATACAATATTTCTCCATAGTAGGAGAAGGATCACTACCCAGATTCACTGACTGATTAACATAGACAGAGCAAAAACTACTCAAAGACAAAATGAAGCGACAAAACCACACCTTAGATCCCAAAAAGGATTGATTGCATGATCTCTTTGATCAAATCTATATCTTTTACAATTTCAATTCTAACTCTATATATAGGCTTGCGTATTTACATCCAATATCTACTTCTAACTAACTTCTAACAAACTAGTGACCTATATCCACAAAATGTGGTCAGTCATTACAAAATTGCATAAATATTTCAAAAAATGGTTATTCTTCTTCCTATCACGCTGTTGTGGAAATTCATGGTGGTGTGTGAGCTTGCACAACCTCTACGATGTTGTGCAACTTAATTACCCAATACACCTACCAATAGGCCCCCAACACAATCTTGTGGCTTGTCCTTAAGCCACATTAGGTCGACAGGGTGTACTCTATCATCTTAGTCCTGAAGTTTGCAAAATACTGCGAGATTTCATGGACCTAGAGCCGAATGCCTTCGACTATGTCCAAAAAAGTGAGCAGTTCCTACTTTAGTGGGTGCTCCTCCCTAGTATTTCCATCTACCATCTTCCTGCCTTCTTAGACCACCTGCAACACAATGAATTCTTTCATAGCCAAGTTCCTGCCAATGTCCTAGAATTCAATGAGCTGGGTACTGCGCTTGCATTGACGTTCTTGGGCTCAGGCAGTTCACTGCTCGAGCTCCTTTAGCTCTTCTGAGCATGTAATTTGAATCATAATAGGAATTGTGTGCAGTGACATCTTCAATGTTGCTAACTGATTGTTTTCTTCCCTCCCTTGCTTGGCCAATAGCTCCAGTTGGTCATCCTAGATGACACTTTGCTAAAACTGTGTCATTTCCTCAGTAATTGTCTTCACCTCCTATGCCATAGATTCAAGTTTTGTTTCTAGCTCCTCGATCATATTCTTTTTCTCAACAATCTGTGTAGGTGGAGTGTTGGGGTAAACTAGAGAATTCACCAGATTGTTTGTTAACTGGAGTTGGCAAATCATGTCCCGAAGGTGCTTGGATTTTGTGACAGTGGTGAGTGCAGCCATGCTTTCATAGATGTCTTGATAGGCCTCATCAACAACTTTCTCAACCTCACCACAATTAGCACAGAACTTCTCTTTCTCAACTATGAGGTAGTCTTGCACCTTCTTTAACTTGGTGATTTCGTCAGCGGCTTTCTATTGCAGCTCCTCCCGTGTTTTCTTCAAGTCAGAAATCTCTTGCATGTTTTATTCTGCAAGCTGCTCTCTGATCTTTCACAGCTCATCAGCTTCCTCCTGTAACTTCTTTGTGGTGTCCTATGACTGCACATACCCGTCACTAAGCTCCTTCTATCGGTCCTTCAATTCCTAGCTAGAACCCTGCTACAATTACACTAAAACTTGGGTAGCTAACTTGTTGTGATGGAAAGAATTGCTCAAAAAAAGTTGGAGTAATGATTTGACTTTGGTACTTCCCGCGTCAATTGTAGGTGGAGAAACTTGCACATTCTTGTCCCGTGGCTTAGTGCTAATCGATGGAAATCCTGCATCACATCCTTCGTTGGTGTCACTTTTGAAACAACAACAAAAATAGAATCAAGTTTAAGTCTTACCATGAAAAACCCTTCTTAAATGGACACACGCATATCTTGAGCTACAACATTAGATGCATCAGTGACAGCCTTGATGAGCTGTTGTAGTTGGTTCTCCATCATCGAGTGGGAGATTCTACCTGCATCAAATTCCATGTGTCTTTTAGTCCGCATCTCCTCCAACATGCATCGGGATTCTAGATCAAACTCCGTCGATGAATCACCATCAGAGTCATGGATATATTTCCATTCTGGGACTGGTTCATCAGGGGAATCTACTGGTGGCCCTGTAGAGAGTTCCTATGCACCCACTAATTTGTGCTAGTCAGTTGTCCAATCTTAAACAATGACCTCTAATTTTGCATCTACAATTTTGTAGGGCATAGGTACCCATTGTTTGTTAGGATCCCTTCATGCCTAGATGTAAATGGAATGAGGTATGATAGAAAACTCAATAATCCTCTGATACTTGGATGTGGTATCATTTGATAAATGGGGAACCCTAGTGGTTGCGTCCTGTAGCACTTCCCAATAGACCCAAAAATGGATCGCACAGTCCTGATGTTGACTGGGTTCTGCAACCCACCATATGTTCTGATATCAGGCACCTTTGCATACTCTTTCTACAGCGACTGACATCAGCTGGCAGTCCTCCGGATCCATCCATGCAACCAAGGCAATGAGAATTAATAACCACCTATAGGAAAAACTATGTTCCTCGTCCTGAGCAACGACATCATCTTCTAACAATCGGTTTAGCAGAAACATGGACTAGTTCATTTGCACCCCTTCGGTGCATTTTTGTGCACACACAACTACCCCTGAATTACATTGGATAGGACGATTCTTCCTAACAATCTTGTTAGCCAAAATATGTGCCCCAATCCACATTGTTCACTTATAAATACTATCAATGCAATATGCTCGACCATCATGGTGCAACCCGAACCTCTCTTTTAACTATTTTGCAAGCTTTTTATCATTATCCCTCCCTCTGAAATACTGCATCGGATCTTTGCTAGCCTTTGGCAACCCTGTAATGTCAGCATTCAGGTCAACCGTGACCTAGATAGGTTCATTCAACCAAATTTTCCCATCATGAAAGCATGCTAGTAGCTTCTTGACGCATATGTTTGCTTCATTCAATCTCCCAAAATGAGGCATGTTGATGAGCCTCAACAACCTAGACTTGTCCAAACCTTTGCACTCATGGGTGAGGAATCCGTAGAATAGGTTCTCTCGCTATCATAGGCACTAACTGATATGTTTAATCTATGAAATCCTTTAACCATTTAAAATCATTATATTCATACTTCATCATGGTCAATGTAGATATGATGTCCCATGGGCAAGTCATCCCTTCTTGTAGCAGCGACAGCTTCGGTAGATACCTCTGATTTTTTGTTAGCTTCCTCGCCTTCTCCCTTTCCCATGTTGGGGTCACATACCCAAGGATATAATTGATTGAGATGCCCCTGGATATTACAAACTCAACAACACTTGAGCTTGATGGTCCAATCTCTTCCCCTTGTGCTGTATATCTCTTCTGAGGCGGTGTGGTACTAGGATTTTGGGCCTTTCGCTTCGCTCTAGGAATCGAAGAGGACCCGATTGGCATGCTCATGAATTCTTCTTCAATTCGCATAGGTCGGATGGGGGATTCTTTCTTTCTCTAAATGTCAACTCTGTTGAGAGTGTACAGTATGTTGCACTCTACAATGCTCACAATGCAGGTAAAATTTCACTCCTTTCCTATCTCAGTCCCTTCTACTACTGCAGTGAACTCAACATTTCACTCGACTCAACTAAATAATACCTTGTGTCCATATTCCATGCATTTTTATAACCCATCGTCGGATCTACCTCATCATTTCCAAATCTACCGTATCCATCATGCCGAAATCTAGCATTAATAACCCTAAATTCACTGGTGATCCCATCTTACTAACAGTTGGATTAGTCATAAATTCTATTCGCTTCATCAAGCATCATGATCTACCAGTATTAGTTGTCTGTATTTATTATTGATTTGACCACCCCACAGTCCTGGAGCTATCGCCGATGGTCTCCCTCATAACACTACTAAGCGCTATCCTTGCGCATCCTCTTTCCCTATGCTCACTTCACTGCAATATACCTACAATTTTTTTTTATTCTTTCGCAATGACTCAAGAATTATGCATATCAGGCCCTGTCCTATAGGGATTCAGGCGACTTCCATTCACACGTTTTGGTAGCACCACACCATCTAATTGCTGTAATTTAGCTTCACCCCTAGAAGTGATTGAATGAACAATGTATGGATCGAACCAGTGCATCTGTAACTTACCTGGATTCTTCAAGAACTTACTGTCATAGACCAGTACTAAATCTCCCTATGTAAATTGCTTGTTCTTAATATGGCGATCATGCCACGCCTTCTGGTAATCCTTCTCAACATGCTGGTGGAAGCCTTCGACAAAGAGATATTCTTCTACCTGGATCAACTATATGATACGCTCCTCTAGTGCCTCTTTGTCATCCATGCTTGTCGCAATAGCAATCTAGAGACTAGGAACAAGGTATTCCATCGGCATGACTGCTTCTTTCTCATAGACAAATTTGAACGCTGTTTGTCCTATCAATATTTTACAAGTGGTGCGATATGTCATAGTACCACTAGAATTTGAAATCCCAATCATTGTGATTAGCATTGCATACCTTTGTAAGTGCAGTTTCCAATATTTTGTTGAAGGCTTCAATAGTGCCATTTTCCTGTAGATGGTAGGGTGTTATTTTATGATGTTGTACCTACAATTCCTCGGTTAGCGTTCTCATAGTTTGATTGATAAAGTGACTTCCATGGTCACTCATCAATATCCTGGGGCATCCAAACCTTGTCACAATATTCTCGAATATGAATTTGGTGGTTGTTGCAGCAATGCAATCCACAACTGCCATGGCCTCCACCCACCTAGTCAGGTAATTGGTTGTTGTAATGATCTACCATGCACCGGTCCTCTTTTTTGGTGGAGTAATTAGACCCACAAAGTCCATGAACCATTTATCAAAAGGTTGTAGAGTTACCTGGGGAGCCAGTGGCATCTCATCCCACTGTGATGGCTTGCCAACGCACTGGTAGATATTGCAGCTTCATGCATAATCCACTACATTATTATGTAAGGTAGGCCACCATAACCCAGTGCACAACACTTTTCGCATAGTATCCCGGCCAGCATAGTGGCCTCCTGCAATTCCTACATGTGCTTCTTCTAGAATAGGTCCTTTCTCATGCGGTAAGGTGCACCATCACAACATTTCACCTGGTCCAAGTTTGTATAATTGTCCCACAATGAGTTGGAGATACAAAGCTTTCACTACCAACTGCTTCTTCTAATTAATCGACATGTCCTCTATAGAAACTATGGTTTCCAAGAACTGAATGATTGGAGAAAAGTAGTCATCCGCGATCTCTACCTGGAACAACAACGCATTATGAAATCCATCATCAATATTAGTAGGCTCTTCTCCTATATCAATGTGAGACAAATGATCATAGCTAGCATTCAACTTGCCTAGCTTCACAATTATATCAAAGTCAAATTCTTGGAAAACTACTACCCACTCACAGATATTCCCCCCCAACACAGGCTTATTAACCAGGTATTGCAAAGAATAATGGTCTGTGAACATCTTGAATTGGCCACCCAATAGATAGTGTCAAAAATTTTGTAGCACATAAACCATGGCCAAGCCCTCTCTGTCGATGTTTGCATAATTTTCTTTTGCAAAAGACATCTTCCTACTAGCAAATGCAATTTGATGATCCAGGTCTCCTTCACCTCGCTGCGCAATCACTACCCCTAGCGCAATAGAAGAGACATGGACATGGACATGGAATTCCTTTCTCCAATCAAGGAATATAAGGATAAGAACCAAGGCCATCTTGGCCTTTAGTGTGTCTAAACTCCCCTGACACTCGAGATTCCACTCAAATCCGGCATCCTTCTTTAGCAGTTGCTCCATGGGGGTCGTAATTGCAGCGTATCCTTTAATGAACTTGCAATAGTACCCCGTGTGTCGTAGGGTTGCCAGAAGCATCTTCACATTCATCACTGGTGGTAGAATAAGGATAAGTGCAATCTTCGTAGGGTCAACCAACAACCCTTTCTTGCACACGATATGTCCCAACAACATTCCGAATGGGGCGCAGAAAATGCACTTCTCTTAGTTTAGTGCGATTTGATGTTGTCGATAGCTTTCCAGCATCAATTGCAAGTTTCATAAATGATATCTAACCAAACCATAGCCTGTCCAGTCATCCATGTATACCTACAGGAATTTTTGAATGAAATATTTGAAGGCAGCGACAACCACCCGAGAAAATATCGTTGGTGCATTCTTCAACCCAAAAAGCATGACTATATATTGAAAACGACCACATTCAGTGACGAATGTCGTCTTATGCCGATCTTCCTTTATGATTTGGATCTAGTGATACCTTGAAAATCCATCCAAGTAATGAGTACATCTCTTGACCACCTACCCCTTAAGGACCTCATCTATAAAAGGCATGGGAAATGGGTCATGCAAGAAGGCATCGTTCAGCTTCCATAGGTCGACACAAATGCGAACTTCTCCCTTCTTTTTGTGCTAGACCACCATAGGGATCATCCATTATGATTCCTCAATAGACTCAATGATGTTGGCATCCAACATTTGCTCAAGCTCAGCTTTGACCCATTCTTTGTATTGCAGGTTCATTCGATACGGATTATATCGTACATGTTTCACATCTAGTTTCAATGGTATCCTCATCTCCCCTAGATCCCTAATATCCCTTTCATTTCCAAGAACCATGTCGAAAATAGATCTTGGAACTCATGCAGTAGATCCGTGATCCGTGCCATTGTCTTATCGTCCCAATAGTCCCCAATATTAGCAAACTTTGGGTTCTCTTCTATCCCAATGTTAACTTTGCAAATCTTTAGTGGCTAACTCATAGGGTCGGTTGGTATGTCTGGTGCTGCAACATTGCGACTGCCTTCTGATTCTGAAATGTTGACGTTCCTCATGTCATCATCATCTTCGGGTTCACCAGATAGATTATAACAGGTCATCAGAGATTGCATATGACACTGCACATGTGGATCTACCAGGTATATGGGTGGCACAACCTTCAAGACTACATCACAAATGAGTTGGAGTGCATTGTGGACCTCAAGGTTAGCATCCCAGAAATTAAAATTCTGCACAAAGAAAATTGACAGCTCCTCCCAGGTAGTGATGGTTTTGCACATCTCTACTGTTGGATACCAGGATCTCGGCATTTCTTCTAAAGTATGAACAAAATCATGGACCCCTTCATTCTTGGGTTGTGATGCTCACAAATACTAACATTCCATTAAATTATCAGTGGGGTCATTGATCGCATCATATCGCCCAACAGGATAGGTCTCTGAATCACCAAAGCATACCATCATCAATCGTTGGCATTATTCCCATCCATGGATTGTTGATTTGTGAGCCACCCACCAGCGTGTTGGGGTAGCTTTCAATGCTTCCTCTAGTGCCAACAACCTCTGTGGTTCAAAAAAATTCTCTTCAAATTCTTGGAGGAATTCATTCAACTCTGGTATCCCTTCATAAACTAGCATCTCAATGATCTCAGTCGCAGTATGACATAGAGATTGTGTAATCAGACCACATTTTCTAAAATACACCTCATGAAGCTGATTCTGCCAATTTTCTAAATCATCATCAGAATTAGAGGACACAAATATATCCACATCACCATTTGAGTTCACCATCGATAGTAGAATGGATATATTCCTCAAAGATGTTCTAAGCATGATCCCATCCTCTACCAACCTCATCCTCGATAGGTTCAATACACCGTCGTCCCTCCTAAGGGTCCATGGGAGAAATAACTCTGATATCTTGTTTTTCGAATGTCATAAATCGCTTCTTGAAATCAATAACTTCCATGATATCATTATCCCATCCAATCCCTAGAAGCACAGGATAGGATCCTCCACCATCAACTACTTCAATAACATTGAAATCAACATATGTCTCCATACCTTCGACATCGACAACCAGGTTTGAGACATGACCAATAGGATAAACGTTGGGTTGATCTTCTAGTCACAGTTGCATAGGGTACCACCCCAAGGTTGGATTTCCCATCAACTACCAATTATTCTTGTTCAAAATATTCACATCCAACCCTAGATCTAGAATAACAAAATCGACTTCGCAGTCCCCTCTCTGGATGTTCATTCTCATCTCTTTACCTTTATTTCTCTTCTGGATGGCACCTACTATGGAATCCTTCAACATATGTTCCCTTTGGCTCAACAACTTTGTGATCTCACCAAGAGCCTTAGGATATCTAGCTAACAACATACAACTCTCAAATAATTGCTGCAATGTACCATGCTGTCGCAATAGTACTGCCTCTGCAGAATGATCAAAATAAAATGGGATTTCAACAATAGGTAACTTACCTGGATTCCTTCCAATTGCATGCTTGGACAGAAAGAATGTCTCCTTCTCTGTCGCAATATCAAAGGCTGTCTTTTTCTTCCCTGTGAGCTGAACTTATGGATAGGGTGCATCTTCTCTAGTTGTCACACCTACATGAATGATACTAGAAACATCGACGGCTTGGACTCTAGCCTCTACCAGAATTGTCACAACCGTGGATCCTTGATTCAAGTTTGGAGTTGGATTTAGTGGTGGATTCTGAATCAGTGGTAGTTACATCGGCTGGTTCTGAGTCTGCAATGGGATCTAAGGCTGATTCTGTACCAATTGCTGGGTATGCACTTGGTTTTGGTTTTGGAACTGGTTCTACAACTGAGGGATGTGCCTGGCCTACCATTTTGCAATCATCAAAGGGAAAATTTTGACATTATGATCTCTTGCTGCACAGTATGTAGAATGCGCATTGCGACACTCCCTCTTATAGTGGCCAAATACTCCACAAGTGTAACACTGGATGGATTCCTGACCTCATACTCCTCCTCATTCGAAGCCTCCTCCTCATCCCCTAAATCCTCCCTAGAATCCTCCAAATAATCCAGTTTGCTATTACTGTGGTTGGGATAGCTGCTGCGGGGGATTTAGTTGCTGTTGAACATAGTGCACTGCTTGAAAATACTATTATTGAGGTTGATTAATCAAAACCTAATTATATTGTTGTCACATTGCAAATTATGGTTGTGCTATGAACTATGGTTGCGATGCAAAGTATTGTTGCGGTTGCGACAGAATAAACTGCACTTGTGGAGGTGGTGCCTATTCTACTGTTGGTTTTACCATCTATGGCTCCGATAGCTATACCATGTGAGGATCTTCACCCTTCATGAAATATGAATCATATGTTCTCTCTTGAAGTAGGTCGTAAGCTCGACATTCTTTATCCTCATTCCCTATGGAGTGACAAAAGGAGCAATACAAAATTTATTCCTTCGTAACCATCTTCTACATGTATCTATAGTTTTCATGTCGATGCCCATATACCTGACATACGCGACACCATGGCACACCAGCACAACTCAAAGGGTTCGACGCTCCTGATAGAAAAAAATTTCTAAAATTTGGACAGGTGTCTTTGGTGTGGCCAACCATGAGACATCGCGTGCACAAGCGATCATCATGATCTTCTTTTTGCTTCTTAATATCCTATAGTTGGAGCATCAAATTTTCTATCTATGCCTGAATCTAGCTCATGCCAAATGTAGTCTCCATAATAGGTGAAGCTTCTAACTTCATCGACATCTCTAGGGCCTCATTCTGTGTCGGGATATTTTGTTGCATTAACAGCTTTCTGATGTGTGGAACCAGTGCAGCAATAAACCACTCCTTATGCTGAACATCTCTCATTTTAAATCTAACTCAAGCCATCAACGTCTTAAACCGTTGATAAAAATCCCAAATAGATTCATTTAGAAACTACTTAATCTCCTTGAGTTCTGTAATGTATTGGGCCTCATATTTGGGTTTCTTAAATTCCTCGAATAGTCCTTTCCGGATTTCATTCAATGTTTTCACTATGGTTCCCTTAGGAACCTAAATGAACCTCATGTACCAGTCAAGTGCACGACCCCTGAGATTGGTCACCAATTGGCTTCTCTTAATATCATCATCCACACTTTATCTAGCAGTCCAAACTGCTTCACATAAGAACCAGTACTGTGTGGGGTCATCAGTCCTGTTTCCATGGAATGTAGGTAACTTCATCTATTCTCCTTCCATTCTGGTCCTTCTTCCCACAAATGGTGTTCTACTTCTAGACTTCCGTTGGCATGTCGAACAAGGTGACGTAGAAATTCACTTTTATACCTATTGGTGGAGTAGTGTGCAGAGGTGTGGACACGTTACTGTCGAGGTTTGAGATTCTTCCTACCTGGGCCTAGTCTAGGTCTAGTCGTCCTCGTCATTGCTGTAGGGTCGCTTCATCACATGTGGTTGTTCTCTGCGGTCTTGCATCTTGATCGTAATAGGACCTTCCCCTGTCCTCTGGCTCTTCTCTTTTCGAAACCTTGCTCCTCCCCTCGTACAACCACTTTTTTCTTCAGTGACCCTCACCTTCTCATCAAAACTCATACCCATCTACCCCTTACCTTCCCATTTTTTGTCTCCTTTCGTCATAGTGTCCATGGCCTCTACACACTAGAGTTCCGCTACTCGAGGTGCATTTTTAGAATACCCTTCTCACAGATGAGCATCTTAATAGATAATTGTAGAAACAGTAAGAACCTACCTCGTGGCCCATTGAAGAACTCTCTTTTTGCTTCGTTGTATGCCTTATTGGTATCGACTGCAAACTCAATGATGTATCCTTCCAGAATACTATCCATCCATACTTCAATAGCTTGCGATGCTTTGTTACTGGTTTCTTGTAGTTCTTGGATCAGTCCAAGGGTCCAGGATGTTGGCTCTCCGCCTTAATAGTTATTCTTCTTATAAGTGGTCTATGGTAGACATTCATACAGTATGACCAGAAATTAACAAAAGAACCACTCATAGGGACTTTCGTAGATATATCTATTCATCAACCTGGGTGTTGACAACTTCGGATTATGTTTCTCTATTTTAGCAAACTCTCATAGCTTTAGATCAAATCACTCTTCAATCTTGATTTTTGTCAGATGCCACAACATATCCTCCCTTCAGTTGCAATGAGGTCCCGACAATGGAACCATTTGTTGGCACGATCCACCAACAAATCCTTGTCAACAAGGGTTCCCACTCTGTTAGCACTCAGAATGTACCCAGGTTGTAAAAGGTACACGCCGAGGTAACAACAAAACCACTTTAGGAAGATATTGATATTCTCTCCCAGAGAGGGATCTCTCAACATGAACTTTGCAAATTGCAAGATCAAACGGTAACAATATTTAAAGGTTTATTTGGTTGAAACAATCACATATCCATTGGGAAACGGACTCATATACATATAAAAAGATTCCCAAAATGCATACACATGATTTTCCAAAGGCAGGATAATCACATAATTGCAGTCATTTCATTTGTCAGGGTGAAAATAGAAGAAATGAGGGAACAACCCATCAATACAGAGCGTCTAAGACGAATTCCATATCAACTTTAGTAGAAAAGATCATATAATACCTGAAACGATGAATAGAGCATAAGCATATGAATTATAAACATCAAACACTATGTTCCAGATACGACAGAAAAAACAGAATGGAGCGTTACACAGGGAAAATTACAAATCACACAGAGAAAGAAAGCACGGACTGCAATGTCAATGATACATGAATCTCTGAAAAAAGAACTCTCATGCATTCATTCTGGTATTAAAAATAAGACAGATATGTTCTCCAAAAATTACTTCATCTGATGGGTTCCAACCCCCATCTCATAAAAGAGATACGAATTTATAGATCAAACAATAATTTTGCCTCCAGCAGATCAATAACAGAATGACCGGCGTAAATTAGAGTTTGTAACTGAAATCCTACACCACTAGGAAGTTGTTACAATTCCATTCCTAACCGATCATAAAGCATGAAACAACTGGATAACAAACTTTGGTCCATCAGCTCCGAATCTTTGCTCCAACAGCTCCATGTCTTTGCCCCATCAGCTCCGAATCTTTGCCCCAACAACACCACGTCTTTTGCCAAATCAGCTCCAAGTCTTTGCCCCATCAGCTCCATGATATCTGCCACTTGTTCCTACGGAGGAAGAGTAAACTTTTTTTTCCCCAGCCGCTCTACAGCTTTCCACTGTTCGGAACTTGGGGTGTCACTTTCCATCATTTCCTGGATGGCTACCTCGAGCTCCATGTATGTTTCGTAGGACTTTTTAGGCAATCTGGTTCTGATAGCTGTGAACTTCTGCAGGACTTTGAAATCTTCAGTTAGCACGTCCACAATGGTTTGTCCCGACAGGCTCTTCTCCAGCTCATTAAAATTTGAATGGTCCATACGAGCCCTGACAATCAGGTGATTATAATGTTCCTGCGGGAGCATTCGACCCTTTTCGTTCTAGAAGCATGGAAACCCGTCTTCGAACAACCCTTTAAACTCTTTTTTGAACCTGTTGACCTGTACCATTAATTCTTCTGATTTGTCCTGAACAATCTTCATTAACTGGTGCTTGTGAATGATTTTCTTTGCTGACAGGATTATTGAGACTCTGTCCTTTTTGCCCATGTCATGAAACTTTTGATATGTTAAATGAATTCAGGAAATCCAGGGTGTTTTGGGCTCTAGCGAGAGGTCTTTTCGCCATGTGTTCATTTACCACTCTCAATCTTTGCTGAGCTGAATCTATCAATCCACACAAATCATCAATATAATTAAGGTAGTGCCTAAACTTGGTAACTTCAATACTTAGGGTGTCCCAAATGATATGCTTCGCCCCCTGAAGGGGGCCCTTCCCAATACATTTTTCTTTCAGTTCATCAACCTTCTGCTGTAATTGGCTCCTATCCTATAAGAGCTGCATTCTGCTTTCACTTACCTTGGTTAACTCGGCTTTCACCTTTTCATTCTCGGCTTGCAATTCCTTAATAGTTTCCTCCCTTAAACTCACTTGGGACATAGACTCCAACAGGTCATCTGCAGAACAATCAGCTAATGGGTTTCGGATATCTATAATAGATAAGTCGTCACTGGCATGGGTTTGGCTTATTAGCTCATCCATAATCTCCTTTTCCACAGTCTGGTCTTTCTTCATCACGGAAAGTTGGGACAGTAGTTCTTCCTTCTCGGCATTCCACTTATCCTTCTCCTCTTGTAGCTCTCCAGCCTTCCCTTTGTATTCCATCATTTCCTGATGGAGTTTATCTTTCTCCTCCTGGAGGGCTAGCAATTCAGCTGATTGGACATGTTCTAAGCCTGGCATCTTCAACCTCTTCTTCAAAACTTGTAGGGCATTATCTTTCTCTTCTAACAATTTCTTTACGGCCTGGGTATTGTCTGAGCTGGCGATGTCTGCTTGCAGTTTTTTCACCTGAACAACATTTGCTTTGTTTTCCACTTTCTCATGTCTCAATTGGACTTCCAACTTGTCTACCAATGCTTGCAACTTATTTATCGTCATCATGGCTTGCAACAGGTCTGAATAAAGAATGTCGCTGGTTTGCTTGTGCAACTATATCTTGTCTGGAGTACTGATTTTGTCCAGACGGATTTATATTTCATACATTCTTTTATCATTCACAATGGCCATCTTGAAAGTATTTTTCTATGCATCTCTAGCAGAAACTAGAGATGTTTTAGAACTATGCAGGTTCCTTACCCTCGGGAGCAGATTTCTCGTTTCCTCCAGGGATTACTTCCTCTTTTCTAGGTAGCTCATCTTGAGCTCTTCTTTTGATTTAAACAAGGGGCCAGACTCTGGACTGTTACCGTCACCTTCTGAATCTCTAAAAGAAAACTGACTGACCTGTACTGTCTTCAGGGGAACCAAAGTAGCCTTTTTGAAAATTCCAGATGCCCCTTCATCCACGATCTCACCTCCTTCGAGCAGCCTCGCCTTCTTATGGGATGTTTCTTCATCCATATCCATACTCTCGGCTTCGGCCAAACTTCTCTTGACAGCAACACTGACACCCTCTGTGATTTGGATCTCTGAACGAGATGCAGGATGTGTCTGTGTCTCAGTTTTGGACTCGTCAGTGAATTGGAGCAAATTAGCTGTTTCAGCTAACCCTTCAACAGCTTGATGCTCGAACGGTTTGTTGTTGTTTGATTGCTTTCTTAATGATATCACCTGGTGGGGGTCGTAGTTCATATTTACATCCTTAATGAAATCCATAGGTTCCATCAATCTCTCTATACATGCCAGGGCACCTTTGCCTTTAAAAATGAAAGGGCCAACCTTAAAAGGAAATTTAATATTCAAAGATTTTCGGAAAGCACCGAAGTGCTCCTCCTCTGATAACAAATTTTGTCTCATAAACTCCAGAGCAAAAATGCTTGGAGTTAAAAAAGAAGGCAACCTATAAGGCTGACCGGTAAAGCCGTACACTCTCAAAACAGTGTAATCTTTGTACAGGAACCAGTCTCCCACCCGACCTTCGGGTGAAGACTGCATCAAATATTTCATTTCATCGAAGACCCGGGGCAATTCTCCATCAAATAGCATCCTGTATATTTTGGACATGATTGAATTGGCAAATTCGATCAGGTGGATTTGCTTTGGAAAATCAGAAGAGGACAGAGTACTCAAGAACTTCAATTCGGTAACATTGGAACATATCAACATGTTAAGTAAGTGTGTTTGAAACCTAAAAAACTGGACCTTGGGAAATTCAGTCAGCTGGAGGTGGATTGCTTTGGCAAGATACTTGTCTAAATTAAGTACAGGAACTGACTGGGACTCGGGACTCAAAGAATTTACTTTTAACAGGAAACCAAGGATAACATCACCTATATGACAATCGTCATCTAGACCTAACACCTGACAAACCAAAGACATTACCAATTGCGCCTCAGTTCTAAAAACGTGCAAGGGGTAAGGTAAGGAAAGGCCTTCCAGGGACTGACCTTCCTTTAGGATACTTGACAGGAATCGAGAGCGAGCGTCGATTGGGAAACTTAGGAAAAACTCAGCAAGGACAGCTTCATTTATAGACTCACGGTTTCCAGGGTAACTTTCGGGAAAACTAAGATTTTCTCTTACTACTGAAGCATCAATTTTACACAATATCCTAGATGCGGAATGACTCACAATGACCCTCTGAGAGGGAGAATAATTTACCGTGCACCATTCGGTAAATTCAGGGAAGTGGAGGGTTTGCTCCAAGGCAAAAAAGTATAAAAAGGACTTGCACACATTCAGAACATCATTTCCTTGCAAAAAATAAGACCATAACCTTTCTTTACTGCCAGACACACTTCCTGTAGACAGGAAAGGGTCACAGACACCTCTGTGTCGATCTACCAAGAATTCTTCCCTTTCATCCGGGACCCGACCAGACACAGAAGCTTCGCTCTGTTGGTCCATTTCTCAATTTATAATAATAATTGGGAAAAGAAGTTACAGGATCAAGGTCCTACCTGGCTCACTGTGAAGGTACGTGTTCAGAGTGCGTCTGGTACTGACAACTGGAAGCACCCAAATCGACAGGTCCTTTTCGCCAGGTCCCGAGCAATAAAATAATCGTAGAAGAGGTCAATTCTGCCTTTATAGGACCGCCCCGATTTGACACATGGGAAGTATTTATTCCCACAACCACTACTTATCTCTAACAACCATGCATCTGTCTCCTCCGGGTTCATTTCTGACCTTTGATCTCTTCTGTGCAAATTTCTGGCCTTCGGATCGTACACCACGTGTCCTTTTTCGCCGGGAATCTTGCCGCTAAGCACCGTGTAAGTTTCAATTCTGGGGTCGCTTGTGACCGTCGATCTGATCTTCCTTTATGGGCGGGCCGTTGGATCATGTGGCACCCACTCAATTCTGCTGGGATCCTTCGCTTTATCCGTCGGGCCACTTAGATCAGCGGAATTACTCCTCGCCGTTGATGCGATCTGCCTTCAGCTCCACACCGTCGGATCAAGCACCATGTACCCAATTTCGCTGGGCAATCTGAGATTATACTCTACGCCTGTTCCTCCTCCGGAATTCTTTCCAGCCGTTGATGGGATTGCCCAGCGCTGGTCAACCATCCGATCATGTGACACGTACCACATTCTGCTGGGTGATGTGAGTTTATCCGGTGCGCAAGTTTCCATCTGCGAAATCAATACCAACCGCCGATGTGGTCCGATTCTGTCCCTCCACCATCGGATCGAGAGGAATATATGTGATTCCACCAACTCCCATTTCTTTAACCATCTTGCACTTTCTCCCGGCGGATTGGTTATGAACCGCAGATCATCCCTGAATCAATTTGTAACCCTTGATTTGTGCAGGCGGCTAAAGGCCCGAACTTATGC
>LPNX010936716.1:0-24872 GCA_001517045.1 Pseudotsuga menziesii | reverse complement strand
ATAATAAAATAATAGTTATTAATTTTGGAGGAAGAATGAAAAAAACTACCTTTTGTGTTCGTATTTTCGACATATCTCCCTGTGTTTTTACTCAAATTCTAAGCGGGAGAGCTCTTTGGATGAGAAATTTAATTCTGCATCCAACAAGTACCCACATTGCATACTTTTGATGGACCCCTCTACCCCAAGAACAAGAAATACTTGAAAAAACATGATGATGATGTCATCATCACATTTTCTCAGGTATTTCTTGTTTTTGGGGTAGTGGGGTCTATCAAAAGTATGCAGTATGGGTACTCATTGGATGTGGAATTAAATTCCACATCCAACGAGCTCTCCCACTTGAAATTTTAGTAAACACACAAGGAGATATGCCAAAAATACGAACAAAAAAATAGTTTTCTTTTATGACAAATATGTCAATTCAACTATTATGGTTGACCGATTTTATTGAAATTCTATTGGTTCCTGAATTCCGACTCACAAAATTTATTGTTGGTTCATTTTCTTATAAGGCCCATTTTAGACCCCAAATTTCCTCTAATGAATTCTAACTCTATATATAGGCTTGTGCCTTTACATCCAAGGTCTAGTTCTAACCAAATTCTAAAAAACTAGTGACCTATATCCTCAAAATGTGGTCAGTCGATACAAAATTGCACAAATATTTCCAAAAATGGTTATTCTTCTGCCTATCATGTTGTTGTGTAACTTTGTTGTTTTGTGTGAGCTTACGCAGCCTCCACGGTGTCGCACAACTCACTTACCCAATAACCCTCCCAACACCAACTCAACCCAACCTAGCACCACCACGACCTCCTCCTATGGTGCTCTAAAACCCATTACCAGTCCAAGAACTAGTAGCAACCGTATCTTCTCCCCAACCCAATCCCACTGCCCCATCTGCACCTCCGACAGTAGAAACAAGTGTTCACCACTTTCTAGCCTTGACAACCGAAGAGGTCAATTTACAGACCAAGTGAAATCATTACAGAGCTAACACCAAACCCATTCACCCATCAACAACATCCACATCCAAAACAACTAGTACACCTATTCACTTACCCCTTTTCCCCCATGCTCCCCCATACGACGGGTGGCCAACAATTCCACGGCTAGAGCTACTGTGAGCTATAGCATCATGGATGAATTGGCCCAAACACCTATATCCATGTCCTCTCTTGAGGTACTTAAAACTTTCCCAACATAGTGAAAATCCTTACTAGTCGCCCTCAATGTTGTAGACCCCTCTGACTCCAAGTTGATCATGTTCAACGTTGATAATAGAGAACCGCAGATACCATCAATGATTTCCTTTCAAATCCAAGTATCCATTCCAAATTTGGTCATGCACCAGTGCATCTTCAATGGGGGGGCATCCACATTTGTCATGTCAACCTTAGTCTAGAAGAAACTTAGGTCCCCAATTCTGCAACCATCTACTACTACTCTGCGGGCTTATGATGGACACCCCACTAAATCCCAAGGTATCCTCCTACATGTTCCCATCACATTAGCTAGGAAAAAGGTATTGATTGACATTGAGTCTCAGTTGGACTATAACTATCTCCTCGGAAAAAGTTATATGTATGCCATGAGAGTCGAAGCATCAACTGTTTTCTGTCTCATGATGTTCCCTCATGACAGGAGAATCGTGACAGTTGACCAATTAACTTATCACAATACTCAAGGGATAACAACACCAACCAACATTATCCCTTTGATCAACACCATCGTCGACGACATACTCACCTCCCGATTATTGAATGTGGGCCTTGGGTTGTTTGCAGACACCACCATGATGACCTCCTTCCCCTTCGTGTCACCACCCGCTGACACCAAATGAGACTATGGATTTGTGCATGTTCTCATCGAGCACTACCACACCTAAATATCAATGGTAGCCACAGCCCCAACAATAGCCACAACATCATCCCTAGCCATAGCATTATATGCAGTCGCAACCACAACCCCATCCCCACATCCAACCATCAGGGAGTTACTTGGGATCCTCCCCAGTCCACACAATTCCCTTCCTATTTCCCTACCTATTTTCATGAGTAAGCCAGTAATGGTTACCTTAAACTTACCCAACTTAACATTGGGGATTCCCATGTGGTACCTCGATCCACCGAACCAGTCTCTGATTCCTTAGGTCATTTTAACCCTTGTGCAACTCATTGCAGTCGAATCTTGTTCTCCACCCAGCCCACAAAAACCAGCCACTACACCCACACCCACACTGGCCCACCCAAAAAGGGCAAAGGGAAAAAGAGCAAAAGCAACAACTGAACCCCGACAGATCCCACCTTTCACTGTGTGTGAAGAACAAGGACATGCAACTCAAAAATGCCTTGAGATTCCCATGATCCACGCACATTTGGGTGCCATGGATACAATATAAAACATCCATGTGGTTGAACTCTTGACCGGGCCAATAGTGAGAAAAAATTCATTTAGAACAAACCATGCATGTGCCCTTTCTGGATTGTATGGACGCTATTCTCACCACTTTCAGGACTTTTCTAAGTTTCAAATGGCCCTATCCAACCTTTGATGACATGCCTTTGAATCTAAGATCACTCTGATTGAATAATTCCACCCCCACCTCCTTCTTTAGACACCATGTCCATTTACATGATGTCTAGTTCCAGAGACCCTCTTATCCCCACAATCATCGATGGTCCATCAGACTTGTATCACCATTTCTTTCAATACAATGAAGAGATACTTGAAGCCTTAACTGCACTAGAATACCCTTGGGATGGCATGCACCACCACTCGTTCTTACTCCCTGAAGAACTTGTTCTGTAGTACGACCAGGTTTCTGTTGAAACAAAGGATTTTATTCATGGGAAAGTTGACTGGTTCAAAAATCCCATTCCAACACTAGATTCCTTCAAAGAAGGGAACATGGCCAATATTTCACTAACCATTAAAATCAACATCTGAACCAATCCTGAGATGGTTGAGGAAATCATGCTAGGGGCATCTTGCTCCATGGAAGAAGTCGCTTCCTACAAAGTGCTCTTCCAAGAATTCTGTGATATCTTTTCCTAGTCCTACATTGAAATTATTGGGTTGGATCCATCCATTCTGTAACACCACATTGACACATGGCTCGATGTGGTCCCTATGCACTAAAAGAAATAGCCCATCCATCACTCCAAACTTGTTGCAGTCAAAGCTGAAATAGAGAAGCTACGCATGACCAACTTCATTTACCCCATTGCTTACACCACACGGGTTTCAAATCATGTTCCTGTGAATAAAAAACACAGTACCATACGCGTTTGCATAGAATTCCATGATATTAATTGGGTTTTCCCCAAAGATAATTTCCTAACATGCTTCATCGATCATATTATTGATGCGTGCGCCAGACATGAGGTCTTTTCCTTCAAGGACAACTTTTTTGGATATAACCAAATTTAGATTCAGAAAGAAGATCATTACAAGACTGCATTCACAACCCCATGCGGCACATTCGCATATTGAGTAATTCCCTTTGGTCTAGAGAGCCCTGGAGCCACCTTCCAGCATTCCATGAAATATTGTTTCCATGACCTAATCCACATCATGTTGTTATATCTTGACAACCTCATTGCTCGGTCATAGAAGAAAGCACAACACATGGACGACTTACGGCAATACTTCTTGCAATGTTACAAGTACAAAATCCACTTGAACCCTTTCAAGTGTGTTTTATGTGCCCCAACGGGTCGTATTCTAGGGTTCATCGTGTGTCACAAAGGAATGACGGTTGACCCTCTCAAATTCCAAACCACTTTCCCACTAACATCACCTCTTTAAGTGATGTGCAGTATAACTTGTAACATAGGCTTGTCCTTTTTTGTTTTACACATTTTTTATTTTTTTAGAAGTGAGTCTTATGTATTGTTTCCTTCTGTTAGAATATAATCCGTCAGGATTATTGTAAATAAATAATTAAATAGGAATTTGAATAGTTTCCCTGGAAGGTGAAAAGGCTGGTTCTCAACCGCCTCATTGTAATCTATAAATTAATGTTTTAGTCGTGAATAGAATATTGAATCGGGAGTTATTACCAACAAGTGGTATCAGGGCAGGGCTGTCTGCCATAACTCCTGGCTGCCATTCTGCTTGCCAGTCCATTGCCAGACTGCTCCATCAGTCTGCCAGTGGAGTCGCATGCAATGTATGCGTTACTCCATCTGCCTGAGTTTATTCTCTGCGTGCATGCAATACCTAACCCTAATCCTGAGTTATCCTTCTGGTGCATTTTCATCCTGATGGACAGCGACCTCTTCTTTGTACTGCGACCTCTTCTTTCCTCCTCGATTTCTGAGTGAGCCCTTGTTATTGAATGTTACATTGAAGACTGCATATTGCACAATATATGTGTGCTGCAAACCCTATTTTTAACATACTTTTCTCTCTGGTGCGCCTTCATACCAGGACTGCGTTAATAGTCGATCCCTTTGGAGTGCTGAGACTGTGTGGGTCGAAATCATACAAGAAAAGCTTCATTCCATTTTTGACCTTTTCGACAAGATCTTTCTTGGCTGGTGGCAACCCAAACACTCGCTCCACCGTTTGCTTGCTGGCCATCACGCGATATTTTCCTGTTCTTTCCTTTGGCCATGTTGTTTAAAGACTTGAACCAAATTCACGTATAACTGTTAAGCGAGCTTCCAGCGGACAAGACCTGTGGGAGACAGCGTGGTATATTAAGCACAACCCCTCAAGAATCGTGGGAGGACCGGCTGGCCTTGCTCGAAAGCCAATTTCAAACTTTGGAGAAGAATGCGTGGAGAAGAACTGCGAACTGTGTGCTGATGCTGTACATATCCTGCGTGAAGGCTACGTTGGAGGACTAAATACCTATCAGTGCCTGCGTGAAAACTGAAGTATTGAAGACTGATATATTGCTTCCTACGAGAGATGTGAAGGTTGTACGCTGCGTGGAGAGATTGTGCAGTGGGAGACTACCTGCGTGAGCCTGTATACCCTGCCAGAGGCTGCGTGGAGAAGATATACTATAGTGTTCTTCCTGTAGAATAATATACTGCGTTGATGAGCCTGTATACCCTGCCAGAGGCTGCATGGAGAAGATATACTATATTGTTCTGCCTGTAGAATAATATACTGCGTTGATGAGCCTGTATACCCTGCCAGAGGCCGAGCGTGGAGATAATATACTGCGTTTTGCATACTACGTGGAGAACCTGTAGAATGCGACCTGAAGAATGATACCAAACCTGAAGAATGCGACCTGTTACACTATATTGTGACTCATATATTTTTACTGTGTTGAGTTTATATCTACGTGACTGATTTGCTTTCACTAATATATGTTGAGCATGGACTGCATCTTGTATTGGAGATGATGTTTTTCTTTGGGGAATGCACAAACCCTAAGACTAATTTTTTTTATGAAGACTGCTCACTATTATATTGGAGATTGCCTATTGATAAATGAGGTAGGATTGGTGAGACTGCGTTGAGCGTGGAGACTATTTACTTGTGGCTGCGTTGAAGAGAGTATGGCGACTATTTTGAAAGCTGCATTCTACTTGAAGGCTGCCTTGAAAGAATAATTAAATCTTCTGGTTGATATAAAAATTGAAGCTGATTGGAAACTTTTATATGTTGCTGGTGTTTTGAGCTTTGTAAACCTAGACTGCTGAAAACCTATTGAAGGCCGAGTTGTATGCTACTGAAGGAGCGTTGTAAGCAAGTGAGACCAGCTTTATAATTTGAGGTATATATTGAATTTACATGCTGCATTGAAGAGCTGCATAATATTTTTATGTATTTCCTGTGACCATTGGAAGTGCACAAAAACCCTAATTTGTGCCCTAATTCTTCTCGTGATTGATATCACTGAGTTGTGGAGCTGAGTATATTGAAATAATATATGCTGCGTGAGGTTTGGATTTATATTCCAATAATATATGCTACAGTTTTGGAGCTGAGTATATATTGAAAGTTGTTATCCTTTTTGCTGGTTTCGCCATTTGCATTGCTTCCTTTTGGAAGACCCTGTACTGAATTTCTTCTCCTTGAAATTGCTGCGAATTGAAGCAATGATACTATTATTGTATCTCTTTAAAACCTGAAGTTGCATTGTACACCTTGGCAGAGACTGTAGACCTACAAGGTTATTGTTTTTCTCTTTGTCATATCAAGTTTATTATTGTAAATTACACTAACAGTTGTAAAGATGCACTCTTTGGCATCTAGTATTGGTGCTACCCTTGCCGGCAAAGACCAATCCAAAGACCCTTCCAAGGGAGATTGCGGCAAAGAGAGAGGCAGAAGAAGAAGAAATTTCAGAGGCAGAGGGGGCAGAAGCAAAAGATCAGATTTGCAGTGCAAGCGTTGCGGAAATACTGGGCACACATCAGATCAGTGTTGGGCTTCATGGGACTCAATCAAAGACAAGCAGAACCAGAAGAAAGATGACCAAGATGCTAGTAAATTTTCTGATTCTTGTATTGTTGCACATTGTAATCTTGGATTTAATGAAACGACTTCACTTTCATCTTACAAAGATTGTTGGCTGCTTGATACTGGTGCAACATCACACATGACATTCAGAAAAGATTGTTTTGAAGAACTTAATGAATCAATAGATGGCATAGTTTACTTTGCAGATAAGTCAAGTATTAAACCAAAGGGAATGGGCACAATTCGACTGAAGATGCCTGGATTCCCTGATTTCTTGTTGAAGAACGTTCTCTATCTTCCTGAGTTGCAGAGAATCCTGTTGTCCATGGTGGAGATTCTATAGCAAGGCCATTCCATCCACATGTTTGATGGAATCGTTGAAATAAGAAAGTCCTTTGACAACCAAGTCATCATGACTAGATATGAAGATGGGAAGCTGCTGAAGCTCAAGGGTTCATCCGCAAGATTTCAGAACTATGCCTACCTTTCTCAGCATGGAGAAGGTAATATGTCATCTAGCTCATTGTGGCATGCAAGATTTGGTCATCTAAATTATAACAGTCTTTGTTTGTTGAAAAAGAATGGTGTATTTGGCTTTCCCACCATTCCTAAAGAGAAGGAAAAATGTGATGCATGTATATTAGGGAAACATAGTAAGCTTCCATTCCATGAGTCTAATTTCAGAGCAAGTAGGAAATTAGAACTAGTGCATTTTGATTTGTGTGGCCCAATTCCAACTCCTTCAGCAAATGGGAACAAGTACTTTATGACATTTGTTGATGACTACTCAAGAATGTGCTGGACATATTGTTTAAAGACAAAATCAGAAGCATTTCAAACATTAAAAGACTTTCATGCATTGATTGAAAAACAAGCACAATCAAAAATTGGTACACTTCGTACTGATAATGGAAAAGAATACACTTCAAATGCTTTTGAAGCTTATCTTCGTCAACATGGAATTGCACATCAGACTACCGTTCCCTACAATCCTCAACAAATTGATGTAGCAGAGAGAATCAATAGAACCATAATGAATATGGTTCGCTCAATGATGTTTTTCAAAAATGTAAAACTAATGTTTTGGGGTGATGCAGTAAAATGTGCAGCATATTTGAGAAATAGAAGTCCCTCAAATGCTCTTGAGGACAAGACTCCACATGAAATGTGGTTTGGCCATCTCCCTTCAGTTAGGCATCTCAGAATTTTTGGTTCCACTTGTTATGCCTTGATTCCGAAGGAGCAAAGAAACAAGCTTGGTGCTCGAAGCAGAAGATGCATTTTTTTGGGGTATGAAGAATACTCCAAGGCATATCGTTTGTATGATGAGGTAAACAAGAAATTTGTTATTTCCAGAGATGTCATTTTTCTTGAAACTAATAAAAATGACCAGTCCATTGAGAGACAGCTTGATCATCTGGAAAATTATCCTCATCCAAAGACATATTCTGAAAATGAATATGAAATTCCAAACCTTGAAGGGGGGATTCCTATTCTGGAACAACCTTTGGAATTTCCATATGAAGCACCAACTCCCCCGCATGAAGAAGTTCCTGCTACTTCACCTGATCAAGAGATTCAACTGGATGACGTGATTGAGAGAATTGAAAGACTCTCAATCAATGATGAAGAACCACCAGCTGATCAACCAGGACCATCACGGAAGATTCCAAAATGGGCCACAAAGACACTTGAAAGTGTCCATCCAGAGGAAGTTGGAAAGACGGGAACGAGAAGTTCGAATAGACATGGAGAAGGAGCAGATAATTCAAGTGATGACATGGATGTATCATTTGATTGTGAATTTAATTTATCTGCTCGTGTTGAGTGGAAAGAAGCTATGAAAAATGAATATGATGCACTCATAAAGAATGGAACTTGGAAGCTGGTTGACCCTCCAGTTGGAACAAAACCAATTGGCTGCAAGTGGGTGTACAAGAACAAATACAAATCAGATGGCTCACTTGACAAGCACAAAGCGAGGCTTGTAGCAAAAGGCTATGCACAGAAAGAAGGAATTGACTATGAAGAAACATTTTCTCCTACAGCAAAATGGGCTACCATCCATACCTTACTCTCTTTGGCTGCTCAGAAAGGGTGGAAAGTTCATCAAATGGATGTGAAGACTGCTTTCTTGAATGGAGACTTGAAAGAGAATGTCTTCATGTCTCAGCCAGAAGGCTTTGTTGTGAAACGAGAAGAACAAAAGGTATGCAAGCTTGTCAAATCCTTGTATGGCCTAAAACAATCGCCTCACGCATGGTATGAAAAGTTAACCGAGCATCTTTTGAAGTTAAATTTCAAACATTTTGATCTTGATGATGCAACACTGTTTATAAAGAAAGTTGGAAGATCTGTTGTGTATCTTGTGGTGTATGTAGATGATATTTTGATGACAGGGAACAATGAGAGCTATATATCATCCATAAAGAAAGATTTGAAAAAGATCTTTGAAATGACAGATATGGGACATCTCCGCTATTACTTAGGAATTGAAGTCACTCAACATCCTAAGTACATATTCCTATCTCAGAAAAAATATGTTGGAGAACTACTAAACAAATTTTGCATGACAGATTGCAATCCTATATCTACTCCAATGGAACAAAAAATGAAGCTCACATCAAGCGAAGGAAAAGAATTTGAAGATGCGACCAAGTATCGACAACTTGTAGGAAGTCTTATCTACCTTACAACAACTAGACCAGATATTTCTTATGTTGTTGGGCATACTTTCAAGGTTCATGGATAAACCTTGTGAAGGACACTGGTCAGCTGCAAAGAGGGTTCTAAGATACTTGAAAGGGACTCAAGACGTGGGACTCAAGTACTCTAAAGTGGATGACTTCAAACTTATTGGGTACTCAGACTCAGACTTTGATGGCGATAAGGAGACAGGAGTATCAAATTCTGAATACACTATGAGTCTTGGATCAGCAGTTGTTTCATGGAGATCTCGCAAACAATCAGTTCCAACAGATTCAACAACAGAAGCAGAATATGTGGCTGCAGCTGAAGCAACGAAAGAAATAGTATGGCTCAGGAAGATACTTGAATATTTGCAAGAAAAACAAGAGAACTCCACTCCATTGTTGGTCGATAATACTTCTGCAATCAAGCTGGTAAAGAATCCTAGATTCCATGATCGAACCAAACACATCTACACAAAGTATCATTTGATTCGACATCATGTAGAGGCCAAGACAGTCCATCTTCGACATTGTTCCACAAATGATCAAGTTGCAGACATCTTCACCAAAGCGCTTGGACGAGAAAAGTTTGAAAGATTCAGAAACATGCTCGGACTTACGAACACCCCTTCGGATTAAGAGGGGGATTGTTAGAATATAATCCGTCAGGATTATTGTAAATAAATAATTAAATAGGAATTTGAATAGTTGCCCGGGAAGGTGAAAAGGCTGGTTCTCAACCGCCTCATTGTAATCTATAAATTAATGTTTTAGTCGTGAATAGAATATTGAATCAGGAGTTATTACCAACACCTTCATTGCTCTAGATAGATCCTAACTCATTTTGATACATTGGATTTGTTGAAGGAGCAAGCATATGCTCTCCAAACCTCGCCTCGACTGCATGGGTCATCTACTCCCTGTCGCATGAGTTGATCCATATCGACGGAATATACGTGGGCATTGTGACCAAAAACTAGTATGAATATGATGGTGTCAATGGCCTTTTCGCCACCGCCCTCCAGATGGGCACTTGCCATCTTAATTTCTTCTTAAAGTCCCAGCAACTTGTCTCTCAGTTGAACAACTTTTACTGGGTATGTGATCCCTACCTCTTTAGAAAATCCCCGCACACTAAACAAATGGTTAGAACATTTGAATCCATCACATTCACACATGTTCCCAGAAACCTCAATAGTATATCGAATCAAATGGCTAATGGTATTCTAATCTGGCATATGCATCATCGCACATAGGAAACATACAAAAAACAATATCATTCATCATCATCATATATAATACGTCTAGTACCATTAGAGGAAATTTGGGGTCTAAAATGCGCCTTATAAGAAAATGTGCCAACAATAAGTTCTTGTGAGTTGGAATTCAAGAACCAATATAATTTCAATCAAATGAGTCAACCATAATGGTTCAATTGACATATTTGTCATACAAAAACTACTTTTTTGTTCATATTTTTGACATATCTCCCTCTGTTTTTACTCAAATCTCAATTGGGAGTGCTTGTTGGATGCAGAATTTGATTCCTCATCCAACGAGTTACCACACTGCATACTTTTGACGGACCCTGCTACCCACCAGAAAAGAAATACTTGAAAAAACGTGATGATGATGTCATCATCACATTTTTCAGGTATTTATTTTTTGGGGGCTAGAAGGGTCCATCAAAATTATGCAGTGTAGGTACTCATTAGATGCAGAATCAAATTCCACATCCAACAACCTCTCTCGATTGAAATTTAAGTAAAAACACAGGGCGATATGTCGAAAATACGAACACAAAATGTAGTTTTTTTCTTTTTTCCTCCAAAATTAACAAATATTATTTTAACTATTATTTAATTATTTTTCTTAGAAGGCCCATTTTATACCTCAAAAATTCTCTAATGAAAATGAGAAGCTACATATTCTTTCTCAGCTGAATATACATTGCGATACAAAATGTCCTAAGTGCACCAACGCACTAGGGGCAGCCCCACTGGCTACTAGTCCGACCCAGACTCATCATCATCATCTGGTTCAATGTCATCATCCTCCTCAAATGACTCATTTTCCTCCATAGGGAGATCCCCTTGTGCCTCCTGGTGAACATAATCACATGCCACAACTATCCTCCTCATTAGAGAGGTCCACTCTGGAGGCACACTCTGAATGGTGGAAATCATCCCATTGTCTAAGCGCTACCAGTTTACGTCAAAGATCACCTCAGAAAGATGCTCCAAATGCATCATAATAGTTTCCACCTCCCACCGCCACCTACGAGGGTTCCCTGTAGGGACCGCCGCCTCTGCAATCGCGACCACTCGCCTCTAATAACCAGGTGGCAGACAAGGACCAATATCTGTACATGCAAACAAAGACACCATTAGTCTATGCATATAATCACATAACTATCAACCAACTAAGGTAATCTATCTATAAATATGAATACAAAATCATCGCATATAGATACCAACTCGTCCTCAGGCCTGTCCTGGAGGTCAGGGCATCTCAGGGTCCCCATGATAGTCCATACCCACATAAGGGTACTCCTCAATAACCACTGGGAGCTGCTGCCACTGCTATAGAAACTCCTCTATTAAGAAGTGGCCCACTCTACCTCCTCCCTCTCACACCATCATCTGGAACCATCTACGCATTCGTGACTACCACAGACCACTATCCTACACCTCCTGATGCGGATGTAGAGTACGTACTTTCTCAGAAAAGAAAGCACATAAGAACGATCCAAAACAAAAATCTCCGCCAGATGCTCTGGTTCAGCTGATGTTGAACCGCAAGTAGGTACATATGGGCACATCCATAGTAAGTACCCCTCATGGAACGCTCTACCACTTGTATTTGTTGTCTCGATAGCTTTTGGTTTCTTGTGGAACCTAAGACACGTAGCACCATGGTCACAACAGCCTGTGTCGACAAGTCCTCAATGTCACACATCAAGATGTGTGAACCACGCACATACGCAGTAGCGTAATAGTGCCTATCACACAAGTTCTCTAACATATCCCCATGAGACAGTGTTGGCACCAAGTCTCCAATGACTCTCAACATTGGGAGGTCAAAAAATACACATCCAACAGTGTAATATCAACACTCTACCCCTAAATCATGAATACTCCTCCCTAATATTCCAAAAAATCATCAGATTCTGCAGCAGTAGACGTAAGTTCTTCATCATAGGAATCTTCATGAACTTCAGTAGTCCACAATGGACTAATACACCATGCACATTCCCATCCCATAACGTCTCCTCGTAGAGGTATTTGTAGTCTCTCTCATGACACTTAGTCTCAAGCATCCTATACAAGCATAAGAGAACTGTTAGCCACAACTTTTGGTGAAAAATCCACCCAGAGACCAAGTTGCACATGTCAAGCCAAAAAGAGCAACCAATTTGCTCAAAACAACCTCACAAAAGTGACTAAGTCGCACTTTTCAGTCAAACAGAAGTGACCTCAAATCGCTCCTTTTTGCCCAACAAGAGCGACCCAGTTGCTCCTTTACCCTCGGAAAGCATGGCTTGGCTCGTGGAAGCCCTATCAGGCTCATAGATGATCCTTGGGTGAGAAAATCCAAAAACTAAACTACTGAAAAAGATATATTTTTCAAGAACTCTTACCTGCATGTTCAAGAGCCGCCTTCTCCATCCATACTGCACGATTGACCTTTGGACCATTTCCCATAGTCCTGAGAAGGGGGCACCTTCACTGCCCCTTCGATTAGTTTACCATACCAGAGTTTTCATTAATCTTTTTTTTGACTGCTAAAAGAATGAAAACATTGTCGAGCACATTTGCTTCCTCTCCCGCTCATTAAAGTATCGGATAGGGTGTCTACATGGCTTCGTTTATCTCCTTTTGCAAACCATGTAGACTACCAGATGAAAAGGACCACCTTGGCACATTCAAGAAAATACATTCCCATGTGCATCCTTTTATGCTTTGTTGGGAAGAGGGGCCGAACTTTACAAAAAATATCACCATGGGTTGTTGTTAAGCTCTTTTCAGGCCTTCTCATCAACAAAATATCACCGAGAAAACTTGGTTTCATTCATGCTCGTAAAATTACTTGAATGGCCATCCATTTAGTACAGGTTTAACCTTTTCCATCCTGATTCGACTACCAATGGTAAAGAAGTCTCCCATCCCCCAAAGGATGGGAGAGCTCCCCTATGTACACTTTTAACATTTTTTTGGTAGAGGAGACTATCAACAAAAAAGAGACCCCACTAGAGTCTTCTTCATGATTTCAGAATCTCTAAAATTGAAAGCACCATTGAGCATTTACTTTCTTGGGCTTGCTAAAAATCCATGACATCATACCACAAAGGTGTCTTTAGACACCACCCCACATATATCAGTTCTATAGCATTCCCACCTTGGGTCACCTTTGTTCAGATTATTCTGCAATGTGTTTTCCTTGGATCCCATCAATACCAAAAGTGTCTACCTCCCCCAAGTATTTCCCATCTGCAGTTACATCCCTGGTATTATAGCTATGGTCCCTTTCCCATGATTCAGTTTCATTTGATTCCTGGTCCACCCTGTCGTTATGATCTAAATAAAGGACGTTTGAGTCCACTATACTCCCTCTACCCCTCTTCCACTACCCCCCCCCCCATTCAGTGGGTCAATTCTCAGATTGTCTCAGATATTTCGGTTATCTCCCCCGTGCTTCTGGTCAAGGAAATACTATTTCTTGGGCAGTTGTAGGTCTCCCTCTGTTGACGACAACACATATATTCCTAAGGATAGATCGAGTGATTTCTATATCCTAGCTTCATTAACCTCATTGATGATTTCCTTGGACCACTTGAGAGGAATCCTTAATGCCTCTTAGTATGGTTGTTTCTCACTTGCTCGACTCTAGCTACATCATCCAATGGTTGAGATTCTTACAGGGTATTGTTCAGTGAAATATTTGGTCAAAAAACCTGGATATCACCTGACTCTAGCACATGGATGAGTCTATTGAGGTATCCCAATAGGTTCATGTTCCTTATGATTTTTGGGTTGCATTGGAGACAGTGTTCAAAATCCCCAGAGTAGTACTTTTGTGTAGATTTATGATTGATACAACATATTGGTACCACAGAGACTCTGATTCTTCGTCAGTGGGTCCCTACAACTATGTACCATTCCAGATCCAGTAGACCATCAGTCATGAAGATATATCTTTCCATGAGAATGCCATGGGTCCAATGTAGCAGTTCTTCATATCAATATTATATTCAACCTCTTATTGAGGCAACCACTATGTAACAACAGTTGTACATGATTGATTGTTGCATTTTAGACCTTAGATCACATTATTCTTTTGACACCATTACAAGCATGGGGATTCCTACCTCGTCCATATAAATGTCACACATTATGTGTATCTCAGCCATTGATGGGAACCATATTAATACAAAAACCAAAATCCACCATCTCCCAACCTAGGAAGCACCACCTCTCCCCAGAAAATCCTATGATGTTCATCGGCCATATGATGACGTCCTGCCTTCACACATCAGGGAGAAATCTATTAACCCAAAAAATCCCTCGATTAGCTCTACATGACCTACACCAAATAAAGGAATCCATTTCACTACCCTCATTGACCCCCACACCCTAGTAAAGGCTCAAAAAACACAAAAAGGGCCTAAAAACCCCTAAAAAGAGCCAAAATAGCTCTCATAAGGGATAAAACCTCCCAAAAGGGGATAAAACCCATCAAAGGAGCTTAAACTCCCCAAAGGAGCTAAGAATTGGGGGAAAGGGCCTTAAAGCCCAAAAAGGGGGCCAAAGCCTTGACCAAGGGCTTAAAAACCTAAAAGCTCAAGAAAAAACTATAAATAAAAGGGTGGGGGTCACTCTCAAAACATTCCTTCTCTCCCTACTGTTACTCTTCCCGCGTGGGTGCCTTGAGACCCACATCTCTCAATCCAATCACCCCTATCCTCCATTTTCTCCCTTGCTCTATAAGTCAAAACCCCATTTCATTGAGAGGTATCTTCTTGCTAGGGCAGGGTGGCCCATTTCATCAAACAAGAAGGTATACCATGAATTTTTGTTGTTAGTTTTTGCTTTTGTAGGTTTTTTTTACATGCAGGTATTTTTTTGCTAATAGTGTGCTACACGTTCTCCATTGATTACTTGTTGCGGGTTTATTTCTCTAAATGTTTATTGCAGGGTTTCCATCGCTCAAAGATAAACTTTCCTTGGAGGTTTTTCTTCCATCCACAGAAACCCTACCCTTTCATCCTATAGACGGAAGGTATATGTTCTTTCTCATAGCTAAGATGAAATCCCTACTACACTAACTATACAATCACCCAAGGAAACGTACCACAACCCGAATCACGCCATATGAGAAGAGACCACACGATCTTAGTAAGAAAATGAAGGGTCATCTTTGAGGACATACATCATCATTACATTAACTCCATCAAATTTGAAGATCCATGGCTAATAAGATCTTACACCATGCATTCAGTCTAATATGACTAGAGGGATACCATATGGTATACATGGAGTCCACTAATTCCATAGTGAATGTGAACTCCCCATGCCTACGTTATAGTTGTAAATATCATCCCAGGGTCACAACAATATAAATTTATAGGATAGCTATATGTAGAGGTTATACCATCCACAAGATAATTCCATGAGAAATAAATACTATTATATTTCGAAAGTTATATAGAAAATGAATTTAATTCATTACAAGTTATATAACTCATAAATTTATGCTATGAGTATTGAATATAATGTTGTGTTATTACAACCCCTAGGATATAGGATCCTTCTAAGCACAATTCCCCATGGAGTCATGCCAATGGGATGGACTAAGTTAATTGATTAAGGTGAGAGAGATAAATGGTAAGAGAACAAGATAGGAGGTGAAACAAACTAGGAAAATTCTAACTGTTAAGAGAAGAGAAAGAAGGTAAGTACTATTGTAAGAATGTAGTAGCGAGATAATAGGTTGAAGATACAAACCAATAGGCAAGAGAGAGAATGAATTAGATCCCGAAAATGATCCATAATTCTAAATAAGTATTGATTTCTAATACTATGTCGATAAATGAACGTAGTTTCAAGGTAGCTAATCTACGGAAGAGAAGATTAACAACAAGATGATGACAACATACAACTTGATAGAGTTTTTTTCTAAGTAGTGATTTTTGAGAGATGTTATACTTGGTTTTTTTGTATCCATTTGTCTCTAGGTATTTTTGTGGATATATTAAATTAATGTGAAACTTCTTCTATGAATCCACCACCTTTTGATTGGAACAACATTTGGAACATGAAGGATTCTTTTTAATTTACTCTATTAAATTATCTTTTTCCTACTCCAATGTATTATAAATAGAATGTTGGGCTCTCCATTATATAGGATATAATTTCATCATACTAATTTTATTCCATTTCTTAATAAGATACTGATAAGCTCCCAATTCATTCTATATTTTTTCACATTTATGTGGAAAATTTGTAAATAAAATGAAAAATTATAATAACTACTTTCTTAGAAATGTAAAAATCTATCAACTAATAAGTTTCAACTTTGAGTTATCATCAATATAACTATTTTCCTATTTACTTATAAACATTTTCCTCTACTTTGAAGTGGCGATTGTTACCATTCTTAGCTCAAAAGAGTGGTCTAATGGTAGGTAGCAAGGTGATTGGGATTGCATTGGTATGGATATATGTGTTTAAAAACATTTTTGGGTATGGTTGTAAGTATGTTTAAAGTTAGGTCCAATTAATTGTTCTATCATAGATAATGTGAATAATGATTCCTCCAGTTTTGTAGAGGTGGTAAACACATGAATAATGAAGAAAAAAAAGGAAAATGAATTTGAGGAAGTGATTATGAAAAAAACTTGGAAAATTGTCGATTCTCCTCCTAATGTAAAACCAACCGGTTGAAAATTGGTTTACAAAATCAAATATAGATAAGATGTTCAAATTGATAACTTTACGTCTTAACTAGTGGAAAAATGTATTAATTCTATCACAACAATCTTGAGACAAAGCACAAACTTACAAGAGATTCAAGACAAATTAGGCATGAAATGACATTACAACACTGCAATAGGCAATTGAAACTCTGTACAATCAATAATGGAATAAAAAATAAATAATACAATGTCATGCAGAATGCATGAATTCCAAGACAATTCAAATTCAATGGAGGTCATTCGAATTGCATGGATGTGTGTAACTTAATTGATTGTAGCACACTGAACACACTTAGTTAACCACTAATATAACCATAATTGACTCTAACTGAGTCCTAACTGAATCAGAGTGCAATAAATGACTGAGTCTAACTGAATGTAACTAAAGTACATGTCATTGCATGTCAATCAGTAGGTGGTATCCCATCATTAACTCTATATAGCTCCAATGAATTGAATTGCACTAATACTCGTCATTAGAAGTTGTTGGATGTGCATTAACTCACTCTAGTTCACCCAAATAATCCAAAAATAGACAATTACACGAGGGGGGTGCATTTACAACTTGGCTTAACTAATTGTTAGGTCAAACAACAATCGGTTAGCTATTTGGCACACTTATGATACTTAGATCACCCTAGAATTGCTCCCTGATTGAAGGAGGAATCCTAGTTAGCCTCCCTAACTAAAGGAGAAGGATTAGTTGGACTCACTGATTGAAGGAGGGCGTGGGTGTGCTCATGCTACTATCATGGTGTGTTGATGATGATGCCAATTAAGTCAATAAACTTAGGATAGTGGGTAATTAGGAAAAAATTGACCAAATAAAGTGTGTAAGTTGGATAATGACCCCAACCCCCCCCCCGCCCCCCCCCCCCCTTAAGTTATACTCAGGAGGAGTAAAAAAAATACATGAAATGCTAGGGCCCTAACAATAAAGGCCATAGTTAACCCTGTACAAAAATTAACTTTAACAATGCTCAAATAAAATGCTAAGAGAGGAAAGAGGGAAAAATCAGTGGGAATAGAACCCCCCCTTAAGCTAAACATTGAAGAAGTGACTGAGCACTCCGATGAACTCACCCACTATAGTAAAATGAAGGTAAGTGAACTTTTTCTCTGTAAATCTCTTAGTGAAGATATATGGAATCTTCTCATCTACAGGGCAATATTGCAAAACAATGGTCCTGTCATGCACCAACTCTCTGATGTAGTGCATGTGTCTTTCAACATGTTTGGTCCTCTTCTTGGTAACTAGATTTGTGGATATATTGATATCACTTTTATTGTTACAAAATATGACAATCGACAAAGCACTACCAATCCCAAACTCTAAAAGAATTCCTTGCAACCAAACAGCTTGGATGCAAGCATTCACTGCTCCCTTGTACTCATCCTTTGTTGAAGACAATGCAATGGTAGCCTGATTTTTTCTATACCAGAAAATGGGTCGAATACCAAACATAAATACATACCCAGAAGTGGACTTTCAATCTATGGAATCCCCTTCCCAATCTGAATCAGTAAAACTGACCAACTCTAGCTCAGAATCTGCAGCATAGTGAATTCCATAGGATCGTGTAACCTGAATGTACTAAAGGATCCTCTTGCCCTCCTTCCAATGGATCTCATTATTCTGCTGCATATATCTTGATACAACATTCATGGCATAACAAATATCAGGCCGTGAATGTGTTGAGTAAAGCAAGCTACCGATCAGCTGGCGGTAAATTGTGGGATCCATGGGTGGAGTTGTTTTTCCCTATTCAAGGTTGATTCCTGAGAGGAAAAGGAATGGTTCAGCCTTGAAATTAGACATGTTAAAATTAAATAACAGGTCTGCAATATATTTATACTGATTTATCATTATCCCATTAAATTCTTGTGCAATTTTGAACCCCAAAAACGGTTTCATCTGACCCAATTCGCTCATCTCAAATGCATCATGGAGGGCGGTTTTTATGAAAGAAATCGAAGCAAGTGTGCTTCCAGTTATCAAAATATAATAAAAATATAAACCATTGATAAGAATATTACCATCATACTTCTGAAAATACACATTCGGATCATATTTTCATCTTTGGAAGTTTTGTCAAAGAAGAAAGGCATCCATCTTGGCATACCATGATCTTGGGGCCTGTTTCAACCCATATAATGAATTTTGCAATTTGCAAACCAAGGAAGTATCTGATATATTTCCCTCAATATTATGCATGTATATTTCCTCATGTATGTCTCCATGTATAAAAGAACTCTTGACATCCATATGATGCACCTCGCAATGCTTGGATGTCGCAATGGCCAAAACTAGTTGGATGTAGTCCATCTTTGCCATCGGTGAAAGATCTCATGATAGTCCACTCCTTGGAACTAGGAGAAACGTTTTGCAACCAGAATTTCCTTATATTTTCATGTTGTTCCATCAACAACAACCTTTGTCTGAAAAACCCACTTCCATTGAATTAATTTCCTCCCAAGTGGAAGAGAAACTAGCTCCCAAGTAGAATTTTTCCAAAGATAATTAAACTCTTCATCCATAGTAGTGTAATGTCCCCAAAAATAAAAAATAAAAATATAGGCTAGTAAAAAACTACCTATATGGGACATTATATGGGAACTCTATTGTACAATTTACATATCTCTGTTTATTCGTAAGTTGTTCTTACATTCTGTCGTTTATATTTCAGTCATTACTCTTAATGTATTTTACTTATGATGTTGTACTGTTATTTACTACTTAGTGATATGTTTACACTTTTGTTGCTTATGTGTTGTCATTGGATTTATGTGATTCGTCCTATATTCATTATCACACTTGTTAATTATGGAGTCCTAACTTAACTTTGTTTGTAGAAACAAAGTGGGCGGAGTGGCGGGACTTGTTCTTCCATGACGGTTTGAGAGGTAAAGTATTACTTTGTTATGCAGGCTTACTTAGTTCAATCGAACTAAGGAACCTCTTTTATTTATATGTATTTCATTAATTTTGCGATGGGATCTGGTGCAAAGTGTGTTGTCATGCTTGATCCTAGAGGACCTACTACTAGTTGTTACGTTGCTTATTGACTTGGTTTTATAACTTGCTAAGTGTCGTTATCGTCAATTTAGCTATTACGGCTAAATTTCCTTTATGCTAATTATACATTATGTTTTAGATTCGTTAGTCTATATGTCATTAGTACTTTTTACGTTCTATATATATATTTACTATACCTATTAACATCTCTTATGTTCTTTTATTTGGCAGGTTATTATATTGGCTTAAGAGCGAACCTTTGATTTTTATGAGGGTTAAAGAGTTAACATGGCATATTGCATATGCCATGTTCAATAAGTGTTTATCTTAACACATTGCATGTTGGATTGAAGTTAAGGCTATAAGCCTAAAGTGTATTTTATTTAACTTATAATATGTATGCCTTATGGCATTACACCTTGGACTAACGCCACCTATGGACTATGTATTATTGAACTATTACCATAATGAAAAGTTTGTAATATAATAAATTTGTGATAGCATTAGGGTGGTGAAACTATATCGTATGTTATAAACATATGATGTCAGGGTTTAAGCTTACATGTGGGAGGTGGTAATATGTTGTAATGCAATGAATCTTAAACTATAGAGAGCGGGTTTTGTAAGGCTTTAATGGTTTCTAGCTGGTGCATTCAATGTGTTTGGAGAAACGTGACAACCTTCCCTTAGCCTTGGCTCACGATGGTTGTGTGTTGTTATTCATTTGGGGTTTTAAACTTTCTCTCTATGTAGGGGGGAAACCATGGAGGAAACCTACGGATTGTGAGCTATGTCCTCGTTGGGTTTATTTTCCTGCACATTGGTTTTGGGTTTTAAGTTTGATAATGTGGCCATACTTCTAATCCATTTTTTTATTGTGTTTTGTAGGTGCCGAAAGGGAAATGAGGAGCAGCGTGGATTTACTTTGGTGGGATATCAACCTTTGCACTCATGGCCATGGTAAGCCCATGAGAAAGATTTTAATTGCTACTTCTTGACCCTCTTGGGAAGACTGTGCATAGATTTGATTGGTTGGGGTTTTATGATGCGGGTTTCGATGTGGGGGTTTTTAAGATTCACCTTTGGGCATATGAATACAGACTTGGGGTTTTGAATAGTATCTTGATGGATTCAGTCATGGAGTGAATTCATGCTCCCTCTGGTTTTGTGTATAAATTTGGGTTTGTAATTTTACTTGGGTTGTTTAGCAACAAAGAGAGGAAAGTTTGGGATTCTTAGCACATTTGGTTTTTGTTTATGCAAATCGTGTTTTTAGTTGGGGCTTTTAGCCATGGTATGCACCATTTCTTGCAATGGTGCATTATCCCATTGGCATGCCCATGTAAACTTCTTTATGATCTTTGATATGATGACTATGTATTTTACTTAGCAACCTCTATGTAAATGGATGCATATTGTTTTTCTTATTTGATTTACTATGGTTTAACTTATGATGTGCATAGCATGATTTCGTTGTGTTATTCTTTGGTTATGGTGGATTTGTGTGTGCATTCGATGGCTTGAAAGTTCTCTATATTACAGCGTTACTTAGTTTGTAATGTAAGATATGGACATCATGGGTATGGGCCATTTCATGAATGGCATGAGCCTTCCCATAGTGCTGCGATAGTATAGCGTAGGGTTAATTTTGTAGGACTATGTATTAAATTTAAAACTTGGATGAGACCGTGACTTAGGTGAGTGTTGTGCATTCATTGGTTTCATGGTTCCAGGGTTTAAAGACCCTCTATGGCATTTTTTGTTTAATATGTATTGGTTTTATTTTAATAACCACAACCCACATACGATTTGATGTATAACGTTTCCTATGTAAAATGGTTATAAGATTTGGTTGTTGTTTAGTACATATAATACTTATGGGTTTATACTATGGCTTTGTCGTGGGTCTTGACATCCATGGGAATCGATGTCGTGGTCTCTGTGGGCAAGCAGGGTTTTAATGTAATTTAATGAATGGTATTTTTGCAAATAAAAACAAATTGGGCTTGCATTCCCACAAGATTCTATTCTTGTTCCTGTTTTCAATACATGGATTTATAATATGATTTTTTTATGTTATTTTAATAGGATATGATTATTGTAAAGATGTATTATTTTAATTTGGATTATGATAAAGTTGATGAGTTATGTAATTTTGTTTATGGTTATGTATAGATGGAAGATGGATAGAACTGTAGATTCTTGTGTATGATTTAAGAACAAATATTTGTAAAGGACCACATGGATGGTCACAATGCTTCCTTCTTTCATTTAGTTCTGATACTGCTTAGTTTAAAAGCAAAGTTTCGATAATAGTATAATTTTGTTATGACAGACCTTGAAAGTCTTACATGAGTTATTTAATTTTGGAATTTTAAATATATATATATAGCTATAAAGTAGTTATGTTTGTAAGTAATAGCCTAAGGTATCTATTTAATATATTTATTTCTTTTAAACTTACTACGGTGATTAAATCTACTATAATATGAAACATGTCTCTACTAAGAAATGCAATATGTCAGTAGAGTTATAAATAATAGGTGAGAAATAAATAGCAGGTCTAGTTTTACCTAGTTTACAGTAATAATTTTTGAATATAGAATGAATATAGAAACAAACTTTAGAGATGAAATCTTATCTATATCCAACCTATGATAATATTTATAACCCTAGGGAGTATTGAAGAGAATACAAACCCTAGCAGAATCTAGGCAGAAACATCAAATACATAGGGCTAGTAGATATATTGAAAACATTCATCTAACATATCCATCATTTAATCTAGAAGATATCATAGATAGTCTAAGGTTATATTTTAAGAAATGTAACCCTAAGGGATATGGATAGAACCAATCAGTTACAGGTTTAATAAAAATCATTTACATAAAGAAGCCAACATTTACCCTAGAAATGAACTTTGACATACTAAGAACTCATACATCTAATTTATCTTCCTGAAGCTCTTTTAATGGTTGAACCTACACACTTTTTAAATAACCAACATTATCAATTTAATACATATCTTACCTCTAATTTTGATGACCAAATAACTTGGGAACTACCACGTTCCTCCCAAACATGACCCTGGACTGTTCCTGGTTCTAATCCAGATCCCCCTGAGCTAGACTCCAACATGCAAGTAGCTTAGAGCTCCTAAGGTAGGGTTTCCTAACTGGTATTCAATTCTGAATTAGTCCTCTTTTCCTTGCAGGAGAAAATTCTCCAGGAAAACAATTTAGAGAAAAATCAGGTAGAATAATAATTCTCCAAGATAAAAATAAGAACCCCAAGCCTTTTCTTTGCTTCAGTATTTATACACATACTTTTTAGTAAAAGGGACAGTTAAATCAAGAAACCTTGGTTTCTTGATTTAAACCTTTTTAATTTACTGGGGTAATTTTCAATACTTAACCTAGGAAATTTTAACTAATTCCTAGTTAAACTTTCATAGGTATTATACTATTTATTAAACATTTAATAATAAATAATAATTGATGGATCTTCTCTTCTTTCTTTTATTTAATTATATATTAAAGCATAATTAATTCTTTATACATACTATGTATAAAATACATAGTATTATAACACTTGTTATCATTTGTCTTCGGGCATCATATACCATGATCCCTCCACTTAATGGCACTTCTTCATTAAGTTCAAGTGGCTATATGGTTTAGGTCTACTAGGCTAGGAAGCTATAAACATCCTTGCATGTTGGATTTCCCTCGTATAACATGGTATCTCTTTAGTACTTTAATGAGAATACATAAATTCGAAATTACATTTAATCACTTATAAATAAGTATGATGAGATCAATATTCTTCTCGAATCGTTTTCACTAGGTAGTTATTAAATTATTTTCGGTAACCCCTAGCACTTACCAAAGCCCATACTCAACGGCTATAGCAGGGAGTTACAAACATAGTGAAATTTTAGATATTTTGCTCAACACTAAATGCTAGGATGTACTTGTACTATACACCTAGGGATACAGTGGACAAGGATTCAATGCTCCAGATCTTATGCTCAACATCAACATGGAAGTCTCCAGGGATTATCCCCAACACATCCAATTATTTTTTAATGTGTTCCAGATCTTCTCGCTCAACAAAAAGGTAAGTACTCATGTGCTCTATAGTTTCTTTCTCAACACAATTCAACAATCACTCAAGTGTTCTAGAGCTCCTCGCTAAACACAAAACATCTTGTTAATCATGTGCTTCAGGTTCCATGCCCAACACAAACAATCATAGACATATATCATCAATAATTGGCTTATTCCCAATATATAAAACAAATCATCATGTCCATGTGCAGTGGGGTCCTTGAACTAATATAAAATAAAACATCAAGATGATCATCGTAATCAATAGACACATGCCTATGAGTGTTAGGTCCAAAATTATGGATATTACATCCCTCCCCTCTTAGAACAACATCATCCATGGTGTTCTATGAACTTGGAATGATATCATGAAATAAGGCTGGGCAAGCCTTTCTCATGGTGGCCTCATTCTCCCAAGTAGATTTGTCAACCTCAAAGTTATTCCACTACACTTTCATTTAGACCATGGTTGTAATGTCCCAAATTTGGAATTGGGTCACAATGGAAAAATCACATTTTCCATATTCATGAAAGTTGTGAAATGGAAGCTAAAAGTGTTAACACCCAAAAATGGTTAACTACCTCATCTACCCCATTTCATGGCTCATTCGTCCATTTACCTACCATATTTCCCTGAAAATCCCACTAAA
>LPNX010936691.1:97168-171643 GCA_001517045.1 Pseudotsuga menziesii | reverse complement strand
GGAGTAAACAATAGCAAGGAATTATTTTTCAGTAACAGTGTAGTTAAGCTCAGCAGGGGCTAGATTTTTACTAACATAGTAAATGGCATAAGGTTTTTGGCCCTCCTACTGTCCTAATACTGCCCAAATGGCAATGTCAGAGGCATCTGAGGAGATATGGAAGGGCAGGGTCCAATTAGGTCCCCGCAAGATGGGAGCTGTAGACAGCCTTGCTTTAAGTTCATCGAATGCTGTCTGGCATGTTGCATTCCACACAAACTGTGCATCCTTCATTAACAAAGAGAACAGAGGAGAAGCCAGTTTGGAGAAGTTTTCTATGAATCTTTGATAATATCCAGCATGTCCCAGAAAGCTTCTCACCTCTTTCTGAGTTGAAGGGGTAGGTATATTCTGTATTACTTTGATTTTTGCAGGGTCTACCTGTATGCCATTGGCAGAGATAAAATGCCCCAATACCACCCCCTCACTCATCATCATATGGCACTTCTCAGTGCTTAATGAAAGATGAGCCTTTTTACAGCGAGTTAAAACCTTCTTTAAATTTTCTAGTGCCTCATCGAAATCCCTGCCATAGGGAGTGAAATCTTCCATGAAGATTTCCATGCTATCATTGACTAATTCAGAGAATATGCCAATCACAGCTCTTTGGAACGTTGCTGGTGCATTGCACAATCCAAATGGAAGTACTCTGTAAGCAAACGTTCCCCAGGGACAGGTGAAGGTGGTTTTATCCTGATCCTCAGGAGCAATTTGGATTTGGTTGTACCCACTGAAATCGTCTAGGAAGGAGAAGAACTTCTTCCCTGAAAGGGTATCAAGTACCTGGTCGATAAAGGGTAAAGGGAAATGATCCTTTTGAGTTGCTTTGTTCAGTTCCCTATAATCAACATAGACCCTCCATTTCCCATTTTTCTTGGGTACAATCACGAGTGGGGAGACCCACTCACTATCTGAAGTAGGGTATATAAACCCTGCTTCCAAAAGTTTCTGGATTTCCTCCTTCACTATATCCCTCAGATTGGGGTTCATGCGTCGTTGGGGTTGACACACAGGTCGGGAGTCACTTTTGATATAAATGTGATGAGTGCACAGATTAGAGGGGATACCCCTCATATCTGTATACTCCCATGCAAATTCCCCCTTATGTTCCTTCAAGAGGCTGATCAGGCGTTTCTGTTCCTCTGAGGAGAGACAAGGATTGATATTCAAAGTCCTTCCAGGTTCTACCTCAATCGGAATGCTCTCTGAATTTTTCACAACTGGGATTATATTTGTGCCACCAACCAAGGCTTCTTCCGTAAGGTTTTCTTTCTCTTCCTTGCCCAGGGTAGTGTTAAGAATTTGATAGACTTCTCTATTTACTGAAGTGGGTTCAATAATGAAATTGCTAATGGTATCATCTTCTGTCTCATTTTTAAAGGTTAAGGCCTTCCCTATAGTTAATAATGGCTGGACATCCTCGTCCTCCTCCTCCTGCTCTATTCAAAGGGATGTTTCAGCCTCTAGAATTGGCCGAGCTGAAGGATACAGGGTGAGGTTTTTAGTATCCATACCATCAGATATAGTCATGGACCCCGATCGACAGCTGATGCAAGCATCAGCTGTGGCCAACCACGGTCTCCCCAGGATCAATGGGTGTCCCCCCAACTGCGATTTTGGTTGTAACACCAAAAAGTTAGCTGGGTACTCCCATGAATCTACTGATATAACAAGGTCGTCCAGAATCCCGTCGGGTCTGATGGTGGATCTGTCTGCCAATTCCAAAATAGTAGGTGTCGGTCTAAACTTGGTGAGCCCAAGCTTCTTTACAGTTTCTAAAGTTATAACGTTGATTGCTGCTCCCAGATCCACTAGGACGTTGGGTATCTGTGTCTGTCCTATCTGTACAGTAATGGTAGGATTACCAGGGTCATCGTATTTAGTCACAGGGGCTTTTCCTGTTATCAAGGCCGATAAGTTTCCTATGACATGAACCGTGGGAGGATCCCTGAATTTCCTTTGTGTTCTTCTTGTGCACAGCTCCCAAACTGTTCTAGCGTAAATGGGCACATCTTGAAGCGCTTGAAGGAGGGGAATTTTAACATAAAGGTTTCTTAACTCTCCGAGGAGGTTAAACTGAGGTTGCCCCCCCATTTTTGGTAGCAGTAATCTCTCGGGGTATGGTGGCTACTTTATCAGATGGGAAGGATGTATCTCTTCAGGTTTATCGTTGGATGGTTCAGCCGTCCCTTCTAAAGGATGCCCAGCATCCTCAATGATGGGACTTGAGTCAAATGGATGCTGTAAGCTCTCCTTTTCTCTATGCTTAGAGGATGAAACATCCTCTGTTATTACAGGTTCTACAATTTTCCCAGATCGTAAGTGGATTTCATTACAGGGTACAGGGGAAAGAGAGTAGGCTAGCATGTTGATAGTCTCCAATTGGTGGACTGCTTTATTTTTTGGGTTAGGATTAGGTTGGGCAGGTAGCTGGGGTTGTATTGGTATATTCGGGACAGAATTGTTTTGTAGCTGCAGCTGTGACTGTGGAGGTAAGTATTGAGGATATGGAGGAATTTGGGGGAATTGAGGAAATTGAGGAGAATACGGTGCTTGTTGAGGTAGAGGTGGTTGAGGAAACTGGTTCCCAGGATGGAAATTCCTCCATCCAGGAGTCCATGACATAGGTTGGGGTGGTGGCTGTGTCCAGGGATTCCATGAATTATAGTTTTGCATTGCAGGTTGAGAGGAATTCCATTGAGTATAATTCGAAGGGAATTGTGTATTCAAATTTTGCATATTATTCCAATTCCCCATATTATTCAAAAATGGGAGAGAGTCTGGAGACATACCTTGATTCCGAGGCTGCCATGGTTTCTTTTGTGCGATAAAGTAGGCTGCTTCCACATCCGGGTTTGATTCCTGTAGAACGGCCTTGACTTGAGGAAGTGAAGGGCATTCCTTCATGTCATGGTTCAGCTCACACAGCTGACATACGTTCACTTTGTCAAGCGGGCATTCTCTCAATGGATGATTCTTTCTACATCGGGGGCAGAACACACCCAATGTGAGATCCTCTACTGCTTGTTTTTGTTTCTCCTTCAGGACATCAATTTCAGAAGAGATGGAGCTCATCATTTCTGTTTTAAAATTTTCAAGTAGATTTCCTATCTCTGCTCGGGTAGCACCTCCATTAGATGACTTCTGAGTTCGGTCGAAGACGCCACGTTCCATCTTTTCTCGTTTATTCCGCTTATTATTTCTAGAAGACCCTCTGGAGTATCTTTTTCACAGCTCCACAATTTTGTCGAAAGGTTCTTTGGAGATGTCTCCCTTACCAAGCAGGTTCAATATATCTAGACAATCATCCCTGATTCCCTGAAGCAAGATTATTTTGAGTACATCCAGTCCCATGTTCGTCTGTCCAGCTCTCTGCACATTGTACAGCAGTCTTTCCACGAAATCTTCCAAACTTTCGTCCTCCTTCTGCACCATTTTAAATAACTCCTCTCTCTTATCCTTGGTGTTACAGTATTCCTGATATTTCTCCAGGAACACCTGCTTCATTGCATCCCAATTAGTAACGGTCCCTCCCCCAAGGCTCATGAACCAGCGTAATGCATTGTCCTTAAGGGTAGCAGGAAAAAGTTTTAGTTTTTGGGCATCGGTGATATAATCGTAACTGCAACAAAGAATATCGAATTTGAAAAGGAATTCGTCTGGGTCTTCTACCACCTTTCCATGGAAATGAGGTAACACCGATGGTGAGGTATTCTTCATAGGAGCTGCCCCATCTGGTTGTTCAATAGGAAATTGCAATGTAGCCACTGTTCCCTCTGGCAGGGAGCGATTCTCATGATGATAGTTTTCTCCCATCACTTCTTCCTCATCGGCCCCGTGTCTGTTACTCATCTCTTCTTCTATTTTCTCCTCTTCGTCTCCTCCTGTGTTCTTTTCTTCGTTCTTCTCTTGTTCCTCGTTCTTTTCTTCGTTCTCCTCTTGTTCCTCATTCTTTTCTTCGTTTTTCCACTGTCCCAGGAGCTTCTGGTGGTACTGATCCCACTCTTCCTTAGTTACACTCCTCCTGTTAATGTGATAATTCGGACCTCTACCAGCAGGTCTCGTTGTAACAGCTGTGTCTTTGTCTACAAGGGTAGCTGAGGACGTCGCAGCTGCTCGTGTCTTCTCCACCGTGGATCCCAATGCTAGCGCCCCAGGATCAACGGGGTTTCTTCTGTTAGGAGTTTCTTGAAGATGAGCTCCAGTGGATGAATCAGTTCTGTCAACAAGGTCGTCAATGAACGTCCTTCTGCCCAATGGTACTCCTCGACCTCGACCCGAGCCACCTGCACCGTTAGTATCTTGTGGGGTTTTGGGAGTTGGGAATTGATTGCGTTTTACCCTTCTAGTATTCATACAACCCAAATCATTTCATCAGAAAGAATAAAAAGAGACTGACTAAAAATAATTATCAAATGAAACTACTGATAGTGTTTAATTACCCTTCCCCGGCAACGACACCAAAATGTCGAGCACCCTAAATGCAGATAAGTTATCATCAACACACAGAGCTTACGAAATTCATTGTCAACCCGAGGAAGTCTTTTGTTTCAAAGGGTAAGTGCACAATATATGCTAAACACCAAATCATTGTAGTGAATACTGTTCTTAAACAACTATGTTCATCCCTCAAACTTTGTGTGATCCCACCAATCTTCTAACTCTACAATTTCAACCTTGTCCTTCTATGCATCAACCAGAAATGAAATCAACAATTACTGATAGAAAGGAAATCCTATTCACAGCCCAAATTAAAGGAATTGTCTATTGATCTAATCACACTCGGAATCTGTAACCATAAATTAATTGTAATCTAGAAATTCAATTGCAACAGATCAAGCTTGGCTATTCTAAGAATTGAATTGCAGAAATAAAGATCAACAATTATAACAATACAAGAATTACACAGGGTTCGTGGGATGTCAACCTGAAACCATGAGATGAACAGAGTTGTGTACAACTATTGAATAAATTGCATAAAGATTATCTACTCAGTCGACTGTTACAGTTATTGATCTTAGGAAAATGCAATGCTGTAAATCACACACACTACTGCTGCGCACACAGAAAATATGATTAACGAAACATCATACAACCACAAATTAAAAGATCCTACCTTAACTCAGCAATCTCTGCGGAAGGCGGGCCCAGCCTTCACACAGAGACGCTGGATGAACAATGTACAGCTCCCTTAAACCAGCAATAACTCTTTGTATTAAAAAGGAAGGATTATTACAGATTGCTCCCACTGTTAATACACTGAATGAATTAACTATTTTCCAACCCCCCTGGGTCGAGACAGCCTTCTGCATTTATACATACAAGCGATAACATCCAATCCTATTACAAAGGGCAGCCATGAAGATCTCTGATCTTCAGGCGCCCTGAATAACACCGGTTGTTACAAGACGTGGCATGATACAATTATAGAAAGTGCGAGAAGACTGTTGACTGGCCCAGAAGTGGAGATCTTCTCAGATTGCCATAATATTCGAGCAGATACACTGGAGATCCCTCGATCATAGCACATTCTGTTATGGCTACTCTGACCGGCTCTTGTCTAGAATGTCACGTGCCTCAATCAGTGATGGACAGGTTGAGGATCCCTTTTGTGTCACGACCATCCCTCGTCCCTAGACTTGTTCAGCATTATCCCCCTGCATTCTACTCATCTCACATTATCTTCATAGATCACACATATTAGCACAATTTCGAGAGATAAATAGCCTTAATTGTCACAAGAATAAGCATTGATAAGGTAAAACAATAATCAGTCTTACCTTGACAATTTAGGGAATAAAGTGAAGAAAGTCAGTCTGATTGGCATGATAAGCAGTGTAAAACAAGGGAAGAAAGGTGATTAAAGGTGGTTAAAAAGGGACCAAATTTGGACTCAACACCTTGTCCTGAAGGCTGTCTTATGAATGTCTTCATCCTTGATTCTCACCTGATGGTAACCATACCTCAAGTCAATCTTGGAAAACACCTTTACTCCTCTCATTTGATCAAAGAGGTCATCAATCCTAGGCAAATGATATTTATTCTTCATCGTAACCTTGTTCAATTGTCTGTAATCAATACACAACCTGAGTGTACCATCTTTCTTCTTTACAAATAGAACCGGTGCTCCCCAAGGAGACACACTCAGCTGTATATACTTCTTTTCCAACAACTCTTGCAGTGGCATCTTCAACTCTAGCATCTCCGGTGTACTCATCCTGTAGGGTGCTTTGGACACTGGTGCTACTCCTGGCACAAGTTCAATTGTGAAATCAATGTCCCTCTTTGGAGGAAGCCCTGGAATCTCATCAGGAAACAAATCCTTGAATTCCTGTAACACCTGATAGTCCTCCAACCTAGAAGTTTCATCTCCTGATGCCTCCAAAATATGAGCTGCATACAACTGGCAACCCTTCCTACAGAACTTATTTAACCGTATTGCTGAAACCTTCCGTACTAAAATCACCTTTGGAATACCTTTCACTACTACTAGGTTCCCTTCATCATTCATGCATTCGAAAGTATTATTGTAGCAGTCAAGCTTTACCCTGTGAGCTTCTAACCAATCCATTCCAATGAGAACATCATAGGAACCAAGCGGCAGAACATTCAGATCTACACAAGTGACCAATCCATTCATGACCAATGGACATTTCTCTACCACTTCACTGACCTTTCTCTTAGTTCTAGTGGCTAGCTAAACTAACCAAGACTTCCTATTCTTTACTTTCTTAAAGGCACAAATCTCCACTACTCTAGAAGTAATGTAACTGTGCATAGAACCAGGGTCAATTAAAATAGAAACAGGTTGCTCAATAATCTTACCTGCTACTTCAACCACAGTTGATTGGAGATCTACCTGGTGATCCTCCAGTGTTGCATAAATCCTAGGGATTGCCCTTACTACTTGACCCACTGCTTCTATTTCTTGAACTTTATAAGCTGGCCTTGCACTCTCATTCTCGAGTGGACAATTTCTGCGCATGTGGGATCCTCCACATTTCCAGCATTGAAGTGGCCCTCTATTCTGCTGTGGATCCTTAGGCTTTTCTCCGGTCACTCCAATTGGCTTACTCGTAGCTTGGGGTGGCTACTTCTGCTGATTCCTGAAATTAGAAGGTTTAAAACCTTTCTTCCTTTGGTCAAGATTCTCGTTCTTCTTGTCCTTCCATGCCTTGTCGTACTTCGGCTTACCTTTTCTTTGTTCATAAAAATACTTAGCTTTTCTTATTGCTTCTTCAAGAGTTCTAGGTTCATAAAACTCAATTCTATCTTTGTAGGACTGAGGTAATCCACTCAGAAAATGCTGGATCTTCACTTTTTCATCTCTGATGTACCGGAAATACCTCAACAGCTCCAAAAACCTATTTGCATATTCTTCCATGGTCTGCTGTCCTAATCTCAGCTCATGGAACTCCTTAATCTTCCCATCATAATACCTGTCAGAGAGGTATTTCTGCTTGAAATACTTCTTGAACTGCTTCCACCTAAGGCTCCTTTCACTGATCCTCTTTACTTGCTTGAAGTGTTCCCACCAAATGGATGCTCTTCCATTCAGATTGAATATGACAACTCTTGCCTTCATGTTTCCTGAATAGTCATGCACTTGAAAGTACGTCTTTATCCCGAGAAGCCAAGCTTCAGCCTCTTGTCCAATATTTATCTCACCATCAAATGTAGGAGGTTTATCCTTCTTGAATTCATCCCAAGAGTGATCCCTATGGTGTCTTTTTCTCTTTCTTTTATCAGAAGAAGAGCTTGAATCCCCACTGGATTCTTCGGAGTCAGATGACCCACTAGAAGTCCTTCTCCTTCTCCTAGTACTGCTCTTACTGCCTTCTGGTCTTGCTGTACCTTGTCTAGAGTCTATCTTTCTATGTAAGTCTGTCAAACTCTGTAACATAGCAGCATTCAACTGATGCTGCTCTTCCTGGGCTTTAATCAAGCTTCTCATGTTGGCTGCAACATCTGACGGTGTCTCTTGGAATATCCTTCCATTAGACTCAATGTCATCGTTTCGATTACGAACATTTTCTCCCATGGCATCTTCTGCTTGCTCATGAGAATCCCAAGCATCATACCCATCATGGGTTCTCATAACTGAACCACCACTTACTTGTCAAACTGCACTACCTGGAGTACTGCCCTGGAAGGTTTCTAGGATTCTGCAAACGTGTTAGCAACACAAGTGTTAGATGCATAACATTGATATAAACCAGCATTACTTACCTTCTCTTGGAAAATTATAAAATTACAAGTTTTCCCAAACACTAGATTTTCTTCATCAAAGAATGTCTATCTTTGCTGCTACTTTCTCATTTTCAGCCCTGAAAATTCACTGAAAAACCACTGAAAAATGGTCAAAATCTGTTAAGAAATCCTACTGAAAACTCAAAATTTCCTCTTTGTAGAATAGGATCCCATTTCAACTATTGAATAGGATCTCATTTCAACTATTGAATCGGATGTCATTTCAACTATTGATCTGACGTTTCGGCAGCCCAAATTACTAATTACCTCGCTGTATCGGCGGTTGAATCAACTAGCTTCTTCCTCTTACATCAGCAGTCGGATCCGCTAAGCACTAACGTCGGCAATCAGATCTTCTAACCCTTCGGAAGATTAGTCCTTTAGGTAGCCACAATGGCGGATGTTCCATCCCACTGCGGGTCCGCAGACCATACTCATTGGCTATCGAAAGCTCTAACTTTATCTGACATATTTATACTTAAACCAAAATTTTCAATTTTCCTTCTCCTCGGTGGTCAGATCCACTATCCTTCAGAAGGATAGTCACTCAGACAGCCGCAACGGCAGGTGTCCAATCCACTAATCATCGCCGATGGTTGATGGCCAATGTCCTTCCTATGTTTCTCTTTAGTGCTTGATCGGCTCAACTTTCCCCTTTTTGTCGGCGGACTAGTCCCATCCGCAGCCGCAACGGTGGAACATGATCTTCTTTATTCTTCCGATCGGTAGCACAACCTGATCGGTATCGGTAGACTTTTTACATCGAAAGACTAGTGCTTTTGGTTTCTGCAACGGCGGGTGCACAAACAACTATCCTCTTCCGATAGGCCACTGTTTTCTTTCTTTAGAAAAATTTTAAACTTTCGGCGTCAGCGGTCTTTCCACATCAGAAGGATTAGTGCTTTCGGATTCTGAAATGGCGGCACACCAAACACGAACTTCTTTTGATGGTCGCTTTACTTAGAAAATTTTAAACTTCCTTTCACGGCGTCGGCAGTCTTTCCACATTGGAAGTCTAGTGTTTTTGGATACCGCAATGGCGGGCGAACGAGCACTTTCTTCCTATGATACTCAACGATTTCGAGCCTTAAACCTTCTTGGCGACGTCGACGATTGGAGGACTTTTCCGTCGGGTGCGTAGTTGTTTCGCTGTCCGCAACGGCGGACGCTCGATTGACTATTTTCCGCCAATGATCGTCCAACACTTAGAATTTTTCACGATTTTCTTCATCAACTATGCTCCGTTGGAGATGCTTCCACCTAGATCTTCCTCTATAGTGGAAGTCCTCCCCGCTAGCTCTTCTGCTACAACAGAAGTCTTTCCCGCTAGCTCTTCTGACTGCTCCAACACTTAAACAATTTTTTTTTTGAATTTTTCCAGTCTGATTCTACTGGCAGAAAGGAATATTACCTCTGTCACTGCACCCTTCATGGCTCATTCAGGCCCATGCTTGCAACATGAGCTCTGATACCATGTTGTCACGTCTACATCCCTCAAACTGGCGAAGGAGATGCGACCCATGGCGTTAACCATCCGGGAAAGCAGTCCCATGAACATGTGAATTCATAAAATAATTGCTAAATGCAAAATGCTGAAATAAAATGCTTTGAACTAGACATGCTTACATGATTATTTATCATACACAAATGCAATTGTTTATCATGCACAACAGAAACCACATACATTCATACAAGCATTCATTCAACATGTTCATCCCATTCATTAACAGAAAATATTGTTGCAGAAGTAAAAGTGGACAAGATCACTTATCTTATGAAGACGTTGTTCTACAACCAGCTACGTCACTACAACGTTCCACCCAACCATAGGCCATCGTGCTCCTTAATCTCTTAGCAGCGCTACCACCCACGAGCTGGGCATGATTCTCCAAGGAATTAAGGGAACAAGCAGGCTTACACATAGCCAAGGATACAAAAAACATAGCCAAGCCAACACAGTTGGGTTTATCAAGCCATCAAGGAGCTGGGAAAGGCTAAATGCTAAGTCGGTGAGCTCATTGTAGAGCTAGGAACACCTACACCAGAACTAGCCTGGCTTCTAAAACACCCACACACACCCAACACAAGGAATCAGTCCCTTCTCTGCTACACAGTCCCTCAGGCCCTGCATTCCATTCCAGTGCTATTCAGGGGTTGTGGAGAAGAAATCCAGCCCTCTAGCTCTGTCTATGTGGTTTCCAGCTACCAGGTTTATCAAGCAAGCCAAGCCCCCATCCCTGCTCCCAACACAGTCCGAAGACCAACCATTGCACGCATGCAACCACTTAGAATTACAACTGTACAGGGGGAAACGATTTCTGAGTCATTCTTGACCCTCTTGTGGCCAAAACGACTCCCAACAATCTACAACAGCCCCCACAGTGTAACAGCAACACAATCCCAGGGGAAAAATACTTCCAAGCGAAATCCAACAGTTCCAAATGTAACAGCAAACACATTCACGACATGGGGAAAATCAGCAGTCCGCCCTGGACAACTAAGGACATGAAAAATACTTACACTGGCTGCACCAAGGAGGAAAAATACATACTCTCAGCTTGTGCATGGATGAAAGTTTGCACCAGGCCCCAATCACAAAGAAGACCGTAACAATCATAGGTAAGGAAGACCGCAGCAACCCGAAGTCATCCTGCGAGGTAGGTGTCTGCCCACACTGTCCACATAATCCGTAGAGGAGAACAACATGAGTGCTTCAGCTCATCATGGGGAGAATGGTATCTCTGCATGAGTGAAACCAGGTAATCCTGTGCATGGATGTGAGCAGACAATCGAGAGGATGCGCAGTGCAAAGAACGAATGAAGGTGTGTGCGGCTCAACACAGTCATGGAGAGAAAGAGTGGGATGTCTGTGAGAGAGATTGTAGTGGTTTCTTTTTCCATCGTGAAGTCAATAGTGGTGGAGTGTGCATGTGGGTGAGGACTGACAGTCCTGCCACCCCACTCCCAAAACAATAACTACCTCAACCATCACCAGCAATTCTTAATGGAGGTGGTTGGGTAAACAAAGAAAGGTGACACATGGATTTTTACCCCATTGGCCAAGGTTTGACAATTTCCCCATCCTTATCATTGTGAAAATCATGCCCCTTCTCATTTCAGCTGCCGCGAACATAGCTGGTCGGGTTCATTTTAATTAAAGATGCATGTTTACATGATGCTAAACTTGATTTGTATTCTGCATGCCCTGATATACCATCGGTGACAAATTTAAATCCAAAACATAGCACAACCGATCAGTGGTGGGGCCTTGGACTTTAGCTCCACACCATGATCATTACAATATATACATCATGTACATTTAATGCAACGGGGTCAAAACCAGGATGTTACACCCTAGCAGTTCTTTGATATAACTTTATGATTGATGCAACATACTTGTACCACAGAGACACTGACTCTCAATCAGTGAGTCCACATAGCTATGTACCAGATCCAGCAGACCATCAGTCATGAAGATGTACCATTCCATTAGAATGCCATGGGTTGTCACGTCCCCACGCCTCCGACCGGCGAAGAGGACGCGACCCAAGATTTAACCACCCGAGCTAAAAGCCCCATGAACATGTACAGGCATAAAATTTGTAGAAACAGAATGTTGAAAGAAGATGCATTGCAGTATAACATGCATAAACGCAATTGTTTATCATACACAGGTATAATTATTTATCTTACACAGCGGACTCAACGTGCATTCACACAAGCATTCATTTTAACATGTTCATCATTTTCATATCATTGACAGAAAATATGGTTGCAGAAGTAAAAATGGGCAAGATTACTTATCTTATGGAAATTTTTCTCCGCAACCAGCTACATCATTGCAATGTTCCACCCAACCATAGGCCAGCGTGCTCCTTAATCTCTCAGCAGCGCTGCCACCCCCGAGCTGGGCATGATTCTCCAAGGGATAAGGGAATTAGCAGGCTTACACAGAGACAAGGACACACAAAACACATAGCCAAGACAACAGAGTTGGGTTTATCAGGCCATTAGGGAGCTGGAGAAGGCAAATTGCTAAGCTGGTGAGCTCATTACAGAGCCAAGAACACCTACACCAGAACTAGCCTGACCTCTAAGACATGCAAACACACCCAACACAAGGAATCAGTCCCTTCTCTGCTACACAGTCCCTTAGGCCCCGCATTCCCTTCCAGTGCTATTCAGGGGTGATGGAGAAGAAGGCCAGCCCTCTAGCTCTGTCTGTGTGGATTCCAACCACCAGGTTTATCAAGCAAATCTAAGCCAACATCCCTGCTCCTCTCACAGTCCGAGACCAACCATTGCACACAAGCAATTAAGTCAGTTGCCACAACTTAAATAGGGAAAACGAATTCTGAGTCATTCTTGGCCCTATCGTGGAGAAAATGACTCTCAGGCGAATTTACCACAGTCCTCAACATGTAAGGAAGACCACAACAACCACAACCAGCAATGTGGGAAAACACAGTCCATCCTGGGCAATGAGATCACCAAGAAAACATATACCGACCACGCTGGGGAAGAAATTACAGTCTCCCAGCCTGTGGGTGAGCATGAGCAACAATGCAGAACCCATAATCAACCAGTGGGGAGTGGATACGACCACATCATCCACAAATCCACAGGGGAAGAAACGACGTGGGTAAAACCCAGAAGGTTCTGTGCGTGAGAGAGCAAATGAGAATTCCACTCCTGCGTGAAGGTGAACAAAATGACCGGAAAAAAATGGAGAACGCAGATCAAAAGTGCGTGAGAGCTTCAGCACTACCGTGGAGAGAGTGGTAGACCTGCGTGAGTGAGGACGATGATTTCTTCCATTGTGAAGTCAACCGTGGTGGTGGAGTGTGCGTGTGGGTGAGGACTGACAGTCCTACCACTCCACTCCCAAAACAATTAACTGCCTCAACCACCAGCAGCCTTTCTTAATGAAAGTGGTTGAAATAAAACAAAGGAAGAAGACATATGGGTATTCACCCTATTGGCCAAAGTTGGACAAATTCCCCCACATCCTCATCCTTGGGAAAATCATGCCCCTTTCTATTTAGTTGCCGCGATCATAGCTGGTCGGGTTCATTTTTTTTAATTATAGATGCATATTTACATGATGACCAATATAATATATGCTGCATGCCCCGATATACCATCGGTGACAATTCAAAACCAAAGCATAACATAACTGATCTATGGTGGGGCCTTGGCCTTTAGCTCCACACCATGGTTATTTACAATATATACATCATATACATCTAATGCAACGGGGTCAAAACCAGAGCATTACATTGCCCTCCCCCTTCAATAGCACTGTCCTCAGTGCTTACAAAATTGAACAAAATTCTGCACTGGCATCACCTCAGTGTTCCGCAAAATTGAACAAAAATGGATGGGCCAATCGCATGGCATCCTCCAACTCCCATGTAACCTCTTCAGGTCCGAAGTGCTCCCATTGCACCTTTACCTACCCTATGGCTCGGTTCCGGAGCATGGTGAACCTCCTGTCGAGGATGCTCATTGGCTCGATTCGGAACTCTCCCTCGGGTTCCACTTGAATCACATCCCAATTTATCACATGGTTAGGATCATGTACATACCTTTTATGCAAAGAAACATGAAAAACATTATGAGCTCTAGTGCTAGCAGGTAATGCAAGTCTATATGCAATTGGCCCTATTCTTTCAAGCACTTCAAACGGCCCACAATATCTCGGTGACAACTTGGCACAACTTCCAAGTTTTAAGGTACTCTTCCTTGCCCTCACTCTGAGGTAGACATGATCCCCAACACTGAAATCCCTGTTCACCCTATGCTTATCTGCATAGCTTTTCTGTCTGTCCTATGCTGCTTTCAGCTTCTGCCTGATCTTTACGGCCTCTTGCTCCATTTCCTTGAACAATTCTGGTCCAAGCACAATCCTGTTCACTGGATTATCCCAAGTCACTGGTGTCCTACACCTTCTTCCATACAAAGCTTCATATGGACTCATCCCCAAGGATGCTTGATGTCCATTGTTATAAGAAAACTCTACCAAGTGTAAGTAATCTTCCCACTTGGTTGGTTTGTCCATCACATACATGCGAAGCATGTCTTCAAGCACCTGATTAACTCTTTCTGTCTGACCATCTGTCTGAGGATGGTATGCAGTGCTGAAGTTTAGCTTTGTACCCAAATCTGCAAACAACCCCTTCCAAAAGTTGGAAGTGAACTTGACATCTCTGTCATATACTATTTCCTTAGGCAATCCATGCAATTTGAAAATCTTCTTCATGAAGATCCTTGCAATGTCGCTAGTCCCATATGTAGACTTAACCGGTATAAAATGTGCTGCCTTTGTAAACTTGTCTACCACAACCATGATGGAATCATGTTGTCTCCAAGTCATTGGCAATCTTGTAATAAAATCCATGGAAATAACTTCCCATTTCCATTCTGGAACTAGAAAAGGCTGCAACAAACCTGCTGGATGTTGATGCTCAACCTTTACCTGTTGACACTTCATACACCTTGAAATGTATTCAGCCATGTCCTTTTCAATACCTGGCCAAAAGTACTGCTTTCTAGCTGTAGCAATTGTCTTCTGATACCTTGGGTGACCAGAATACGGAGCTTGATGGATTTCATCCATAACGACTCTCCTCAAATCTTCTACATTCGGAATATAAATTTTTCCTTTATAAGTGAGAAGTCCATCTTCTTCCAATTTATATCCCTCGTACCTCTTCTCAAGACTTTGCTGCTGCAATTTGTCTTTTACCTGCTCATACAATTCATCTCTGGAAACATGATTAACAATCTGCTGCCTCAAATCTGATTGGAAAACACTAAGAGATGCCACATGCATTTCTTGCATTTTCCTGCTGAGTGCATCAGCTACCTTATTTTCTTTTCCCTTTATGTGCTTGATTTCAAAGTCAAACTCACATAAAAATTCCAGCCATCTTGCTTACCTAGCATTCAGAGTAGGCTGATCAAATAGATACTTCAGACCACAATGGTCCTTCTTGAGCTCAAATGTCCTACCCATCAAGTAATGCCTCCACATCTTGAGAGCATGTACTATGGCGACAAGATCTAGATCATGAGTGGCATAGTTCTTCTCATGCTCCTTCAACTTTCTTGACTCATAACATATCACGTGGTTGTCCTGCATAAGGACTCCTCCAAGCCCTTGCCCGCATGCATCGGTACACACCACAAAATCTTTCTCTGGATCTGCAACCTTCAACACTGGTGCACTGGTGAGAAGACTCTTCAACCGTTGGAAGCTTCCTTCACACCTCTATGTCCATTCGAACTTCATCCCCTTCTTTTGCAAAGAAGTGATGGCGTGTGCAACCTTGGAGAATCCCTCAATGAATCTCCTGTAGTATCCCGCAAGTCCCATGAAACATCTCACATCTGTCACATTTCTTGGAGTAGGCCAATTCGTAATGGCTTCTATCTTTTCGGGGTCCATAGATATACCTTCCTCTGAGATAATGTGACCCAAATACTGAATTCTATCTCTATAGAAGTCACACTTGCTCAGTTTTGCATACAACTGATGCTCCTTTAGCAAACTCAATGTCAATCTCAAATGCTCTTCATGCTCTTCCTCATTCTTAGAGTAAACGAGAATGTCATCAAGGAAAACAAGCACAAACTTGTCCAAATACCTGCTGAAGACACTATTCATAAGGCACATAAATGTAGCTGGTGCATTCGTGAGACCAAACGGTACCACTACAAACTCATAGTGCCCATACCTCATCCCGAAGACTATCTTATGAATGTCTTCATCCTTGATTCTCACCTGATGGTAACCAGACCTTAAGTCAATCTTGGAAAATACCTTTGGTCCCCTCATCTGGTCAAAGAGGTCATCAATCCTAGGTAAAGGATATTTATTCTTCACAGTAACCTTGTTCAATTGTCTATAGTCAATACATAACCTGAGTGTACCATCTTTCTTCTTTACAAACAGAACTGGTGCTCCCCAAGGAGACACACTTGGTCGGATATACTTCTTTTCCAAAAACTCTTGTAGTTGCATCTTCAACTCTAGCATCTCCGGTATACTCATCCTGTAGGGTGCCTTGGACACTGGTGTCACTCCTGGCACAAGTTCAATCGTGAAGTCAATGTCCCGCTTTGGAGGAATCCCTGGAATCTCATCAGGAAACACATCCCTGAATTCCTGCAACACCTGATAGTCATCCAACCTAGGAGTTTCATCTCTTGTTTCCTCCAAAATCTGAGCTGCATACAACTGGCGACCCTTCCTACATAACTTCTTTAACTGTATTGCTGAGATCTTCCATACTGAAATCACCTTTGGAATACCTTTCACAACTACTAGGTTCCCTTCTTCATTCATGCACTCAAAAGTCTTATTGTAGAAATCAAGCTTCACCCTGTGAGCTTCTAACCAATCCATTCCAATGAGAACATCATAGGAACCAAGCGGTAGAACATTCATATCTACGCATGTGACCAATCCATTCATGACCAATGGACATTTCTCTACCACTTCACTGACCTTTCTCTTAGTTCTAGTGGCTAGCTGAACTAACCAGGACTTCCTATGCTTTGCTTTCTTAAAGGCACAAATATCCACTATTCTAGGAGTAATGTAACTGTGCGTAGAACCAGGGTCAATCAAAATAGAAATAGATTTCTCAACAATCTTACCTACTACTTCAACCACAACTGACTGGTGATCTGCTTGACGATCCTCCAGTGCTGCATAGATCCTAGAAACTGCCCTTGCTACTTGACCCACTGTTTCCACTTCATGGATGTTATAAGATGGTCTTGCACTCTCATTCTCGAGTGGGCAATTTCTGCGCATGTGGGGTCCTCCATATTTCCAACATTGAAGAGGCCCTCTATTCTGTTGTGGATCCTTAGGCTTTTCTCTGGTCACTCCAACTGGATTACTCGCAGCTTGGGATGGCTGCTTCTGCTGATTCCAAAAATTAGAAGGTTTGAAACCTTTCTTCCTTTGGTCAAACTTCTCATTCTTCTTTCCCTTCCATGCCTTATGGAAATCTGACTTACCTTTGCTTTGCTCATAGCAATACTTAGCCTTTCTTATCTCTTCTTCAAGAGTTCTAGGTTCATAAAAATCAATTCTATCTTTGTACGGTTGAGGTAATCCACTCAGAAAATTATGGACCTTCACTTTCTCATCTCTGATGTATCGGACATACCTCAACAGCTCCAAAAACTTATTTTCATACTCTTCCATGGTCCGCTGTCCCAATCTCAACTCATGGAATTCCTTAATCTTGTCATCATAATATCTGTCAGATAGGTATTTCTGCTTGAAATAGTTCTTGAACTGCTTCCACTTAAGTCTCCTTTCACTGATTCTCTTCACTTGCTTGAAGTGTTCCCACCAAATGGATGCTCTTCCATTTAGATTGAATATGGAAACTCTTGCCTTCATGTTTCGTGAATAATCATGCACTTGAAAGTACTTATTTATCCCAAGAAGCCAAGCTTCAGCTTCTTGTCCAGTCTTTATCTCACCATCGAACGTAGGAGGTTTAGATTTCTTGAATTCATCTCGAGTGCGATCCCTATGGTGTCTCTTTCTTTTTCTTTTATGAGAAGAAGAACTGGAATCCCCGCTGGATTCTTTAGAATCAGATGTTCCACTAGAATTTCTTCTTCTTCTCCTAGTACTGCTCTTACTGCCTTCTGGTCTTACTGTACCTCATCCAGAGTCTATCTTTCTTTGCAAGTCTATCAAACTCTGCAACATTGCAGCATTCAACTGATGCTGCTCTTCTTGGGATTTAATCAAGCTTCTCATAGTGGCTGCAACATCTGACAGTGTCTCTTGGAATCTTCTTCCATTAGACTCAATGCCATCGTTTCAATTACGAACATTTTCTCCCACGACATCTTCTGCTTGCTCATAGGAACCCTGAGCATCACACCCATCATGGGTTCTCATGACTGAACCACAATTTACTTACCAAACTGCACTACCTGGAATACTTCCCTTGAAGGTGACTATAATTATGCAAACGTGTTAATAACACAATTGTTAGATGCATACATTGATAAAAATCAACATTACTTACCTTCTCTTGGAATAATCATAAAATTACAAATGCCCGAACAAACAAAATTTTCTTCATCAAAGAATGCCTATCTGAGGGGGACGACGGGGGTCAAGGGGGATTTCTCTTCTGATTCGGCGGATGTTTATATCAGAAGCCAAATGGATTTGCCTTCCGTAATGGTGGACGCTCTGTCATTTTCTTCTTCTGGAAGACACTTAGACAAATTTCGTGGCTTGTTCCGGTATTGGTAGACTTCTGACATCGGAAGCCAAATTACTTTGGCTTCTGCAACGATGGCTCGCCAAACCTTAAATTATCCCGATCGGCGAACCAACTTCGAGCCTCAACCTTTTTGACATGTCGGCAATCGGAGGACTTTCCCCATCGGAAGACTTATTGCTTTGTCTTCCGCAACAGCGGATGTGCAAACACTTTTCTCTTCCGTCGGGCGTCCAAACACTTAGAAAATTTCCACGTTTTTCTTTCTCCGTCGGAAGACTTGACATTTTGGTATTCCGCAATGGTGGACGGGAAACCACTTTCTATCGGTAGTCGGACCACTTTCCCGTCAGAATCTTAGTCGCTTTTACATCTACAACAGCGGACGCTTGGACCTTTCCTCCTTCCGACGGACACTTAGACGAATTTCGCGACTTTCCCCAAACCGTTCCGGCGTCTGCGGTCTTTATCGTCAGAAGCCAAATGACTTTGGCTTCTGCAACTGCAGAATCCCAATTCCCTTCTTCTTCTGATGATTTCATCGCTTAGTCAAATTTCAAACTTCTCTGACCGCGTCGGCTGTCGGCGGTATTTCTCCATCGGAAGCCAAATGACTTTGGCTTCCGCAACGGTGGACAGGCAAACCATTTCCCCTTCCAATCAGCGATCAAATCCCTTCCGCAGCCACAACGGTGGATGGGAAGCTGCTAGACCTTCTGCCACATCGGAAGTTGGAACCTCTTACCTTCTGATGACCTGACTGTCAGCACTTAGAAAAATTCTTGAAAATTTTGTTGTCCTCAAATTTCCTGATTGTTGCTAGGTAGAAGGAAATTCTGCTTCTGTCATTGCATCTTCTTGGCCCATAGAGGCCCATTGTTTCCAACCTGTGGCTCTGATACCATACTGTCACATCCCCATGCCTCCGACCGCCGAAGAGGACGCGACCCAAGCTTTAACCACCCGGGCTAAAAGCCCCATGAACATGTACAGGCATAAAATTTGCAGAAACAGAATGCTGAAAGAAGATGCATTGCAATATAACATGCATAAATGCAATTGTTTATCATAAACAGGTATAATTATTTATCTTGCACAGGGGAATCAATGTGCATTCACACAAGCATTCATTTTAACATGTTCATCATTTCCATATCATTGACAGAAAATATGATTGCAGAAGTAAAAATGGGCAAGATTACTTATCTTATGAAAAATTTGCTCCGCAACCAGCTACGTCACTACAACGTTCCACCCAACCATAGGCCAGCGTGCTCCTTAATCTCTCAGTAGCGCTGCCACCCCCAAGCTGGGCATGATTCTCCAAGGGATAAGGGAACTAGCAGGCTTACACATAGCCAAGGACACACAAAACACACAGCCAAGCCAATAGAGTTGGGTTTATCAAGCCATTAGGGAGCTGGAGAAGGCAAATTGCTAAGCTGGTGAGCTCATTATAGAGCCAAGAACACCTACACCAGAACTAGCCTGACCTCTAAGACACCCAAACACACCCAACACAAGGAATCAGTCCCTTCTTTGCTACACAGTCCCTCAGGCCCTGCATTCCCTTCCAGTGCTATTCAGGGGTGATGGAGAAGAAGGCCAGCCCTCTAGCTCTATCTATGTGGCTTCCAGCCACCAGGTTTATTAAGAAAATCTAAGCCAACATCCCTGCTCCTCTCACAGTCTGAAGACCAACCATTGCACACAAGCAATTAAGTCAGCTGCCACAGCTTAAATAGGGAAAACGAATTCCGAGTCATTCTTGGCCCTATCGTGGCCAAAATGACTCTCAGGTGAATTTACCACAGTCCTCAACATGTAAGGAAGACCACAACAACCACATCCAGCAACGTGGGAAAACACAGTCCGTCTTGGGCAACGAGATCACCAAGAAAACATATACAGACCACACTGGGGAATAAATTACAGTCTCCCAGCTTGTGGGTGAGCGTGAGCAACAATGCAGAACCCACAATCAGCCGATGGGGAGTGGATACGACCACATCATCCGCAAATCCGCAGGGGAAGAGACGACGTGGGTAAAACCCAGAAGGTTCTGTGCGTGAGAGAGAAAACGATAATTCCACTCCTGCATGAAGGTGAACAAAACGAACGACAAAAAATGGAGAACGCAGATCAGAAGTGCGTGAGAGCTTCAGCACTACCGTGGAGAGAGTGGTAGACCTGCGTGAGTGAGGATGGTGATTTCTTCCATTGTGAAGTCAACTGTGGTGGTGGAGTGTGCGTGTGGGTGAGGACTGATAGTCCTGCCACTCCACTCCCAAAACAATTAACTGCCTCAACCACGAGCAGCCTTTCTTAATGAAAGTGGTTGAAATAAAACAAAGGAAGAAGACATATGGGTATTCACCCTATTGGCCAAAGTTGGACAAATTTCCCCACATCCTCATCCTTGGGAAAATCATTCCCCTTTCAATTTAGTTTCCGTGATCGTAGCTGGTCGGGTTCATTTAATTAATTATAGATGCATATTTACTTGATGACCAATATAATATATGCCGCATGCCCCGATATACCATCGGTGACAATTCAAAGCCAAAGCATAACATAACCGATCAATGGTGGGTCCTTGGCCTTTAGCTCCACACCATGGTCATTTACAATATATACATCATATACATCTAATGCAACAATGTCAAAAATAGGGCATTACATGGGTCCAATGTACCAGATTAGTATTGTATTCAGCCTCACATGAGAGGCAACCATCATTGTAACATCAGTTGTATATGATCGGCTCTTGTATTTTAGAGCATAGATCAAATGATTCTTTTGACATTGTCACGAGCATGGGAATTCCCGCCTCGTCCATATACATGTCACACATTTATTGTATCTCACCCATTGATGGGAACCAAATTAATACAAAAACCAAAAGCCACCATGCCCCAGCCCCGGAAGCACCACCTCTACACAACAAATCCTATGATGTCCATCGGCCATATGTTGAGCTTCTGCCCTCACACATCAGGGGGCAATCTGTTAACCCAAAAATCACCCACATAGCTCTCTATTTCCTACACCACCCAAGGAAACCATCTCACAACACTCATTTCACTCCATAATACCTTCCGTTTGACCCCCACACCTCCAAAAGAGCCCAAGGATGAAGAAAAGGGCTAAAAACCCCAAAAAAGAGCCCAAAATAGCCCCCTAGGAGCTAAAGCCCTCAAAAAGGAGCTAAAACCCTAAAAGGGGCTAAATTTAGGGTGGAAGGAGATAAGGGCCCAAAAAAGGGGCTAAAGCCCTGACCAAGGGCTTAAAAACCTAAAATCCCTTGGAAAAACTATAAAAGGAGGGTGGGGGGTCACTCTCAAAACAATCCTCACTTTCCTATTGTTATGCTTCCCGTGGATGCTTTGAGACCTTTGCCTCTCAAACCACCCACATTCCCTCTCCTCCATATCCATCCCATCAAGCCATTGCTTCCCAACCAAGAGAGAGGTGCTCCCATGAGCTAGGGCATGGTGGCCCATTTCCACCCTAGTGAGGTATAACATTTGTTTTCATGTTTGTCTAATTGTTTTTGCTTTCTAATTGTTATTTTTATTTACAGGTTCTATTGTTGACATTGTTTGCAAGGTTTCCATTGTAGTAGCTTAGGTTGCTTGTAGTTTTCAAGGAGGTGGAACCCTAACCTGTTTACTATAGAGGGGTTCACAAGTGCTTCATCTCCCTCTTTCTTTTCTGTTATTAGCTCATAGTTTAGTCTAGTTTTAGTTTTCTGTCACTAGATTAGCTTAGTTTATTTTACTGTTCTGTTTATGCTATTTCCATTTCATGTTTTCATGTTTTCAAAGAGTAGGAACCTACCCTTGTGCCCTATAGGTACAAGGGATCCATTATTGCTCCTGCAGTGAGGAGAAATCCTCACTACAGTCCTTAGCTCAAATTCCCTTCCCATTAAGTAATGCCTCCAGATATTTAGAGCATGTACTATGGCTGCAAGTTCTAAATCATGAGTAGCATAGTTCTTCTCATGCCCCTTCAACTTTCTTGACTCATATCATACCACGTGGTTGTATTGCATAAGAGCTCCTCTAAGTCCTTGATTGCATGCATCGGTACACACCACAAAGTATTTTTATGGATCTGCAATTTTTAAAATTGGTGCACTCGTAAGAGGATTCTTCAATCATTGGAAGCTTTCCTCACATCTTGGTTTCCATTCAAACTTTATCCCCCTCTTTTGCAAGGATGTGATTGAATGTGCGACCTTGGAGAATCCTTCAATGAACCTCCTATAGTACCCGACAAGTCCCATAAAGGATCTTGCATCTGTCACTTTTCTTGGACTTGGCCAATTCATAATGGCCTCAATATTTTCAAGGTCCACAGATATTCCTTCGTATGAGATAATGTGACCCAAATAATGAATTTTATCTTTATAAAATTCACATTTTCTTAACTTTGCATACAACTTATGCTCCCTTAGCAATTGCAATTCCATTATCAAATGTTCTTCATGCTCTTCTTCATTCTTAGAATAAATAAGAATGTCATCTAGGAAGACAAGAAAAAACTTGTCCAGATACTTGCTAAAAACACTATTCATGAGACACATGAATGTAGCGGGTGCATTTGTGAGACCAAATGGTACCACCACAAACTCATAGTTCCCATATATTGTTCTAAAGTCCATCTTATGAATATCTTCCTATTTGATTCTTACATGATGGTAATCATACCTCAAGTCAATTTTTGAAAATACCTTTGCTCCTCTCATTTGATAAAAAAGGTCATCAATTCGACGTAATGGGCAGTTATTCTTCATAGTAACTTTGTTCAACTGTCTGTAGTCAATAGATAACTTGAGTGTCCCATTGTTGGAGCAGGGTCCCGCAGCTACAGGAAAAGCTTCCATTTTGGTGGATAGACAGTTTGGCGAAGACGAAGAGATAAGGTGAAGCTACGACGCCGTAGCATGTTTCTAGCTACAGAGCAGAGACGAAAACCGTGACTGTTGGAATAGAGAAGTCAAGGAAGACGACAGTACCTAAGCGGTCGAGAAGAGAGAGCTCAACCAATGCATTGAAGGCAGCAGCGAAGATAGGAGGGTTCAACTACCCTCATAAAGGAAAAGGAGCAATGAGGCCGAGGTATTGAAGACGAAGGACAGAAGACGGGAAGTGGTGCATAGTACCCATGGTCAGCGCCGAGAAGCATGGAAGACTGCAGAGAGCAGTGGTGTGACGGAAAGCGGCTACCCCAAGTATAGATATGCTGACTGTCACTAGTTAGGGTTTGGGTTACTGTTGCGACAGGCCCACAGTGTTGTAATGGCGAGACCTTCAGGCCACCTATAAAGGGATGTAATTTGTATTGTAAAAGGTTGGCATTTTGGGCATTTTAGGCCATCCAGCTAGTCAAAGTATCAGTAGTCTGTTAGCTTACTGTTATTTTGTATTGTAACAATCCACAGGGATTGATAGATAGATAGAGAGAGAGTGAGAGTATATTGTAAGAAGGCAATATAGATATAGAGAAGAGATCTAAGAGAGAAGGGTTCCAGGCTGTGTGCAGAGTTACCCAGAAGATCTCTAGCTGCATATGCAGTGCAGCAGAACTGTGTACCTCTCTCAAGTAATAATATAGAAACATAGTTCTATGGACATAACTTCCACCCCAAAAGTGAACCACGTAAAAACCAGAGTGTTATGTGTTTGATTCATGTGATTGTATTTACTTGTTATATCTGTCATTCATTACATGAACTTTTCTTACATTAAATGTATGTGTATGTTATTCAGTTCATGGCATATTACAGGGATAAATGCAAGTTGAAGTCTTTAAGTAGTCTGTATAAGAGTGTCTAAGTTTCACTTGAGACAGTTAAGAGTCGCAATATAAACATCCTTGAGTATTGAGTCCTGTAGGGTAAACACAAGTGACGCTAGGTGTGCCGAGTCGCAGCGGTAGGATATTGCAGGGACGCGATATCGCACTAGCAGAGGAGCTGCAGTGCGTGATACCGTGGGTTGAGGAGTAAGCCTAGGAGAGAGTTAGGTGTTGCCTAGGACGTGGCGATGCAATAATAGGTTGGATTCATCGCGAGTAGGAGGAACACTGTGCATCGCATCACAGAGTGGAAAGAACGGTATTGCGAGCTAAGAAGAGCTGCGAGATGCGCATAGGATTCCATACAGAACCTGGTCGAGACACTTGAGTCCTCGACCAACCCATCAGGATCACTTTGGGTGAGACTTCAGGACGCTCTGCGGTCTGTCGCCGAAAGGGCTAGTGAGCTACGGGTGTTGTTGGTTCATTATAGTAAACCCAGGTCTGCCCAGGCAAGCCAACAAATGGTTCCGTTGCCGGTTTTGAACAAACTAAGCATAGATGTTCTGTTGGCATCCTACTAGAGATGAACTCAATGAGTGGGTTGTGTCTAAAGAGAAAGAGTTTGATGGACGAGAGAAAAAGAGTCCTAGACTGAGTACAGAGGACTGGTTACAAAAACATATTGTTACAGACCTGCATGCGATATTTTTTGCAACCTTTGGAAACGAGATTTACGACTGGTTATCAAAGTTGACTGATAAGAACATATTCAAGAAGAAAAGAAGCATTGTCTAGACATCGGAGCTGATTCAGACCGTGAAGAACCTTGATAATCCCATTATGAGGACCGTAGACTTCTAGCTTGCGAGTGTGCTAGAAGGCTTCGTCATAGAGTTTGCAGTTGACCAGAGAAAAAGCTTCAGCGAGGATGAATGGTACTTCTTCAAAGGATATTGCGATAAGTACCTAAAATCCTTAAAATTGTCCATTAAGATGCTATTATATGAAAAAGGAAGAATGGATCTAGTTTCAGATGAATAAGTAAAGATAGTAATGTCACAATATTTTGAAAGTGATTTTGATGACATTGGACGTACACGTAGTGGAAAGAAATACAAAGTAGATTTCAGATCTGCCATATTCAAAGATAGTTCAGATAGCACTAGACAACAGAGTCATAACCATACAGACAGAATAGAATGGGGTATCCCTTACCACCCTTATACCCCACAGAAACAGATCGGGACTCAGAACAATCCCATAGGAACTCCATCTAGTAGTTCCCAGATAGTACATACTACTGCTACATCACCTCCACCTACACTGCCGAGTGGTAGTAACACAGCAAATCAACATCCACCACATAGAAATAGAATGGGGGATGATATGAAGCTACCTATCTTTAAGGGTACAGGGGCAGAGGACCTAGAGTAGCATTGGTTTCTATGTGAAGCCATGTGGACCATTAAAGCAATCAATGATGATAATAGTAAACTTGTACAGTTGGTCACCACACTGAGAGAACGAGCCTTAACATGGTATATGAAGTATACCTCAGCGGTACCTAGAACACTTGTCCAGGTCAGGATTGCTATGATTAAAGAGTTTAAGAAACCTAAGTCTGAGTCACAGTGCATTACAGAGCTTAAAGAAATCAAACAGTTACCTACAGAGTCAGTGTGGGACTTCGATCAGAAATTTAAATCCCTTATAGACCAAGTCAGCTTTGAGTTTGCACCAGAGCAGCATAAGGAATGGTTTATTGCAGTGCTGCTCCCTCACATTAGACTACCATTAATGCAGCAGAAACTCCAAAAGCAGGATGACACGTTGGAGATGGCGATGAAACTAGATGCTTCACCTCTAGCTAAAACTAGCATAGGTATGACAAATCTGCAAAACCAGTTGGCTAATCTCACGATACAGATGCATGAACTTAAGAAAGGGAAAGAGGTTGCGCAAGACATATGGTGCTTAAGGTGTAAAGCACAAGGCCATACTAAATATAACTGTCCAGTATTTGTAGAATATCTAGCAACTGGGGCTCCTAACCCCTTACCATAGACCCATGGCCCGTGGTGTGAAATATGCAAAACAAGAGGACATCTACCTCACCAGTGCCCTCTACTTCAGAAGTACGTGCAGACACCTAAGAACGTATACTGCATCTTCTGCAAGTCCGTAGGCCATGATGAACATGATTGCCGAGCCTATGATCTCATGGTTGGGAGCAAGCAAGACCTGTACAGAGTCCAATCAAAAACACAGGGTCAAGCAACAGGACCACAGCATGATCTGGCATATGTTGGCTGTGGAGGAGGATTTAGGGGACGAGGAGGATTCAGAGGATTTGGCCGTGGTCTTGGACCAGTCACTTGTTACAACTATGGAGTTGTAGGACATTATGCTAGGGACTGTACGAGCCCTACCACCACATGTTACTATTGCAAATCTTATGATCACGCTATAGAATACTGTCCTACCTTGATAGCTAAGATTAGAGAACCTAAGCCAACAATACACCAGAACATCTAGTTTATTGCTGCTGAGCAGGAGGAACTAGAACTAAGAGTCAACATTGTGACTCGCAGTGGTGTTTCCACCAATGAGACATCGCAGGTTACTGAAAAGACCACAGGTTAGGAGTGGGTGCATAAAGCTCCTAACAAAGCAACACCACTTGACCTACAGAAGAACAAACAGAAATTTCAGGAAGCTAAGACTTTCTTTGATGACCCTATGCAATCAGGATCGTAGGTACTGCTGTCTAAAGGTGTACCGCAGCAAGCACCTTATGGAATTATCCCTAACCAGACATCGCAGGCTACCACATTGGGCACTTGCGATGAAGACGAGTTAGCAGGAAGTGTACAATCCTTCCTGCGGAGTTGTTTAAAACTCATGAGAAATGAGCAAGCTATTGGAGAACTTCAGCGCATCATAGATCAGTGTCAACCATCTTCTTCCATGAGCAGTGCACATCATGCTGTTCATAGTATTAGGGGACATACAAGAACAGGAAGAGAGATGCGACTCACAGCACAGGTTGGAGAATTTGAAATGGACGAGATCATCCTAGATATAGGATCAGAGGTAAATGTTCTGACTAAGCACACATGGGAACAGATGGGTAGCCCTAAGTTAGTCAGATCACCTATCCACCTCATATTAGCTAATCAACAACGGGTATCACCCCTAGGTCGATTATCGCAGGTGCCAGTTGACATTGACGGAGTTCGCAGCTCTGCGGACTTCGAAGTTATAGAAATTATTGGCGATAGTAGACCATATCTAGCACTACTAGGAATTTATTGGGTGATCGGTAACATGGCCATTATCGACTTAAAGAGAAGACAAATGACCTTTGAGGACGTGCAGATCCGGGTCATCGCACCGTTAGATCCTCTTCAGGGTCATAGATACATTGAACCTATCCGAGCAGAGGAAGAGGCACGTAACATGGAAAATCTCTATCAGATGACTGCGAACCAGACCGACTACATCAATCCAACCGCAGAAGGGAACATTAGTTGGTGATGCGACAGCTCATGCACATCGGATTCGGATGTTGGTCTAGAGAACTAGCAGAACAGAATTTACGAAGTCTCAGTGTACAGATGTACGTACATGACTAAGTCACTGTGATGGATTGGCACAGAAATCAATGAGATTCCATCATTTCATGATCTAATAGACATCCAGGACTTTCTCATGCAGTTTGAACAACAAATCCCTCACGAGCAGAGAATTGCAGCTATGGACCTTGTAGTACGAGCCATGCCTGCATGATGGTGGTATGCACATAAAGAGAATATCGCATCATGGGATGATCTTAAGAGGTTGATGGCGATCAGATTCTTTACCGAAAGAGAGTATATCCAGTAGAGATGCACAGGAGAAAGTGACCCCAGGACACACATTCAGACATGTGAACAGAATTGGTTGGACATTCTCGAGGATGAATGGGTTCACCGATTCATTCACACTTTGGACCCAGTTCCATGGAACTGGGACACAGAGACTGAATTGCGCAAGGGAACGACTACATGGCCACTTCTAATAGATAGCTTTCTACTCACCTTCGCTTTTGACTCTGAGTATCCAAATGTAGATCAGGCCCTAGATGTAATAAAGATTAAGATATTTGAGGATTGTACACTATCAGTACAAACTCAACCTGAGTGGGCCATCCAGTTAGAAGAGGCGCTAGAGTGCTATAATTTTGCATTAGAACTAGAGGAGGAGGATGAGGATCCTCTCAACATCAACATCCCAGAGTCAGAAGGGACTTGCGATGTTGATGGACCGAAGCTACAGACTTCAGAAATCACAGAGCCGCTCAAGATTAAAAAGATCAATATTGGCACCGACACAGAACCAAAGTTTGCCTCTATTGGAGACTATTGGACTGGTGAAACAGTTGGACAGTTTGCAGACTTGTTACATGACTATCAAGACCTATTTCCCACCAAATTCACAGAGATTAAGGGAATAGTCGAAGACCTGGGAGTAATGAGGATAGCATTGAAAGAGGATGCTAGACCAGTCAAGCAGCGTCCATATAGATTAAATCTGTGATACAAAGAAAAAGTTAAGGATGAGACCGATAAGATGCTAGCAACAGGCATCATTGAGCCTGTAGAAGAGAGCAAATGGGTTAGTCCCATGGTCATGCAAGAGAAGAAAACCAAAGGAGACATCAGGATCTGTGTCGACTTACGTAAACTCAACGATGCATCGCTTCATGATCCATTCCCGACACCTTTCACTGATGAGGTATTAGACAATGTGGGAGGACAGGAGGTATACTCCTTCACTGATGGATTTTCAAGCTATCACCAGATCAGGATCCACCCAGAAGATTGCCACAAGACCATGTTTGCAACAGAATGGGGCTCATTCCAGTATACGGTAATGCCCTTTAGTCTTAAGAATGCACCAACTATCTTTTCTAGAGTAGTAGTTGCTGTATTTAAAGAATACATCCATAAATTCCTAGAAGTTTATTTTGATGATTGGACTGTATTTGGATTAATTGACAAGCACATAGGATATTTAAGACTGATGTTAGAGAAATGTAGGCAGTACCAGATTTCTCAGAACTTGAAAAAATGTATATTCTGTGTGCCATTTGGTATTTTGTTGGGTCACATTGTTTGCAGACAAAGCTTGATGGTAGATCCCACAAATATTGCCATCATTGTAAATCTTCCAGCACCCAACTCAGTCAAACAATTGAGAACAATACTTGGTCATACCGGGTACTACAGAAAATTCATCAAGGGATACGCAAAGATTATAGCACTAATGGAAAAACTGTTAAAGAAAGACGTAAAATTCCTATGGAATGAGGAATGCCAGCAGAGTCTAAACACACTTAAAGAGAAGATGGTTACAACACCCATATTAGTATTCCCAGACTGGACTAAGCCATTTCATGTACATGTGGATGCATCTAGCATCGCACTAGGGGTTGTTTTAACGCAACCAAGAGAACGAGGTATCGATCATCCTATCACATACTCCAGTAGAAAGCTGTCGACAACAGAAAAGAACTACACCACGATAGAAAGAGAAGGCTTAGATATGGTGTATGTGCTACAGAAGTTCAGGCACAACCTGTTGGGTTCCTCGTTCAATATGTTTACTGACCATTCTGCATTGAAGTATCTGGTCAATAAGCCAGTGTTAGGGGGAAGAATCTGCAGATGGTTACTCCTCTTTCAGGAGTATGATTTTGAAATCATTGTCAAACCAGGAAGATTGAATGTTGGACCTGATCATCTGTCGCGAATAGACTTAGGAGAAGAGCCAAGTAATCTAGAGGACAATTTGCCAGATGCACAGTTGTTTTCTATCTAGATCGCAGATGAGTACTATGCTGATATCATTCACTTTCTCACTACAGGAAGGGCACCTGAGGAGTTTACCAAGCATCAAAAGAGGCAGTTGGTTGTTAAAGCAGCAGACTTCACCCTGATCGCAAGACAGTTATACAAGTTAGGTCCAGATGAATTCCTGTGTAGATGTGTGATGTCGCATGAAAAAGAGGCTATTATCAGAGAAGCACATTCAGGTACCCCAGGAGGTCATTTCGTAGGAAAGCCGATTGCGCAGAAAATCCTGACCACAGGATTATGGTGGCCTACGTTACATAAAGACGCTAAGGACTTTTGCAGATGCTACGATATATGCCAGAGGGTAGGAAAACCCTCGTTGAGAGATGAAATGCCGCTGCGACCGTAGGTTACATTGCGCGCATTTGAAAAGTGGGCTATAGATTTTGTGGGTCCTATCAACCCACCGGGAAAACGAACTGGTGTGAGATATATCATCACTGGAATAGAGTACGTCACTAGGTGGGCCAAGGCCAAAGCAGTAAGAAACTGTGATGCTGCTACAGCCGCATAGTTCATTTTTGAAAACATCATCACTAGATTTGGATGCCTAGTAATTTTGATGAACGATCCAGGCACACACTTCTTGAACCGCACCATTGAGGCCTTGACAGAAGAATTCCAGACACAACACCATAAGAGCACTCCCTAACACCCGCAAGCTAATGGTATGGTGGAGGCCTTTAAGAAGATTTTAGAAAATTCTCTTACTAAGATATGCAACAACCAAAGGAATGATTGGGACCTCAGAGTTAACGCTGTATTATGGGTCAGTTGGTAGAAGCCTGTTTGTAGTGGCTCGGGGACGAGCCACAAGTAAATGTTAGGGGACTATTGGAGTAGGGTCCTGGAGCTACAGGAAAAGCTTCCATTTTGGCGAATAGATAGTTTGGCGAAGATGAAGAGATAAGGTAAAGCTACGACATCGTAGCATGTTTCTAGCTGCAGAGCAGAGCCAGAAACCGTGACTGTTGGAATAGAGAAGTCAAGGAAGATGACAGTACCTGAGCGGTCGAAAAGAGAGAGCTCAACCACTACATTGAAGGCAGCGGTGAAGATAGGAAGGTTCAACTACCCTCATAAAGGAAAAGGAGCAATGAGGCTGAGGTATTGAAGACGAAGGACAGAAGATGGGAAGCGGTGCATAGTACCCATGGTCAGCGCCGGGAAGCATGGAATACTGCAGAGAGTAGTGGTGTGATGAAAAGCGGCTACCCCAAGTACAGATATGCCGACTGTCACTAGTTAGGGTTTGGGTTACTGTTGGGATATGCCCACAGTGTTGTAATGGTGAGACCTTCAGGACACCTATAAAGGGATGTAATTTGTATTGTAAAAGGTTGGCATTTTGGGCATTTTAGGCCATGCAGCTAGTCAGAGTATCAGTAGTCTGTTAGCTTACTATTATTTTGTATTGTAACAATCCGCAGGGATTGATAGACAGAGAGAGAGAGAGTGAGAGTATATTGTAAGAAGGCAATATAGAGATAGAGAAGAGATCTAAGAGAGAAGGGCTCCAGGCTGTGTGCAGAGTTACCCAAAAGATCTCTAGCTGCATATGCGGTGCAGCAGAACTGTGTACCTCTCTCAAGTTATAATATAGAAACACAGTTCTGTGGACGTAACTTCCACCCCGAAAGTGAACCATGTAAAAACCAGAGTGTTATGTGTTTGATTCATGTGATTGTATTTACTTATTATATCTGTCATTCATTGCATGAACTTTCCTTACAGTAAATGTATGTGTATGTTATTCAGTTCAATACATATTACAGGGATAAATGCAAGTTGAAGTCTTTAAGTAGTCTGTATAAGAGTGTCTAAGTTTCACTTGAGACAGTTAAGAGTCGCAGTATAAACAGCCTTGAGTATTGAGTCTTGTAGGGTAAACACAAGTGATGCTAGGTGTGCCGAGTCGCAGCGGTAGGATATCATAGGGACGCAATATTGCACCAGTAGATGAGCTGCGGTGCGCGATACCATGGGTTGAGGAGTAAGCCTAGGAGAGAGTTAGGTGTTTCCCAGGATGCGGCGATGAGATAACAGTTTGGATTCATCGCAAGCAGGAGGAACACTGCGTATCACGTCGCAGAGAGGAAAGAACGGTCTCGCAAGCTAAGAACAGCTACGAGATGCGCATAGGATTCCATACAGAACCTGGTTGAGACACTTGAGTCCTCAACCAACCCATCAGGATCACTTCGGGTGAGACTTCAGGCCGCTCTGCGGTCTGTCGCAGAAAGGGCCGGTGAGCTAGGGGTGTTGTTGGTTCATTATAGTAAACCTGGGTCTAGCCAGGCAAGCCAACACCCATATTCATTTTTCACAAATAGAACTAGTTCTCTCCACGAGGACACACTTGGCCTGATATATTTCTTTTCCAACAACTCTTGTAACTGCAATTTTCACCTCTAGAAATTCCGGTGTGCTCATCTTGTAGGGTGTCTTGGAAACTGGTGTGGCTCCTAGCACAAGTTAATTTGTAAAATCAATGTATCTCTTTGGAGGAAGTCTTGGAATCTCATTAGGAAAAACATCCCTAAATTCTTGCAATACATGATAGTCCTTCAACTTAGGAGTTTGATTTTCCATTTCCTCCAAAACATGGGCTGCATACAATTGAAAACCTTTCCTACAGAAATTCTTCAACTGCACTGCTGAAACCTGCCTAACATAAATCACCTTTATAATGCCTCTTACAACCCTTGGGTTTCCTTCTTCAACCATGCATTCAAATGTCTTGTTGTAGCAGTCAAGTTTAACCTGGTGTGCTTCTAACTAGTCCATTCCAATGAGAATATCATAGAAACCAAGTGGCTGAATATTTAGGTTTGCATAATGAATAGCCCATCCATATCTAATGGACATTTCTCTATAATTTCACTAAATTTTCTCTTAGTTCCAATGGATAGTTGAACTAGCCATGATTCGCTATGATTTAATTTCTTAAAAGTAGAAATATCAACAATTTTAGGAGTGATATAACTGTGAGTAGATCCAGGGTCAATCAAAATAGAAATAGATTGCTTAGCAATATTACCTTCAACTTCAACCATATTTGATTAATGATATTCTTGGAGGTCCTCTAGTGCTGCATAGATTCTAGGGATGTTACTCACCACTTGACCCACCATTTCAACTCCTTGGATGCTGTGAAATTGAATTACATTCCCATTCCGATGTAGACAGTTCCTAAGAATATGGTCTCCTCCACATCCCCAACATTTAAGTGGTTCTCTTGGCTCCTTGGAATCTCTTGGCTTGTCTCCCATCATTCTGGCTGGCTTAGTCACAGTTTGTGATGGCTTCCTTTTCTTATTTCGGAGGTGAGAGGGTTTGAAGCCTTTTGTCCTTTGGTCAAACTTCTCATTCTTCTTATCCTTCCATGACTTATGGAAATAATTTTTTCTTTTGTTTTGATCATAGCAATACTTGGCCTTCCTTATTGCCTCTTCTAGAGTTCGAGGTTCATCAAATTCAATACTATCTTTATATGATAGTGGTAGACCATTTAGAAAACGCTGAGTTTTCACCTTATCATCTTGAATATACCTGACATACCTCTATAGTTCCAAGAATTTGTTTGCATATTCTTCCATGTTCAATTGTCCCAATTTCATCTCATGGAACTCTTTAATCTTATCATCATAGTACCTATGAGAGAGGTACTTCTACTTGAAATTTTTCTTGAATTGGTTCCACACAATCTTTCTTTCATTGATGTTCTTCACTTTCCTTAGGTTCTCCCACCATATAGATGCTTTTCCATTTAAGTTGAATATGGATACCCTTCCCTTAATATTTATAGAGTAGTCTTGGACTTGTAAATACTTTCTCATCTCAAGAAGCCAAGATTGAGCTTCTTGACCATATTTTACCTCACCCTCAATTTTTTTTTTATAGAAATGGTTATATTGTATTAAGAAGGTGGTATAACCACAGAAACCAAACCAAAATACAAAATTCCCTTAAGAAAGAGGAAATATGAGTTCATCTTCTCAGCAAACGCCCTTATGGAAGTGGCAATAAGAATTGCTCTTCTCTAATTACGCCCTTGTGGAAGCAGCAAAGCGAGTTTTAACAGTCTTTGAAACCAACTAGCTTACTCAGACTTTAATAACAAAATTCAACATTTATAAAATATCATGGAAAAAACTAACAGGGGGGATATTAACATAGTCTAACATTTCATAGTTCCCAAACAATGGAATTTCTAACAATATAAGAAACCAACAAACAGAGCATACATCATAGAAAAAATGCAGACCAATCCCCAATTCTTAATTGATTTTCGCATCAAAGCTAGACGAAGAACTTGGATTAGGAGGAGATTCTTTCTTGACAAGCTTTAGGGTGAGCTTGTCCACTTTTATTTCCAGTTCAGTGATCAAGCCAATTACAGCATTCTCAGACTTCCTCACTGCTTGACTGATTTTCTTCCTTAAATACACAAGATCTTTGTCCATGTTTTCAAATCGCCTACCTCCTTCAGTATCAATTGCCTCGACCTGATCTTGGAGCACCATGAGATCTCTTTTCAGATCCCTAATATCTGCTTCAATGAAATTGGGAGGGGAGGACAAGCCAGAGGACTTAGATGAGGCTTCCATGCTGAACACCAAGGTCTACTTCCCTTCCACGAAATAACAACACAACTCCGTCTCTTCCAAGAAATTGAAAATGCAATCATCCAGCAAAATTCTGGTGCCTCTTTCCCTATCTCTTCACATTTTAAAATGATTGTGACTCAAGGATGTAATGATCACCATAATTAAACCTTGCATGCAAACCATTAAGCCAGGCTTCACCTCACTCCATTCACCCAGCGTCGATGATACAAGCAAAGAAACTCGCACCGGTGAAGGGACTTAACTGTATCCAACATCAATACCTCTTGTGCATTCCAGTGTTTGGCTTTGTGCATGCCGAAATCCACCTACCCTATCAACCAAGGTACACGCATAGAGGACCTGAGAGAGGAGGTCCTGCGGGGATGTAGGAAACACATTCCAAGCCCCAGTCCTATGGAGGATCACAATAGTTGTTAATCCCATTAATTAGTAATGTTAAGAGGCATAGGGTGGATCCCGAATTCCCTGCTAGATCAACTTCTTTATTATGCTGCCTCAAAACATGAAAGAGCTCGATTTTAAGGAAAGAGAGGGTTAGAATATTGATTTTTTTGATAAGGTGCTTGAGATGCATTTGGTTAGGTGGAGAGTGTTGATGTATTTGTAACTTCAGAATGTATTCATCTATGTATCTTATGTCTTGTACCCCGATGTTTATTCTGGGATGTGTCTGTAATGTAATTGAGTCATGATGTCATGCCCTAATGTTCTGATCGGGAGGATCTATAATATAAACAAGTCATGTCAAGTCATTGTGGGTAACCCTCCTATTGTCTAAGGGTTAAAGTCCCCGCAGTTTCGGGGCACTAGGGTTATTAGAATCACCTAGTGAAGTCGGCCCTAGTAGGGAAGTAGTATAAATAGAGAGGTGACCTATCTATTTTACACACATCTCATACACACTCAAGTGTAGTGCATAGTTGAGGAATGAGAAGACACTGGGGCTTGATAGAAAGAACGTTACTGCTGTCGGGAGATTATCTTACTGTTTTGGGCTTTTCTATTTTGGTGCTAATTCTATCTCTGAGGAAGTTGTGGGGTTTTCTATTTTGGTGCTAATTCTATCTCTGAGGAAGTTGTGGGGTTTTCTCCATTTATGGTTTCCTCAAGGAAAAACACTGTGTTCATTGTCTCTTTTGTTTGATTGTTGTGCTTGTTATTCTATTAGTTAAAGATCCTAATAATGCTAGATTAATGTTAAAAATATAATATGGTATTATAGCTAACCTGAGAAGAAGACACTGTGTAGCTGTGGGAACTAGGGATTCCTACTTTGTGGCCTTCCTCCAAATATTTTCAGCAAAATTAAGGTGGAATAACTCTCCTCCCTAGGGCGCATCTTTCTATTGAAGAAGAATCAAATTCTGAGGTTTTTTAGTTTTGGACCCGACACTACTGCCGAAAATTAGGGATTTTCATAGAAGAGGAATTTTTCGGTGAGCCTGGGCCTGGATTGATATTCTCCCCAAAATTGAAGTTAGGGATAAATTTCAAAGCATTTGGTTGGACAAAAATCTAGAAAATCAAAACCCTAATTTGCTCTTGAACCAGTACTGTAGGATTTCAGCTCCAAATCTAGATTCGACATCTTGACCTGGTAAGATATAAATATTTTGTATTTCCAATTGCGGTTCTCAATTAAGATGTCTCATCATACCAAGCTTGATGAAAAGCTTAAGGGAGCTAATAACTTCTGATCCTGGAAGTATAGGATCTCCCTGGTCCTAGAAGAGAATGAGTTGGACTCCTACATCAATGAGGAGGTTCCAGTTCCATAGGAAGATGAGGCTAAGGCCTTACATAAGAATAATTTGGTTATGGAAAAGAGGATCATTGCTGATTCTATCAAGGATCACCTTATACCACAGGTGTCCTCCCTCAAGACACCTAAAGTTATGTTTGATTCCCTAACCAAATTGTTTGAAGGGAAGAACATAAACCGAAAGATGACTTTGAGGAATCAACTAAAGAATGTGAAGATCCAGAATGCAGAGACCATCCAGTATTGCTTCAAAAGGGTTTCTTAGATTAAGGAACAATTAGAAGCAGTATATGAAGAAGTGGTGAATGTAGAAATTGTGATGACCACCTTGAATGGTCTTCCTAGCACATGGGACTCCTTCATTGAAGGGATCTGTGCTAGAAAGAAGTTAGTCAAGTTCGAGAGACTGTGGGAAGAATGTTCTCAAGAAGAAGCTCAGATAGCAGCTCGAGAAGAGAAGATGATAAGTGAAGATCAAGCTCTCACATTACAATCCAAGAAATATAGATCCAACCACCACAAAAGTAAGTACTCTAATCAAAGAAATAACTCTAGAAATCCTAGAGATAAGTCTAAGTTCATTTGCTATACATGTGATAAAAGAGGACACTTTTCTAGAGATTGTCCTAAGAACAAAAGTAGCTCTCACAAGAAGAAGGGAAACAAGAGAAGACATCATGCTCATGCTACAGAGGATGATGAACCTTCATCAAAGAGAACTGGATACGAAAGTGAAGATTCTTCAAGCGAGGATGAATATGTTTTGATTTCCGCTCTCACATGAAACATTACTCATGGAAGAAATGATTCACTTATATATAGTGGGGCTTCCAAACATATGACTAGATTCAAGGAATCCTTTGTGAGACTTTCAGAGCATGAATCGCCTCACAAGGTGAAACTAGGAGATGACTACCAGTATCCAATAAAAGGTAGTGGGGAATCCTCCTACAAACTAGACTCTGGAAAGTCTATGACAATGAAGGAAGTATTGTTTGTGCCAGGAATCAAGAAGAACGTTCTCTCCATATCTGCATTAGATGCAAAATGAATGAGGGTTGCATTCATAGATGGTCAAGTCATCATGTGGCCAAAAGGAAGGACTATTGATGATTCAATAGTGATTGGTGAACAAGAAGGAGGTTTGTACAAATTTAAGGGCCATCTAGAACAAGCCTTGGTCCATGACATAGTAGAGCCAAATGAACTTTGGCATAGAAGGCTTGTACATGTGCATTACAGAGCACTACCTCTTGCAAGCAAAGCTGTTGAAGGTCTTCTATAAATACAAGAAAAACATGATGGGGTATGCAAAGGATGTGTGAAAGGAAAGAACACAAAGAAGAAACTTCCAAGTAGCGAAAGCAAATAAAAAGGAATCTTGGAAATCATCCACTCCAATGTATGTGGTCCTATGTCATCAAGCTCACTAAGCGGGTATATATACTATGTTTCTTTCATTGATGACTTTTCTAGGAAGACATGGATTTACTGCATGAAGAACAAAGACGAAGTATTCAACAAGTTCAATGGATTCAAAGCCTTGATCGAAAACCACACTGAAAAGAATATCAAGACCTTTCGGTCAGATAATGTCAGAGAATTCACTTCAAATGAATTCAAAGATCTATGCAAAGACTCAGGAATTAAGAGCGAGTTGTCCACTCCTTATAATGCACACCAGAATGGGATTATAGAAAGAAAGAATATAACTATCATGGAAGCTGCAAGAGCAATGCTTCATGATCAAGATATTCCTATGCATCTTTGGGAAAAACTACCAGAACAGCGATGTATGTACATAAACGTAATCCACATAGAGTACTCAAGAACAAGACTCCTGAAGAAGTCTTCTCCAAAAAGAAACAAGAAGTCAGCAATCTCAAAATATTCACCTGTTCTGTGTACATACACATTCCAAAAGAGAAGAGAACAAAATTAGATCCTTAAGGAAAGAAGGGTATATTTGTGGGATACTCTAAAAGCTCGAAGGCTTACAGAATATATTTCCCAGGATACAAGAAGATTGACATCAGTAGGTGTTAACCCAAAAGTCCCCCACTTATCTCTCAATGGCCTACACCACCCAAGGACACCATCTCAAAACTCTCATATCACTCCATTAGACCTTCCATTAGACCCCCACACCTCCAAAATAGCTTAAGGATGAAGAAAAAGGGCTAAAAACCCCAAAAAGGAGCCCAAAATAGCCCCCTAGGAGCCAAAGCCCTCAAAAAGGGGCTAAAACCCTAAAAGGGGCTAAAGTTAGGGTGGAAGGGGATAAAATCCCAAAAAAAGGGCTAAAGTCCTAACCAAGGGCTTAAAACCCTAAAACCCCTTGGAAAAGCTATAAAAGGAGGGTGGGGGTCACTCTCAAAACACTTCTCCCATTGCCTATTGTTATGCTGCCCATGGATGCTTTGAGACCTTTGCCTCTCAAACCACCCACACTCCCTCTCCTCCATCTCCATTTCAATTTGAGCCATTGCTCCCCAACCAAGAGAGGGAGGCTTCCACACGCTAGTGCATGGTGGCCCATTTCCACTAGAGAAGGTATACTTGCGCTTTCATGTTTTTCTTCTTAGTTATTTAGTTTGCTTTGATTTCTAACCATTGTCTTTATTTGTAGGTTTTGCTTAACATTGTTTGCAGGTTTTTCCATTGTAGCTTAGGTTTATTTTGCAGGTTGTGAAGGAGAAACCCTAACCCATGTTTGTAGAGGGGTTCATCAATATTGCTTCTATTTATTTTTGTCATTAGCTTAGCCTTAGTTTACTTTACTGTTATTTACGCTCTATTTTATTTTCTGCTCCTAGTTTACAATTCCGTTTCATTTTTCTGCATTTACCATTAGCAGGAACCTACCCTTCTATCCTATAGACAAAAGGGATCAATTCCTGCCCTTGTAGCAAGGATAAATCCTTGCTATAGAACTGGTGACCATACCAGGTCGATCCCACGGGATCCCTGGGCCAAAATTTTAAATTTTCAAGTTTTTTCAATTTTACCCTAGTTTTAAAAAATTTCTTGTTAAATCTGTCTTAGATTCAGTTTATTTCTTGTTTTAGGTACTGCTGTTATAGCTGATTTTACCACTTCATGTGAATCACACTTGTATGGCCTTCCTCTATCCCTCTGCAGACTCCTTAGACCCCTTGGACCATTTTTTGTCCTTTTATGTTTCGTTAACCATCCCTGAAAACATGAGAAAATTAATACACATGACTTTTAAACTCTTAATCACGTATATATGCGGGTTTGACCTCTAAAACCGCATACATCGGGATGTGTGCATAATCCAAATCTTTTTGGATTTTTCCTTGACATGGATCCAACTCACTTGACTCCTGGCCTTCCATATGCCTTGAAATCGCTCGGATTCGACCTTTCATTACCCCTTTGAAAAGCTATATAAGGAACTCTTTGGTACATTGAAGGAATAAGAGAGAATTGGGAGTAAGTAAACTATAGTCCATTGTTGCCAGAACTTGTGCTTGAGTCTGCATCCCTTTGTCCCTTGGAGCACTTTTGTGTTATCCCCAAGCTTTCCTTTTGCTTGTGAGCTTGCTATCGATAGATGTAGGATTGATGTGGTGGAGGCCCAAGTGGGGGATTCAGTTTCTCCGATTCGTAGACGTGCCGACAGAGGTTGTATCCATTGTAATCTCTGATTTTATGTTAATAGAAATATATTTTCCTATCCAATAATGTATGTTTGAATGAATATTTCATCCATGGGTGATTTCAAATGCTTATACATTGTTGATTATATATGCTACAATATATCTAACACCAATATATATAGTATGCTTTCCTTGTTCACTTGTTGTTGAGGAAGTGATTTATCAATTCAAGCTAAAGTTGGAAAGCTCAACAGGGATCTAATTCAACTGTCTGGAATAAGGTACGAGGTCTGATCCTTTAGTGTTAGATATTTAATTTCTATTGCATATTGGAAAGGATTGATTTCTGGAGTCAATATTTTTGTTATGGTACCCCAAGCCATAGGAATTTCTCTCTGTAATAGAATTGGCGACTCCGCTGGGGAGTTCCTAGTAGTTGTCCTTTGGGGGTTTTCTATCAGCATTCAATGGCTTTGAATTGCTCTTTTTCTCTTGTTTCTGTGTCAGGTCTGGGGGCATGTTTTCCTGGTAGTGTCTGATTGGTGTGAATTTTGTCTCAGCTTGTCTGTTTTCCTTTATTTTTATGCACCTTTCTTCCTATACGTGAGTTTTGAACTCACAGACGCGTATATACGCGGGTTTCACTGCTATTTCTGCGTAGACACACGGGTTTACTGTGAATGGTCACGTATGCCCTTAGTTTTTCTTTTTAGAGGAATTTGGAGGGTTGTTGGGTGAATTTTGATGATTGCTGAGTCTCCTTTGATACTGCTAGACTTTGTATACACCTCTATTTCTGACCAGAGACATTTTTTTTTAGGGTAAATTTCTTTTTTTAAAGAATGTTCTTGTCCTTGCATTTTTTATTTTTTGTTCTGGGATTAGTGCATTAGATTTATTTTAGCTTAGTAATGTGCTTGAGTGTGCTTGCAGAGTCTGGGGGTTGTAGAGCCATTCTTTTGCTTTTATATCTCATTTTTATTTCAAAAAATCCAAAAATATTTGCTTATCATCATGCATTTTTCCTAGTACTTGCACTAGATTTGCTTTGGAGTATTAGTCAGGATTTCATATAGGAAAGCTTGCATTTATCATTTGAAGAGAATTGTGCATTTCACGTAGTAGCATACCCTATTTTTCACGGACACAATGCATTTGCATTGATTGTTAGGTGTGCATTTTACTTCATGTTGTGTCATAACACCATTAGTTGCACGACCATATACCTCTTTTGAGTAATAAAGCCAATTAAAATCAACGCTTAATTAAAATGAAATACACTATTTTATTTGATAGGGTTCACCAACAATATTAGGTTTTAGGGTCTTGGAATAGTTCATTCTGAGTTAATTCTCCAAGACCACTAAACAACAACATGTATGTGTCTGTCCAGGTGAGTGTGTGAAATTCCTTGGTATAACCAGTGTTTCTCAGGATCCTCCTCTCAAAAGGGAGTTCAGCATGAGGTAGTGTGAGCGGTTATTGATTGGGATGACCCCTAGTCATAACTGAGTAGCACCAGAGATATTTCCAGGATTGTATTCATATCTAGGGGCTCTTTCGAGAGTTTCAGGCTTTGCTACCTTGGCCATATGTTCAATCCCTCCTGCGACTGTTCGCCTGAGCATTGATTATATTGAGGTGACCTTAGTGACCTTACCTAGGATATTGAGGGGGTACTTTGCAGGGGTTATTTTGTGGGTGTCCCAGCCAGGTTGGGGTCAGACATCACAGTTGGTTTACATGTTGAAGCCGAGGGACACAATAATTGGTTACGTACCTCCGCTTGTTGTGTATGGGAATCTCAAGCCTCTCCTAGGCAAGACATACCTACTTCATTCGGGAGCTCACTTATCCTACCCTTGATTGCTTGTGGTTGGCTTTAGATTTTATTGGTGATTGCTCTGTGCATGTTAGATTGCCTAGGGTTTGCATAGATAGAGAGTCTTTTATATTTTTTGAGTCAATGTGGATTCGGGTGCGGCTCCTTGCCGTTCTCGTCGTTTAGCAGGACTTCTACCTTCTACATCTCCTCCTCCTTTAGGAGAGAGAAATAGACAGTCCAGGAAGACTACTTTGCACATTGATTCACACACCATGGGAGACCATATAGAAGGTATTCCTGAATCACCTTCTCCGATTCATGTGGAGGATGGGGAGTTTACTCCTAACTATGATCCTTCATTCGACTTGACTGAGTTAGGTCCAATGATTTCTGAGATAGGAAATTTTCATGATAGATGTACTTACTCGAGGGTCGATTCCCCATTAACACATCACCGATATGGAATGCCGAAGGATGACGAGACTCATTTTGAACCCACGAGCACTAGTTTTGGTAGTTATGGTATGTCTGATTTTCCCACACATGATTTGGCATTCCATGTCGAATATGAGTTTGAGCCTAACACTATGCCTGGGGGCACTCTCATTCCTTACCATGTGGAGAGGTTTGGGAGCACAAGTCACATTGCACCTTCCATCCTATCGGTGGAAGCTACATCACATATTCCTCCTAGGTATAGGGTTAGTGATCCTATTAGGATACCAGATCTGAGATGAGTGACTATAGGGAATAGCATGTACATAATTACACAGATCCCTTCATCCTCTATCCATAGTTCTTTGAATGTTCACCCTCCACCTCATTCACGTGGTCCTTCGGGCTAGAATGTTGCTATGAGTTATGTCCATACTGCGGTTACTATACCAGTTGTGTCTTAGGTACATGCACCGCTCGTTGTTTTGGGAGGTCATGGTCATACTTCTAGAGGTCACATTCCTACTTCCGGGATGTATATTCCTACTTCCAAAATGTATATTCTACTTACAGAATGTCTCATGGGACATCTCATGCGATGACTTATGGACCCTATTATGGGACGCAGTATGGATAGGGTTCTTCACCTTATTGGGGCGGGTATAAACAACCTGCTTACTCTCCAAATTATGGCTTTGTAGCTCTGAATAGTCAAGGTACACCACACTATGGTGCTTCTGTGCCACCCTATATAGGAAAAACGGGAGGAGGGCACTATGGCCAACGCCATGGTGGTAATCAGACCTATGTGAATCAGAACTATTAGGGAGAGGTCCATCGAACTCATCATCCTAGGCCCCATTTCCTCGCAATGCTGAATCTTCCTGACTTGTCGAGATTGACGAACGATCCTGTAGCTCATGACCCGGCTTGGCCAGTTGTCCCTACTAAGCTACCCTCAAACATACCCAAATTCAAGGGAAGAATGGGAGAGGATCCGAGCGAACATGTTACTTTTTTTCACCTATGGTGCTCTTCAAATTCCTTACATCAGGACTCAATCTATTTCAGGCTGTTTCAACGCACCCTTACAGGGCCTGCCATGAAATGGTATATAGAGCTACCTAGGAGGGCATTCACTCTGTTCGATGACCTAGAAATTACTTTTCTTAGCCACTTCCAGCTACTAGTGCATTATGCCATTGGTACTGAACTCTTGTTTACATTTTGGCAAGATAAAGCCGCACATATCTCGGATCATATCCAAGAGTGGCATAGATGGAAGAGGTTTATTAAATCCTTTATCCCAACGGAATTCCTCCTTGAATGGTTCCTTAAGTCGTTATTTCCGTATATAGTGAAGGATGTTTCTACATATCGAGTGAAAAATGAGGAACAAGCCATTTTTAGGGCATAGGAACTGGACTTGATTTATGCTCAGTATGGTTTGTTATATGAGATTATTCCCAATGCTCCGCGTTCTAGTTTCCATCCCAAAGTTAAACCTGGACCACATGCTGATGGCACTGTTAGTTGTGCGAGTGCTAAACCTACGGATTCGGTTGCAAAACAAGTCAGTTAATGGTCAATCAACCAATATGCTTTGGGACAAGCCACGGATTCGTCCCAACCCACCCAAACGGCGAGTGTGCTTTTAGTGCAATCGTTGGACCAGAAGGGTAACCAGCAGCCTGGATGGAATAAAAAGAAGGGTAAGAATAATTGTAAGGGTGTGTATAGGAATAAAAATGATAATAATAATGATAAGAACACCTGTAATGTTGGGGGGGACAAGCAAGCTGAACGTAATGTTAAATTTCCTTGCAAGGTGTGTAAGGATGATCACCTCACTTACTTGTGCCCTTATATCGATGAAGCCTTAAGATTCTTGGCATATGGCCCAGCTGTGTTAATGAACCCTTAACCTCACAATCAAAATATGAACTCGAGGACCCATGATCAGTCTGGTGGTGATCAGGATCCACCGGAGGGTAGTGGTCATGGTTGCATTAACATGGTACGTGCTACGAAAGTTGTGACCTGTGCGAAAGACTATGGTTCTTCACAACCTAGCCCAAGGAAGAAGCCTGATCTACCAGGGACTCCTTTGCGTATTGAGAAACCTGTGGATAAACCTGAAGCTGCACCTCACATTCCTAAGGGATTCCTTAAGCGTTCGGGGCACAATCCTAATGCCCGAGCTGCTCAGAACTATTCAGCTGTCGAGGATTTGGGCCACACTCCTTGTGCAATGTTTGCATTGGAAGTGCTTCATAGTTGTCATTCACAAAGGAAGGATTTGTTTTCTACCCTTGGTATGAATGATGATAATTCATCCTCCGTGATTAAATTTGAAATTGTAGGACTTCAGCCTCGCTTGCCTTACTATGTGTCTCTTTTGATTCACGTAGAATGTCTTAACATGACCGTCAAGCGCACTGTGATTGACGAAGGCGCTGCTGCTTTTGTGATGTCTTTATCGTGTTGGAAGGTTTTAGGTTCCCCTGAGTTGTCTAAATCAGAGACCATGTTAACTACGTTCGATGGGAGATCATTTAGGCCACACGGGATTCTTCCTTCCCTTAAGATCCATTTAGGAGGGAAGATCGTTGCGATAGAGGTCAAGGTGGTTGATGCGCCCCTTGACTACAATCTCTTGATGGGTAGGAATTGGATGTATAGTATGTAAGTCGTAGCTTCTTCCCTATTTCACGTTGTATGCTTTCAATTTAATGGGAAGATAGTCATGATTGATCAAACGTCATTCAATAATTCATCAGTTACCGCATCTTCAGGAGCTTCGGTCCCGATTGTTGAACACTCTCAGTCGACAACTGGGAGTGTGGGTGTAGGCATGTATCCTTCCCTCATGGGAAGTTTTAGTTGTCCTGCACCGATCCTTATGATAGGGTCTAGTTCCAGTGAGGCTTTGACATCTATGATTTCGGTGTCTTTTCACATGAGTCATATGGAAGATCCTTGGATTCTTCCTACACTGAGTACTTTGATTGAGCCCATCGTGACATATGTGTCATTTCCTACAAATATGGTAGCTTATCAAGCTAATCTTGAGTGTGTTGTAGAGCCCAGTCCTTCCTCTTCACGGATGGAGGAGGAGGACCATTATGTGCTGCCTGCATGGGCAGTACAATATTCTCATGCGCACGACTGCCTTGATAATGTTTTCCCTTTAGATGTAGCGATTATTGAGGCCATGTTGGGAGTTGAGCCACCATGGGAAGAACTCCATCATAGATCTTACTTCCTTCCCGAGCTTGACCACTTGGAGCATGAGGAATTGGGATGTTCTTAGTGAGAGAATTGGTAGTCCTATGGTTCCATTAAGCTCTCCTAGTCCAATGGCTGATGGGAACATGAAAAATATATATTCAACGATTCCTATCAATATCTCTCACGATACTGGCAGGATAGAGAATGTCTATATTGGGGAAGAATGTTCCCATGCTGAGATTCAAGAATATACCGAGTTGTTTAAATAATTCTGTGATATCTTTTCTTGATCTTATGATGAAATGCCAGGTACCGACCCTCATATTGTTGAACACGAGATTAAGACTTATCCCAATGCTAAGCCTATTCGGCAACGCTTGCATGTGGTGAATCCTAGGAAAGCGCCTGCGATTAAGGTAGAGATAGAGAAACGGTTGAAACCCGGTTTTATCTATCCCATTCCCATGACGAAGTGGGTTTGAAACCCCATTCCGGTGGATAAGAAGTAGGGAGCGATCCGCATATGTACTGATTTCTGTGATTTGAATCGTGCCTGTCCTAAGGAAAATTTCCCCACACCATTTATTGATTAGATTTTGGATGAGTGTGCGGGTAGTGAGTTTTTTTCCTTCATGGACGGCTTTTCCGAATATAATCAGATACAAATTAAACCTAAGGACCAACATAAGACTTCATTTATTTGTCCTTGGGGAACTTTTGCATATCAGAAAATGCCTTTTGGCCTTAAGAATGATGGAGCTACTTTTTAGCAGGCCATGACCTTGATCTTCCACGATCTCAAATCAATTATCGAAGTATTTTTGGATGACCTTGTTGCTCATTCTCGGATGAGAATGTGTCATTCTTATCATTTGAGATTGGTATTCAAAAGATGCCTCCATTATTTGGTCAGGTTAAATCCTCACAAATGAATCTTTTGTGTGAATTTAGGTCTCTTTTTAGGATTCATCATTTCTAAAGAGGGTATAAGAGTCGACCCTTTGAAGGTTGAGGCAATACTTCAGTTGTCTCCCCTGAAAAATATTCGTCATCTTCAATGTTTGCAAGGCATGACAAACTTCTTACGGAGATTCATTGTCAATTTTTCCAATTTGACTAGAGGCTTTATGCATCTTTTGAAGAAGGACACCACCTTTAGTTGGGATGAGCGAGCCCAAGAGTCCTTTGATGCACTCAAGTGAGCCCTAGCATCGGCCCCGGTGATTAGTCCCCTAGACTATAGCCATGATTTCCTACTTTATGTTGCCGCGTCCATGGAGACGATTGGTATGGTTTTGGTTCAATAGGATGAGGAGCTCCAAGAGCATGCCATATACTATCTGAGCCAGAATCTTATTAACGCGGAGGTTCATTATTGTCATGTTGAGAAGCTTGCTTTAGCTACCATACATGCTGTTCAACGGTTGAGACATTATATTCTCCTTCACCAAACCTTGGTTGTAGCCCATGTCAATCCGTTTCAATCCGTCCTCACTTGAAGGATGATTGGGTGAAAATATAATAAATGGATTATCATCCTGCAAGAATTCGATCTCGAGTTTGTTTTGGCAAAGTCGAAGAAATCGTTAATTTTTGTAGAGCTTATATCGGATTTCTCAAGCGAGGCCGAGGAGTTGGTTTGTGAAGATACGTTTATAGATGAACACATCTTCTTAATCTCAATTTTAGACCCATGGTATGGGGATATCATTATATATTTACAAACATTGAAGGTCCCTACTCACCTCTCACGGGATGAACGACGACGATTACATCACGTGTCTAAGAATTACCTCATAGTGGATAACACTTTGTACCATCGTGGGTTAGATTCCATTTTACAATGTTGTTTAAATCATGAGGGGGCTGAGGTAGTGCTGAATGATTGCCATGGAGGGGTGTGTGGTGGTCATTTATCTGGGCTTTCTACAGCCCAAAAAATCTTAAAAGTAGGTTATTTCTGGCCGTTGATATTTAAGGATTGTGTTGATGCGGTCAAGAGGTGCCACCCTTGCCAGGTGTTTGCACAAAATATTTGCTTGAAACCTACCCCATTACATCCCATCATCACCACCGGTCCCTTCACTAAGTGGGGGATCAATTTTATGGATTGCAACCCAGCTTCAGCTGGGGGGCATAATCATATCATAGTGGTTGTTGATTACTTCAATAAATGGGTTGAGGCTATCCCTACAGTTAAATCCGATGGTGAGACAGCCACGTACTTCGTATTCAACCAAATTATTACTTGGTTCAGGATTTTGAAAGAGCTTGTCACTAACCATGGCTTGCACTTTCAGAATCATATGATGGAAGAGTTGGAATCAAAGTTAGGGTACAAGCAAGAGCATTCCTCCTCTTACTACCCTCAAGTGAATGGACAGGTAGAAGCAGTGAATAAATCACTCAAATCCATTCTCCAACGAACCATCACACAAAGCAAGAATAATTGGCACATCATGTTATATCCTACTTTGTGGGCGTATAGAACCGCTATTAAGACTGCCACGAGTTTTTCTCCATATCAACTTGTATATGGAGTGGAGTCAGTATTGCTATTTAAGTGCGAGATTCCTTCTTTGAAGCTAGCCATAGAACTCTTACCAGACACTTCCCCATTGGAGGAGCATTTGGTCCACCTTGAGCAACTTGATGAGCAGTGTCGAGATGCCTTGGTGGCTCTAGAAGTCAATAAACGTCGCGTAAAGGTCCAGTACGACAATTCTGTCTATCCAAGGAGGTTTAGTGAGGGAGACTTGGTCCTTTTGTGGGATCAACTAAAAGAACCCTTGGGGGTAGGAAAGTTTAACCCCATGTGGCATGGTCTCTACGTTGTCAAACGTGTGTTAGAGAAGGGCGCCTATGAATTAGTGGATTATGCGGGATTAGCCTTGGCGGAGCCTAGAAATGGACTCTATCTCAAAAAGTACTATGCATGATTTTCAGCCAAGGCTGGTTATTGTATATTATTATATAGTTTTGCATAGGCAGGTCTTTTTCTTATAGTGATCGGGTTTGTGATTAGTTTCCTTTTCTTTTGGTAGATGTCAATGGAATCTTCCACCTACATAGGATTCGTGGATGGTGTGAGCCATCACACTCAACACTCAACCTCTGCTGCTTGGGTGATTTATACTCCTATGGGTCAGGTATTATCTTCATGAGGCATATGTTTACGGCCATCTTCAAACAATGTTGCTGAATATAGTGCTATTATTGAACTTCTACGAGATGCCATTTTACATGGTGTTCTCTCTCTTGAGATACGTCTTGATTCGAAGTTAATAGTACCACAACTTAATGGTTTGTACCATGTTAGAGATCCGACATTATTAAGAAGATTCTTACGTGTGAGATTATTAGAATGATAATTTGTTAATATAACATACATACATATTCCAAGAATTAATAATCAAGTTGTTGACTCATATGCTAACTACGTGTTAGATTGGCATTTGTTTCATACACAATAAATTCATCACAAACACAAATTTTTACACATGTAAATAAATAAACCGATCATCATAAAAAAATTTATAAACATCCAAAATGTGGTAACACATAGTGTCATGATACAAAAATGGGGCTCTCGAGCCACCAAAATATAATACATGGTAATACAAAATGTATAACTCCTAGGTATCTAAGCCTGTGGAGGAGGAGGGGGGTTGTGATCATGGAATGTCACCATAGCTCTAGCTAGACGTCAGAATAATCGCACCCATGCTCGTGGTACACCCACCACCTGGTGCTACATAACCTCAGGCAAGTCCTCGACTTGCGCCATGGGAACTCTGTGTGTCAACCTCACAAAGTTGTTATGAATGATCTGGAGCATCTGCTCCACATCCACACCCGTGATATCATCTCCTCTTCCCCTCCATCTATGACGAGGGAAGCCTTCATGCCACCATGGTCCCACATCTGCATGCATATGGTAGATGTCACTATGTATTGTCACCCAAAAACATGTCTTTTGATTCCATATAATCAGAAAACACAAAAAAATTAAATAACTCAAAAATTTAAAGAGAGGGTCAAGATTCGTTACCTGTGTCATCGTATACTGATCCTTGTGGTAGCGGCATGTCCGATTCCCCCCGAAAATATATTCCCACATAGGGGTAGTCATCGATGGCAACTATCTGTTGTCACCACCATGGAAAGAACTCAGCTAGATAGGGGTTGGACACCCTACCTCCACCCAGTCTATGCATCGCATTCACCCAATGCCGTTGGGTTGGATCTCGAAACCCGTGTAGAGGAACGTCAACTCTAGGGCTCAATCCTGGAACACGCTCAAAGAAAAATGTGCTCAGTATGTTGCTGAAACTGAAGTTTCACACTCTGCCCATCTTACACTCACTGAGCTAGTGTTTCATGTTGCTCAGTAGTGTAGTGCTCCAATCATATACTGTGGGTCTCATGCACTCCACTGCATAGAACATTAGAGGCCGCGAGGCCTGGTGGAGTGAAGCCAAGCCTGCTATCCTACCCAGTGTCAGTAGGATGGCCTTTAGGCCCAGTACCTGTATAGAGTTAGTTGGGATCTATCTCCCCACCTTCTCCATGTCTGGATAGCAGTACACTACAATGTACTCATCTATAGTCAGGCCACCTCTGGGCCCGTGAGAACATAGGTTCACTACTTCCCCCCATCGAGAAAGTCCAGTAATAAAGTATATGTCCTCCACCTCTATGGTGAGGGACATCCCATCTATATGGAATGAATCTGAGTCTGGATCCTAGTAATCCACCAGCATCTACAATAGTCCTGGTTTGGCCCTTAAGCCACCAAGACACCAAAATTTGTAGAGACCACATGTACGTAGCACTTGTTGAGCCATTAGATTGACCCTTACTACCTCCTCTACATCACCATGTTCACATTCTCTCCATTCTAGTACCATCCTACACAAAAAATTGCAAGTTTTCCCATTAGAATATTAAAAAACCTCATGCGCGGCTGCATACGCAATTGTTTGCCAAACAGTCGTGTATGTACGCGATTGTGAGGGCATTTTCCACGTATATCCAGCCCTATACTTGGAAAAACCCTCGATTTCCATGTGGGCCACAGCGCCTATTTTGGATTGGTCTAGAAATCCCAAATAACCATGGAATTTGATAAAAATTGCATCAAAATGGAAGAGAAGAGCATGGGTAAGTACCTGGAAGAAACAACAGTGGATTCCGCCGGCTGGATCTCTTGGAATTCGCTGTTGAAAATATGAGCTCAATTGGGTAAAAATTTCAAATGTTTTATAATGTTTTGAATTTTTTACTATTTATAAAAAAATTTCAAAATTTTTCAAAATTTTACCCCCTTTCCTATAGTTTGGACCATTTCTAATCATTTTGGACTATTTTTGACCTAGTTTATGATGTAGGAGACCTATTTGAGTGCCGTTTTAGCTGTTGGATTGACCCGTTCATGCCGATCTCAGGTATCATGTCTAAACTAGCATATAGGTTAGGTTTCATCATCGTTTTCATTTTGCATGACCTTATGACCGTTTCATTATAGCCTTAGGTACGAACCCACTCTATTATGTCACAGAACCCTCTTGTTGTTTTAGAAGTGGCATGATATGAGTGGTAGAGATTGACCTTACATGGGTACCCTAGCTAGCGCCTTATTTGCATTTGGTGCCCATGCTGACGTTTTGTCCCTTAGGGTGTGGGAGTCTGTTGTATAGTATTTCCATGACATTTTTCAAGATCCTCATACTCCTCTTGATCTTTTACTGGCCTATTTCCTCAGGACTCTCTTATGTCAAGTTGTAATTGCATTATCATGAGCTTTTCCTGCCTTATTAAGCTTTATGCCAGCTTCCTTGACATTGCATTTTAGCCATATAGCCAGAGCTTGTCTCATGTCTAGCCATGCAGAGCCATTTTATATATCCTTTGTAGCTTGATTCCCTTTTTACCGGGAGGGGATTTTCCCTCGAGTGTCGCTATCCTACACATGTATCCTTGTATTGAGCATAGGTATGTTCCACTGCTTGGAACTAGTTTTTTTGCCCCTATGACACTTGTCTCCTCCTAGTTTGTAACTATAAAGCAGTTTTATTCTTTTTCAAGATTTTTAAATATTTGAAAAAGTCCAAAAAAATAAAAAAACCAAAAAGTCGGACAAGGAAATATGTTATCTTTGGTAGCTGTCGAGTTGTGTCGCCTTCGAACAGAGCACTATATATCACATCCGTTGGTTGGGTTTATAGTTTGTCTTTAGGAGCTGTACATGTTTATCTAAGTTTATCTCCATCGACTGGTTAAGCTTCCAGTCCCCATGGAGCCTCTATCAATGCCTCCTATGTCGCAGAGATGTCCCAGTTGTATATATCGAGTCTATACTGCCTTTATGTAAGTCACCATACAACGTTATGCTCTTGTTCGAAGGAAGTTGAAACTTGAGTCGGCCATTCCTCAGTTATCTTGACTTTGCATGTCGGCCATTCCCGGTACAGATACTGGTTCGTGCACCTTATGATTGAGTCCTTCCACATTATATAGCTTTGCTGAGTACCTCATGTTGGATGATGGGGGATGCCTTAATGCCCTCCTTCCAACGGATTTCATCCCATCAACTTCAGATCATTTATTCTGGGATTGGAATCTAGAGTCATTTTTGAGTGCCTTGAGACTTGCAGTCATCAGTGGCAGGTTTTCTCACAATCAATAGTCTTTGGGAATACATCAATGTCCCCTGATCGATGGATCCTCTCAACCGTTTGACCTCAACACATTTATACACACTTGTTAGTTTGCACTCTAGTACCTTGATTCCCATTTTCATTATCGGTGGGTGATCTCGCGTCTGTTAACAGTGTACATCAATGACCGGTAATTAGACGGAACTACTATGTTCGACCTCGGCACCTCTATTCGCATAGTAGGACATGTACTTGTAGAAGTTTGTGTAGAAGACCTTCAAGATTGGTGGCATTTCTTATATGCTACCTCCTTGATCATGCCAGTGTTCATGAGATTTCAGCTCTCATGACTTGATTCTAGTATATGCCAGACCTTTCCAGCCATTATGGAGATCTTGATCCATTATATATCTTCAGCCATTATGGAGATCATAGTCCTTTGTATATCTTCATCATGGAGATTCTGATCTATGTATATTGTATGTGGCAATGACCACTTATGTGATATCTTGTATCATGCCTATTCATGGCCATTGTACTCTTATGTATCCGGGATTGCTATGTATATTTGCAGTATGTGCAGAGATGTATCATTGTACTATGTTGATTGGGTGGTTGGTCTTCCATTTGGGATCCTTCATCACTCCACTTCTGGGATGGACTTATAATGTATTTCGTCCATCGTATGACCCCTCTGACCTCACACATTAGGGGGCATCTGTTATATCTGATTTTACCACTCCAGGTGAATCACACTTGTATGTCCTTCCCCTGTCCCTCTGTAGACTCCTTAGACCCCTTGGACCATTTTTTGTACTTTGATGTTTCCTTGACCATCCCTAAAAACATGAGAAAATTAATACACGTGACCTTCAAACCCTTAATCACGTATATACGCGGGTTTGGCCTCTAAAACGGCATACATCGGGATGTGTGCATAATCCAAATCTTTTTGGAGTTTTCCTTGACATGGATCTGACTCACTTGATTCCTAGCCTTCCCTATGCCTTGAAATCACCTAGATTCGACCTTTCATTACCCCTTTGAAAAGATATATAAGGAACTATTTGGTACATTGAAGGCATAAGAGAGAATTGAGAGTAAAGAAACTATAGTCGATTGTTGCCAGAACGTGTGCTTGAGTCTGCATCCCTTTGTCCCTTGGAGCACTTTTGTGTTCTTCCCAAGCTTTCCTTTTACTTGTGAGCTTGCTATCGAGGGATGGAGGATTGAGGTGGTGGAGGCCCAAGTGGGGGATTCATTTTCTTCGATTCGCAGACGTGCCGACAGAGGTTGTATCCATTATAATCTCTGATTTTATATTAAAAGAAATATCATTTCCTGTCCAATAATGTATGTTTGAATGAATATTTCATCCATGGGTGATTTCAAATGCTTATACATTGTTGATTATATATGCTAGAATAGATCTAACACCAATATATATAGTATTCTTGTCTTGTTCACTTGTTGTTGAGGAAGTGATTTATCAATTCAAGTTGAAGTTGGAAACCTCAATGGGGATCTACTTCAACTGTCCGGAATAAGGTATGAGGTCTGATCCTTTAGTGTTAGATATTTAATTTCTATTGCATATTGGAAAGGATTGATTTCTGGAGTCAAGTTGTTTGTTGTGGTACCCCAAGCCATAGGGATTTCTCTCTGTAACACTGCCAAAGCCTCTGCTAGGAAAAACCAAGTTGGATTGACCACAATACCAGTTACTGTCAGCCAGATCTGACTCTATCTCACCAAAAAACCCCAATTTGGAGCAGGGCGCTCTTATCAAGGAGAAAGGTGAGACTGGGGCACACTTAATGGGCAAACAGGTGTGCCCAGGGCACACTTAATCCCTCGATAAGTGTGACTTCAGCCCAAAAACTCAGGTTGTGGCTATTTTTGCATTCTGTGCAACACCCTCGCTCATTTCTGAAAAAATCTCACGCCCCCCTCACCAAATTTGGTCCGAAATGTGCGGCTTGTAAAACAGAACTTTAATTTGAATTTAATAGACTATAAATTTCAGTTTCAGAGGACTGTTAGTGCGGCCCAACCGCCTCTGTCCACCATTGCAAGTTAATTTCATTTCCTGTTTTCATTTTTTGCATTTTATTTCATGAGCAATGTGTAAATGTTAAGTAAATCATTATGGCTTAATAAAATGAACCTAGTCTAACTAAAATCAGCTTAAAATCAACGATCTTGCTTCCCTTTCCTCCTCTACCCAATCATCACCCTCCGGGGTATTCTGGGATACGACGAAGTCCAAGCTCGTATAGATTTAGGCACTCCATGATATTGTTCCAAAACCATTAAAACCGGGTGACCTCGAAGGTAGAGGGGGTAGATAAGGAGGGCTTCTCACACCGCTAAGTGTCCTCCCTGTTAACAAGCCTATCATCTGGGAGGTGACCTAAGGATATACAGATGGGCTTAGTCCCATTGTGTTGAGAGCCCAACACCTTCTCTTGGTTGAAAAGGAATATCAGTGTGAGGTAGACATCTAGTTAGGCCAGCAAATGTTCAGGGTTAATCATTGTACTTGTTCACAATTTCTGTTTATTTATGCTTGCATACACATCCACAATAACATGAAATCTACCATGATCAATTCATAAACCATATTGTAGAAACCAAATACCAGTAAAAACAAGCAAACAAATACACCATACCAACTAATTAACCCAACTCAGTTCACGATGCTGAGTAAGCCTTAAAATTTACTAATTTACACAAAGTTCAAACAACTCTGTAGTCTTTGAGGACATAAGTCCCTAACTGCTTCAAATATGGGAAGTACTTGAGCTTTACCAAGAAACTCATTGTGAGGAGTACCACAGGAACCCCAAAGTAGCTGGCCGCTGAGAGGAATTGCCAAGCGAAACGAGAAACGACCCCTTTCAATTGAGTAGAAGCACCTGTGAGGAACAAGCCAAGTGTTGCCTTCTGGAAGCCATGGTGGTCGAGAGACCACCTGCAGCCAATAGGAAGCCACTGAAACTAGGGTCCAAACCTCATTCCCTCTAGTTTCATACATAAAATAAAACACAATTGATCCTCCATGCTCTTCCTCACACTTGAGAGGTGAACCACCACCATTTGGAACACTCGATTGGCACCGTTGAAGCCATTCTCAGTGATCTCCCACACCATCAGAGGGCCACATAGCCTCTGATTCTAATTCAGACCCATATTAGTCTGAACCAGACCTCCACACTGCACCATCAAGCCCCATGGCTAGTGCAAACCCAGATCCATTTTTCGGCCTAACCTTAGCAAGTGGACCTATGTCCACATCACAACCTCTCACCCACAACCTGGAAAGAGGCTAAATCACAGTCATGCAGACTATCATTAGCCAACTACTACCATGCATAGTGACTAGCCAAGCTGGCCCACTTACAACACATGAGGGAAATGGCCCCTCCAAACACACTAACCCTCCTGCCATGTAGGGGGGCAGTGGACAGTCTACTTACATTGCCCCTATTGTCATACATGGGGGAAATACCCCCGCCACTCACACCATCCCACCCACAAAACTTGGGGGCATTGACCCATCCGTAATGGTGCCACCGCAAGCACCCCCAGCTGTGTAGATTCATTATGCACATGCTAACCCAACCCTTATCACAGCCCCATCCCACATCAACTTGGGGTCAAATATGCCCTTCATGGCTCATCTAAACTTGCCTGATTTGGATAGATTAACAAATGACCCCATCCACCACCAAGCCTTTTGGCCACCCATGCCAACTAAACTGCCATCATACATTCCCAAGTTTGAAGGCAAAGCAGGGGAATGTCCCCAAAACCACATAATGACATTCCATCTATGGTGCTCATCCAATAGTGTCGTAGATGACTCCATCAAGCTGAGGCTATTCCAATGCACCCTTATAGGTGCCGCGGCCAAATGGTACATTGAACTACCACAAGCCAAGTACCCGGACTTCAAATCCCTAGCCTTCATGTTCCTATAGTTTTTCCAACTTCTTGTCAGATATGACGAGGGGGTGGAGATCTTGCTATCCTACCGTCAAAGCACCACCACTCACATAATTGACCATATCCATGAGTGGCGGTGACGCCGTAGTTTATGCAAAACCCAACTAGATGATAGGATCTTCTTGGATTGGTTCCTTAAGACTTTTATCCCACCCATCGCAAAGGATGTCGCATTTGAACGTCCCCAATCTGAAGAAGAGGCCATACTGAAGGCCCAACAATTTGACCTCATCTATGCCTAGTCTGGATACCTATATACCGTCATTCCAGGCGCTCCCTATCCAAGTACCTCCTTCCGTGACGCACCCGTGGCATCCCACACTATGGATGGCATCATAGGGTCAGTCTCCCAACAACCACAGCCTCGATAGACACCACCTACCATTACACCACAACCAAGCAACACTGCTAGTGTTGCTTACCAGAACCAAGCCCTGAACTATGCTAGAATGATGTCCCAGTCTAGAGAAACAACTTCTTATGCACAACCTGCACCACTGCAGCAGGCTTAGGCCATGGCTTGGCAAACATAGCAGTATGTGGGGCAAATTCCCACATTTATCACACCACCACCCCCAAAAATCTACTACGCACCACCAGTGCAACCAGTGCAATCCCCCACCCTCACTCCACCCACTCCATTGGGACAACTGTTCACACAACAAAACCATCCCAACTAGCTCGCCCACAACAATCAACAAGGGAAATCTAGAAACAACTAGGCCCATAACTAAGGCAATAACCAACCATAGGGAGGTGGCTAACAACCAAACCCTCCCAATAATGCTGCGGAAAACTGGCCAGCCCAAAACCCCCCACGACAAAATCCACCAAGACGCAATTCCCTGATGCACATAAACCAACCATGTACACTTTGTGATGTCTATGGGAATTACATGTTTGATTGTCCCCTCATGGCTCATGCTAAGTAGGCCATTCAAAATGAGGCCCAACAGGCCGCCAATGCTGCCAATTAATCCCAACCCAACCAGGCAGCACAAGGACCTCCCCCCATGGTGCTTCAAAACCCACTGCCAGTCCAAGGATTATTGGAAACCACACCCCCTCCCCAAACCCATCCCAATTCTCTAGGGGAACCTCCCATGGCCGAAACAGGTGTACATCACCTGCTAACCATGACGACTGAAGAGGTCAACTTGCAAACCAGATGGAATTAGTATGGTACCACCACCAAACCTGCTAAATCATCAGCAGCATCCATGTCTAAGACAGTTAACCTACCTCTTCAGTTACCCCTATTCCTGCACTCCCCCATACGCAGAGTTGCCAATAATGCCACAACTAGAGCTATAGTCATCTATAGCATTGTGGATTATTTGGCCCAAAATCCAACCACCATGTCCGCTCTTGAGGTACTTAAAATGTGCCCAACGCAACGGAAAGCCTTACTAGCTACCCTAGGGGCAGTAGGCCCCTTCGAATCTAAGTTGATCACATTTGACATAGAGAACGAGGAACCATGCATGCCCTCCACTATCGCCTTTCAAATCCCGGTGTCCATTTGTAATTTGGTTATGCACCAATGCATAGTGGATGAGGGGGCATCCATGTGCATCATGTCTACCTTGGTTTGGAAAAAGTTTGGATCACCAATTCTGCAACCGTATTCCACGACTCCGTGGAATTATGATGGACATCCCACTAAAGCCCAAGGAATCCTCCCTCATGTCCCCATCACATTAGCCAGGAAGAAAGTCCTGATTGACACCGAAGTCATCAACGCTCAACTAGATTACAACCTCCTCCTCGGGAGGAGCAACATGTATGCCATGTGAGCCGTCACATCAACTGTTTTCCATCTCATGATGTTCCCCCACAAAGGGAAGATTGTGACGGTTGAACAGCTCACCTATCATGATCCGCAAGGGTTAATAGTGACTGCCAACGTTATCCCTACCATCACCACCATTGAGCCGCAAGTGGAAACCACACATGCTAACGTCATCCTTGCAACCAAGACTATGGTTGAAAACACATAAGGCTCCCCATTGTTGAATGTGGACCCTGAGTTGTTTACCGATCCCACCATGACAGATCCTTTCCTGTTGGTGTCACCACCACCAACACAAAAGTAAACTGCGAACTTGTGCATGGTCTCATCTTGCACCGCTACACCTAAACAGCAACCACAGCCATAACCCCAAACAAAACCACAACATCATCCGTAGCCGTAACACCAACAGTAGAAACAACGTCACCCACAGTAGCAGTAGTACATGCAACCGCAACCACAACCTCACCCCCACATGCAACCAGCAGGGAGTTATCTAGGCTCATCTCTAGTCCATACGATTCCCTTCCTCTTTCCTCCACCTAGTGTCATGAGCAAGCTGGTCATGGCCACCTTAAGCTTTCCCAACTTTACGTTGGGCATCTTGGTGTGGTATCTTAATCAACCAGCTCAACTAGTAATTCCCCAAGTTGTTTTAACCCTGGTGCAACCTATTGCGGTCGAGTCTCACCCTCCACCTAGTTCACACAAGCCAATCGTTGCACCTGCACCCGCATATCCCCAACCCAGAAGGGATAGGGGAAAGAACACCAAAGCCACCAGAAAACCATGAAAAGTACCACCTTGTGCCATCATCGAAAAATAGGGCCATCCAACTTAGAATTGCCCTGAAATCCCAGTGATGCTTGCACATCTGGATGCCATGGATATGAACGAAAACATCCCCATGGTTGAACTCCCAACCACGCCAGTAGTCAGGAACAAGGCATTGAGGACGAACCATGCTTGTGCCCTTTGTGGCTTGTATGGACATTATTCCCACCATTTCCACGAATTACCCGAATTTTGAATGGCTCTCGCTAACCTTCGTCACCATTCCCTTGAGTCAGAGATCACCTTGATCGAAGAAGTTCACCCCCCACCACCTTCATTAGACACCATGTCCATTTACATGATGTCGAGTTCCACTAACCTACTCATATCCTCCTCCACCGATGGTCCATGAGACCTATCTATTTATTGCTTCAACAATAATGAGGAGATACTTGAAGCTCTGACTTCCCCAGAATACCCATGGGATGACATGCACCATCGCTCGTTCTTCCTCCTAGAAGAACTTGTGTCACAGTCAGACCAATTTTTCATGGAGACCAAATATTTCATCCATGGGAAGGTTGACTGGTTCAAGAACCCAATCCCGACACCTGATGCCTTCAAAGAAGGGAACATGGAGAACATTTCACCAACCATTAAAATCAACATCTCAACCAATTTTGAGATCATTGAAGAATTCATGCTAGGGGCATCATGCTCCCCAGAAGAGATCGATTCCTACACAGCTCTCTTCCAAGAATTCCATGACATCTTTGCTTGGTCATACACTGAAATGCCTAGCTTAGATCCATCCATTGTGGAGCACCACATTGACACATGGCCTGATGTGGCACCCATACACCAAAAGCAACGATCCATCCATCCATCCAAAGAGGCTGCAGTGAAAGCCGAGATAGAGAAGCTGCGTGCAGCGAGCTTCATTTATCCCATTGCATACACAACTTGGGTTTCTAATCCTATTCCCGTGAATATAAAATAGGGTACCATTCACGTTTGCATGGACTTTTGTGACCTCAATGGGGCATGTCCCAAAGAAAACTTCCAAACACCTTTCATCGATCAAATCATCGATGCATGCGCTGGACATGAAGCCTTTTCCTTCATGGACGGTTTTTCTGGATATAACCAAATCCAAATATGGAAAGAAGACCGTTATAAGAGGGCATTCACAACCCCATGGGGCACAGCCATATATCGATTCATGCCCTTTGGCCTAAAAAATACTGGAGCCACTTTCTAGCAAGCCATGACACACTACTTCCGCGACCTCGTTCACATTATGTTGGTTTGTTTCGACAACCTCATCGTGCGGTTGCAGAAGTAAACACAACACATAGATGACTTGCGACAAGTCTTCATACAATGTCACCAGTGCAGAATCTTCTTGAACCCGTTCAAGTGTGTTTTCTGTGTCCCCATGGGCCATCTACAAGGATTCATCGTGTCACACAAAGGAATGACCACTGATCCTGGGAAAGTCCAAACGAATTTCCCTCTAACATCACCTCTTTGAGTGATAGCGTTTCAACTTGTATTATAGTTTTTTCCATTTTTTGTTTTACACATTTTTCAAAATTGAGTCTTATGTATCATTTCCTCTCATTGCTTCAGATGGAGCACATGTCATATCAGTATATGGGATTTGCAGATGGAGCAAGTAGATGGTACCTGAACCTCTCCTTGGCTGCATGGGTAATCTACTCCCAATCGCACGAGTTGATCCAAATCGACGAAATATGCGTGGGCACTGCAACCAACAACTAGGGGAAGTATGATGGTGTCAATGGCCTCTTGGCTATTGCTCTTCAATTAGGAATTCACCATCTTGATGTCTTCTTAGACTCCCAGCTGCTTGTTTCTCAGTTGAACAACCACTATCGAGTTCGTGATCCCTGCCTCTTTAGAAAGTACCTACGCACTAAACAGATGAGTAGAACATTTGAATCCATCACATTCACACATGTTCCTAGGAACATCAATAGTGTCGTAGATCAAATGGATAATGATATTCTAAATTGGCACATCCACAATAGCATATAGGAAACATACAACCATAACATAATGCACAAACATGTCTAAAAATACACACACAGTGTAATAATACATCACATAGGCATTTGCATTCCACAGCATAATAAAAAGACTCACACAATAAAACCATAAAAGTGCATCCACGTGCATTAAAAAAAATATATAGATATAAATCGATCAGTCGCATGTCCAAAACATGTCCAATACAAAAATGAGAAGCCACATAGGCTTTCTCAACATGATATACATAATCGACACAAAAACCCCTAAGTGTACCAACGCTCTAGGGATAGCCCCACTAGGCTACTAATCCTGCTTAGACCCATCATCAGACTCGGTATCATCACCTTCTAAAGAGGACTCATACTCTGCAAGAATACCACCTCTCGCCATTCGGTGAAAGTTCTTGCAAGACACCGCCATCTTCCTCATCACACCAGTCAACTCTGGAGGAAGGTTGTGAATAGCGGCAATCATGTTAGTACTCAGGTACTGCCAGCCAACATCTAACACGCTAGTAGCAAGCTCCTCCATTTACGACACCAATCCATCCATATCCCACTACTGCCTACGGGAGCTCCCAGAAGGAGCCACCATAGGAGGTACAATAACAACCCACCTCCGATGACCAGATGGTGGGCGAGGACCAACATCGGCACATACAAGCAAGGACACCATCAGTCCACATGCATCAATATGAAAACCACTAACTATCTCAACTATACTATGCATAAATATGAACATAAAAACATCAAGCATACATACCATCTGGTCCCCATGCCTGACCAGGAGATCGAGGAATCTCAGGATCTCCCTGGAAATCCATACCCGCATACGGGTACTCCTCGATCACCATAGGAAGCTGGAGCCACTGCTCTAGCAACTCCTCTGTAAACAAGTGGCCCACTCTACTACCGCCCTCATGAATCATCATCCAGCATCACCTATACATCCTCGGTTCTCACGGACCACTATCCTGCACAGCCCGATGAGGAAGAAGTGTAGGTACTTTCTCAAATAAAAAAGCACACAAAAAGGAGCCAAAGCAAAAACCAACGCCAATAGTCTTCGACTTATTCAGTTGACACCGAACAACCTAGAGATACATATGGCCCCATGAATAATATGTGTGACCTATGGCACACTCTACTAACTACAACTGACCACCAAAAATATTGTGGCTCCTCGTGGCTCCTCGTGGAACCCAAGATACGCTGCAGTAAGGTCCCCACTGCCCATGTGGACAACTCCTCGATGTCACACATTAGGATGTAAGAGTCATGCACATACGCCATAGCGTAATAGTGCCAATCACACATATCCTCCAATGTCTTCCCCTGAGATAGGATAGGTACTATGTCACCAACCACTCCCAATATAGGGAACCCAGTGATGAAGTATACATCCTCTAGCGTAATCTCAATGCGTTGGCCCTGGAAGAGGAACACCTCCTGATCAACATCCCAAAAACCTATGAGTGTTTGCAACAGCAAATGCAAACTCTGCATAAGCAGTATCCTCATAAATTTCAGCAACTCACAGTGAGCTAGTGTATCTCTAACACCCCCATCACGCAAGGATGCATCTCTGACACTCTTGTAATCTCTCTCCCTCCATTTGATCTCCACCATCCTGCACAAGCAAAAAACCCTGATGTCAACCAGTGCCACCATAAAAAAATCACCCAAAAGAGGCTAGGGCGCACCTATTTGGGAAAAAGGAGCACCTAGGGCGCTCATAATTTCCCAAAAGGTGCACCCAGGGTGCACCTTATCCTTTGAAATGTGCAACCTAGTCCCCATGAAACCCCAAAATGCTCATGGGGGGCCTCCAGGTGACCAAATTCAGCAAATAAACCATCAAAATGAAGAGGCTCAGTGAGAGATTTTACCTACAAGTCATTGCTCGTGAAACCATCGGTTGGATCAAAAGAAATCATCAAATGAAGAATTAGGGACCACCTCTTCAACTCCACAATAAACAGTGACAATGACACTCCACCATGTGGAACACCCCCTTTTATAGGCCCCGTTTGACCTAATTTCTTCTGATCGACATAACAGGACCATACAGACTCCGTTTGAGACACCGTTTGCACCACTGGTTTCAGAATTCCTCCCCCTATCTCTTTAGGAGACCATTGTCTCATGTTCAATAATTCAATTTTGGGACCATTTCCCACAAGTCACCTCGATTTACGAGCCATGACATGATGATGCAGGTGTCTACAAACCTGTACTTGTATCACACCTCTCGACCGCAAATCATGCGATTTTTTGGGCTGCCACCCATTAAGGACTATAATTTTAGCTTTTATTTTTCATTTTTAACACATAGTTGTCTTTTCCATTCACCGCACCTAACGCAGAAATATGGACCATCGTCCACAAAAAAATTATTTTTCTTACACGTATTTGGCATATATGTGACCTCGGACTTGCACTCACATCGCATGTAGTCAATTCCATCCACCACAACACACACACACACACTCTCCTGACCTCTATCCGAGATCCACCTTGGTTTGTGTGCCTCTGCCACACAGACTCGTAGGCCTCTGCCCTGATCTATCCCACGTATGTATTGGTATGTTTGAGAGCCTTCTACTCCATCCATACTACATGGATGACCTTTGGACCTCTGTCCACCATCCCAACATGGGGCACCGCATGTGCCACCATCAGTTGACCACATTGGAGTTTCATTTAAGCTCTTTTCTAACTTCTTAAAACAATGAAAAGATTGCCGAGCGCAGATGCCTCCTTTCTCGCTCGCTAAAGTATAGGAAAGGACATCTACATCGTCTCGTTTATCTCCTTTTGCGGACCATGTAGACCATTTCATGAAAAGGACCTCCTTGGCACACTCAAGCTAAGACTGTTCCCCTCTGCATACTTTTATGCTTTCTCGGGTAGAGGGGCTGCACTTTATGAAAAAGCTCACCACCGGTTGTCGTTAAGCTCTTTTCCAGCCATCTCAACAAGAAAATATATTCGAGAAAACTTGGTTTCATTCATGCTCGTAAAAGTATTTGAATGACTGTCCAGCCAGTATAAGTTTAACCTTTTCCAGCCTGAATGGACTACCAACGGTAAAGAAGTCTCTCATCCCCTCCAGGATGGGTGAGCTCGCCTATGTATACTTTTATCCTTTTTTGGGTACAGGAGACTACCAATGAAAAAGAGCCCCCACTGGAGTCTTCTTCGTGCTTTCAGACTCTCTAAAATTGAAAGCACTGTTGGGCTATAGGGTAGACCTAGGTTTTATACCTTTCACTTCGCACCAACAAAAGACCCACAGAGTTGGCTCTTTCGGAAACAACCTACGAACAGGTTGCAGTCTCACCCGAAACTGCTATGGGGTGCCGCAGAACCAGATTTCTACAAGCAAAAGAGGGATATTACTGTACCTTTAACTTTTAACAGATTATAAATATAAATCACAGAGCTTAGCATTCACTTATTTAGCTTTGCAGTTAGATAAACAAACAGTGCCTTGTGCAACCCTTTACTGGGAATTCACAGTGAATTTATTATCTAGCAGTGATCTCTACTTATCAGATATATAGATATAAATGCATGAAAAAACACAACATAAACAACACACAGAACCATGACACAAGCTATAACGTGGTTCACCCCCAGTGTAGGGGTTATGTCCACAAAACTGTGTTTTATTCAATCTTTCTACAAAAACCACAGTTCTGATCTATGCACTCAGCTGTAGATCCCTTCAGTCCTCAAAGCCGCACACACAGCTGCAGGCCTCTACGCACACAGCTGCAGATTTCCTTATCACCCAAAACCCTCAAAGCACATAGCTGTAGTGGTCCTCCACGCACACAGCTGGGACTTAACATTTTCTTACAAAATTAGCCTTAGTTTCACATCAACTCCTTTTACACAAAAATCCTAACCTTACTTACAAGAGTTTCTATTTAAACAGCGCACTGTTACAAAACCATGGACATAAACCATGGGCACCCCGAACCCTAAACCCTGGATTTAAACCATGGGTTTATTACAACATAAGGTTTTTGACTCTGTCCCGACACCCCTAAGAATATTTTGAGCTGTAGCTCCGCTTACAAACTCCCAAAACCCGCGGAGCTATCCACCTTAAGGACCATTAGGGTGTGCACCACAACAGGCCCCTAAGACTCACCAGTGTCCCATCCCAGGACACTTTGCTAGTTTCATGGTGGACGAAGCTTCTTTGCAAGGATGGTGAACTGAGTATTGAGACCATGCATGATGTCGTCAGCAGCTTTCCCCTTTTCCACCAACTCCTGTAGTATGGCGGATGATGCTTCACCGACCTTTTCCTATGCAAATGCATCATATTCCTTCAGAATTTTGAACTGGATATCCACCGCAGTACTTAATTCCAAAGCCTCACTGACAAGTGGCTGTATAGAGTTTTCCAACTCTGTTACTTTCACCCTGCACGACTCAATTTCTTGCTGGAGTTCCTTGCTGTGCTTTACTTTGAGCATTTTCTCCATCGGCGGCAGAGTCTTAATTTCCACTTTTACGGTATCCAACTCTGCCTGTTGTTGCTTGATGGTTTCTTGCAGCTGTCCTATTTCTGGATTTTCCTGTAGGGTGGTCCAGGCCTCGACACTGTCTCCAAGCAACTTTGCTGCGCTACCCACAATATCTGAAATTTTCACTGCGGATGCCTGAATGTCTGCGTGGCGCTGTTCTTTAACCTGAGGTGGAGTTTCCGAAGGGATGCATAGTTGAAGCTCCGTGATCTGAGCCTCATGTGCTACTTTGAGTTTCTCAATTTTACTACGAGACTACTATGCGTAGTCTTTTATCTTGACTAACCTTTGTTCTGGCTCTTCCACCAGCTGCACGTCAAAGTCAGGAATAATTCAACATGCCTCATCCAAAACTTGGACTAGTGTAATCCGCTTTCTTTTGGCATCCCTCTTTCTCTTCTTTGCTGCCTCTAGCTGCACTGCGAAGCCCTGCTGTTGACTAATGGCCTCTTCTAACTGTTTTTGTGAATATTGGTCTCGTGCCTGAATTTCTTTCATAATGGCTGACTGACAGAGATGTAGCTCTGTCATAGAGAGCTTAGTGTAGTCTATGCCAACTTTCACACTCATCATCGGGAGAGAGGCTGCATCTGTTAATATAAGAGCTGTGCTCGAAATTTTCCCTTTGTTATCTCGGGCTGGCCATTTCCTTAGGTCTGGCTGTGTGCTCAATGGGGTACTGCTGGCTGTAGTGCCAGTCACTGATTTTGCTGCTAAGTCCTTAAGCTCCGAGATATGCTTGGCTACACTGGTGATGGAATCCAGATGCACAGCTACAAACTCTAACCATTGTTTAGTGAGAAATTTGGTGGACTTTGACAAAGCCTCATCAATATCTGCGCTTGTCACACTGGGCCCTTTGTCAATATTCTTATCCTTTGATGCCTTTGCTTTCTTTCGCGGCGATGGTTTTTCTACTTCCTCTGCATCCGGTGTCTTGCGCTTATGCTTCCTATTAGGGTCTGAGGTAGTTTTAACTGAGTCTTCTTCTTCTTCTTCTTCATCTTCATTTCCACCATCTCCTCCCTGGTTGTTGGCAGTCTGCTGCGACTCAGTTTGTTCGTCACTGTCTGCGAGGGTTTCTTGCTGCTGTGCGTGACTGGGGCCTGCACCCATATCAGTGACAGGAGGGATAGGAATCTTAGGTTTTTTCCCTGCATCTTTTAACCATTCTGCCAGCCACTACTGTACTATCGTGAGGATATCATCTTTAGTCACTACATATGGCAACTTAAACCATCGATGCTTCTTATCTGCGCAAGCCTGGATAAAAATATGGTGCATATCGGCCCTGAAATTGACCGCTCCATCATACTAAGAGAATAAATCATTACTGAGCCGTGGGGTTTTTATGATCTCATACGAGACACTCAGCATATAAAATGCAAATACATAGTTTGTCATCTATTGGCGGTTTTTATCCTTTGAAACCCACAGCGATGCGTACCTGGCTATGCTAGGCATGTGCCCTGGTACAATAACAAACTGTGCTTCAGTAGGTTATTTCCATCCTACTAGTGCGATGAGGATAATCAACCATGAGTAGTGGAAGGGCCTACCTTTCTCCTGCGCGTTGCTAGCATCTTCAAGGAATTCCTTCGCAACATACGCTGCCAAGTTGTAGCTGTAGCCTTCGGCACAGTTGATAGCAATTCGGATGACCGGAGCAAGTACTTCAGTTGGTCTACATTTCCGCATAATTTTGCATGCCAAGAGCTCAGCTATGAAGCGAATATTCTACTCTTGAATCGCGGAAGTGTGATACCCATGTTTCCCCTTCGTCAGGCCAAAGCGCTCCTTCATGCTTTGTGTGAGCTTCGTATCTTCGTGCTTTGAGGGAAATTCTGTCCCCGGATTAGGCCCTGCCACTGATAAGCCGGTAATCCTATGAATGAGCTCACCATTAATAAGGATTTTGTTGTCACCGATCCATAGGCAGCTGTCATGTACTAACGCTAGCAGCTGCTTGACCACGATGGTGACTTGTGTGCTGCGACCAAAGTGGGGAACATCGAGCATTTTCAGCAAACCAGCTAGATCCAAGCTAGTAGCCCACTGTTTTACTTCCAATAAGGTCGCCCCAGTTTCTTGATATTTAACGAAATGCAAGTATTGGGCAGGTGCGAATTGTAGAAACTTCCCACGGTCACTTGTGTCGTGGTCAGCATACTTAAGCCAGTCTATTTTCCCTGTCATTGTTCCAACCAGCTGCACACATGGGGGCAGTGAGGGAGTGCATATAGTGAACTTAGAATTCCACCGAGGTGGCTTAACTCCTGGTCGAATAGGCTGAAGATACGGTGGCCACTGCGGTGCAATGTTCTCCTCTCCTTCAATTGGGATCTCTGTTGAACCAGGTGGATCCATTCCAGGATCCTCCGATGTTTGCCCTGATTCCTTATGTCTATCCTCGTTCCGCTTAGAATGAACTTCAGGTTTAAACTGTTTCCTAGAAGATCATGTCTCCATTGGCGAAGTCGGTGCTGGTAGAGTCTCTTCACGGGCTGCAGGCTCAGGTTGGGGGGCGAAGATGTGCTACAGACCCGTCTGTTTAAATTCTCTCAATAGGTCCTGGAGTTCACGATCAGCTGACATGGGTTCAATTATGAAACTCAAGGAAATGCAAAATGCAATTTCCCTATACCCGAGTGTCTTCATATACAATCCATCGACCATATCTACCATAAATGTACATTGAAGGCGTCAAATCTGATAGAGGTCTTGTTGCCACGGTGCTAGATTTTGGCGGATACCATTAGGACAAGCAATTAAGGTGAGTAAAGTACTGGCGCCGCCAAATCGGCAATGTTCCAACAGTCGGCTTTTGGGCTGCAGCGCCGCCAGGTTTGCAACTGCGTCATAATAAGGACCGTCGACATCATATTGACCTTCGGCATATCCTGACAAGTTTCATGACCAAGGTGTGAGCTTCGATCCCATAGGTTTGTACTTAGTGATTTCTCTGTCACCAGAACTATTAGCATGCCAAGGCTCGACCTCCATATACCAGTTCTCTGCTACAGGTGCCTAGATATGTATAAGCTTATGTACCCATCGAGGTACATGTTTCCATGCTTCGTAACAGTGCTCCAAGCATTTCGGCAGTCCACCCTGGCCAGCGAACCCGTTGCGCACCTCCTGGGGCTGAGTCACAAAGCTTAGGTGAAGAGATTTCTGACAAGCTTCCCAACTAGGAATGTACTTCTTATGGTTATCCCACCACCTTGCTGTGGTGGCACGGAATGCAGAATCCAGAGTCTCCCGTGTCTGGGAATCTAGTATCTGTTCTGAGAATGTCGCACCAAACTCTTCTGGGTCTGTCAAACCATCAAAAACAGGTAGGACTCTTGTAATCCATCTAAGAGACTTGTTAATTCTTGCACAATGGTGGCCATGTAGCTCATACAACCGGTTCTTCCAGTTATCTAAACCATCATCTGATTCCGTCATACAGGAGCTATCACACTGCCAATCCATAATACCTTCGGCATTAGGATCAACATAATCTTCTTCCTTCGCTGTAATATTGTAGATATGGTCCAACACATCCAGATCTTCATCTCAGAGGGGTTCTGTGTACCTTTCTCCTTGGGAAGGATCCAATGGGACTATGACTCTCAAATCCTTCCATTTGAAAGTCATCTGGCTCTTCTTAAGGTTAACAACTATAGCATTTGCCATTTCCCACTCAATACCTAACAAGGCTAGACAGGGATTGCTGTCGTCAATTATCTCAATAACTTTCAAGTCTGCTACAGTACAGACGCCATCAATATCTACGGGAACATTAGGGAATCGTCCTAGGGGCACAATCTTCTGCTGATTGGCTAATCTCAACTGTATAGGGGACCAATCAAGGGTAGGTTTACCCATTTGTTCCCAAGTTTTCTTTCTTAGGACATTGACTTCTGACCCTAAGTCCAAGATCACATCAGTCATCTCATACTCTCCTATTTGAGTGTTCAACCTCATTTCCCTACCAGTTCTTCTGACTCTATGAACAGCTTTTGCCTGATCAGAACCTTGCTGAGGTTCGTAGGAAGCAATAACTTTCTGCAACTCACTTAAAGCATTCTGATTTCTTAAAAGTTTCAGACAACTCTATAAAAATAAGGACAGTGTACTTACTTTATCCATCGAAGCTTCTTGCAGCTGCGACTGCTGCTGATGTGGCTGCGCAGGTGCTACTGCTAGGCTAGAATCCACAAAATCTTTCTTGGCATCCATGAATGTCTCCTTTTCTCTTTCAATATCGAAGGCGGGGACTTTCACAGGATCCTTACGAACCCAAGCCTCGTTAGGTTGTTTCACAACATGCTGTATCTGTGTCGTAGCTCCACTTCGGGTAACAACATTAATTGCTGGGGCAGGTCTTTGCTCAACAAAAATCATCTGAAGATTCTGAGTGGGGCCACTGTTNAAGACAGAAGACTACTGCTGTTTTGGGAGATCTCTTACTATTTTGGTGTTGATTCTATCTTAGAGGAAGTTGCGGGGTTTTCTCCTTTATGGTTTCCCCGAAGAAAACTCTTTGTGTCTCTTGTCTCTTGTGATGTGCTTGTGTTTTATTGCTGTCNTGACGGACCCCGCTACCCCAAAAACAAGAAATACCTGAAAAAATGTGATGATGACATCATCATCACATTTTTTCAGGTATTTCTTGTTTTTTGGGTAGCGGTGTCCGTCAAAAGTAGGCAGTGTGGGTACTCGTTGGATGCAGAATCAAATTCCACATCCAACGAGCTCTCCTGATTGAAATTTGAGTAAAAACACGANGAATTCAAGAACCAATAGAATTTCAATAAAATAAGTCAACCATAATGGTTGAATTGACATATTTGTCATTAAAAAAAACTACTTTATTTGTTCGTATTTTTGACATATCTCATTGTGTTTTTACTCAAATTTCAATCGGGAGAGCTCGTTGGATGTGGAATTTGATTCTGCATCCAACGAGTACCCACACTGCCTNNNNTTCTTCCTCCAAAATCAATCAATATTATTTTATTATTTTAACTATTATTTTATTATTTTCCTTAGGAGGCCCATTTTAGACCCCAAAATTCCTCTAATGCCTGAATCTTGGCTATCAGCTGCGAGCACTGCTCGATCACGTGATCTACTACTCGGCAATAACAGCATGTCGTAGTCGGGTTCCGACAGTCGCGAGCCAGATGTCCACCCTGGTTGCAGTTATAACACACCACCTGACCACGACCTCTGCCAGCCATGCCACCATGACCATGGCCTCTAAAACCACCTCTACCTAATGCACCACTACGGTAGCCATAGCCATCATTACTTTGTCCCTCATTTTGTACCCGATAGGCATCGTAGGTACGTTCCATCATGAGGTCATAACTGCGACACTCATATTCATTATGGCCTATGAACTTACATAATTTGCAGTAAGGGTTCTTGGGGAATTGCACACACCTCTGTAGCAGATAAAAATTCTCAGTTCGATGCTGGCCAGTTGTTCGAAAGATCTCACAATATAGAATAGTAGGGTTGAACGGGTTTGGCGCACCAGTATTCAGGTAATTTCTTACCACAAGACACTGTTCCTTGTCGTGACCCTCTGTCCGACATTGTGTGCACTAGACCTCTTCGCGACCAGTTTTTCCTTTCTTCATATCGCGGATCTCCAGAGCCATCGCTGCCAACTGCGTTTGGATTTGAGCGATACCAGAGCTATCTTCGACAGGGGCAGTTTCAAGCTTCATCGCAATTTCTAGAGCCTTCTACTGGTCAACAACCTTCTGTTGCATGAGTGGAGTTTTGATATGCGGTAAAAACGCTACAATAAACCATTCCTTGTGCTGCACAGGTCCAATGGGGAAGCTGAATTGGTCTAGAAGAACTTTGAATCTTTGATCAAAGTCCCACACTGATTCTCCATGCCTCTGCTGAATCTCTTTCAATTCAGTAATACACTGCGACTCAGAATTTGGCTTCTTAAATTCCTTTATCATTGCTGCTTTTATGTCAAGCCAATGCATGGTTCTAAGTGCTGGAGAAATTCATGAACCAGGTTAGAGCACGATCTCTGAAGGAAGTAACCAGTTGCGCTCTTTTTGTATCTTGATTCGTAATGGACTTAGCAGTCCACACTGCTTCACATAAAAACTAGAACTGTTCTGGATCCTCTAATCCAATTCCTTTGAAAACAGGGAGCTTAATGTCGTCATGCAGATGAGCCATCGCAGGTCGAGGGGGGGAGGGAGTGGGACTGGGAGTAGGTGGGGGGGAACTTACTGGGGTAGATTGATCTGTGACAGGAGTACTCAGGCTAGGGTGACTTTTAGACTACGACGGGTGCTCAGGGATAATAGGTCTTCGCTGTGGGGTTACCGGAGGGTTTTCGACAGAAGGGGTTTCTTCGGGTTCTGAATTGGTGGGATTTACAGGGGGATACTCCATATGCTGACCCTGGGAATAAGATCCAAAATCTCTCTTGTACCTTTTTCCACTTCGCAGCAAACCACTTTGCTCGTCGAAGGTATTGTCACTTACAACCATATGTTAGTAATACTAAATCTAACAGTCTGATTCAATTAGCAATATACCTTTTTCAGCCAATAGCATTTTAATTCACGAACTAAATGAATTCAACAACTTACCCCTTGGGCCTTTGAAAAACTGCCGCTCGTCTTCACTTAAGGAGGTACTCGTGTCAATGGCAAACTCCGTCAAAAATGCTTCAAGTGTTCACGTTGTCCAAAAATTAACAGCACGGGATATCTCATTGTTCACCCTTTTTAGTATATTATTTCTCGTGGGGGTCCAAGGAGGAAACTGACGTGCTTGGAATTTCATCCTTCGCTCTGCTAACCTGGATAACCACTGGTGCAACTCTATGTGGATATTACCAAAGAAAATTTTATAAATGTCACAAAAAACATACCTTTGTAAAAAGTCATTTGCACTACAATGTGGATATTTGTTCTCATGCTCAACAAATTTTAGATAAGTCTCATCAAGCCAATCACTGGTTTTCTTCACAGAGGGCCTCCAAAACATAGCCCTCGAGGTACGACGTAAACCCCTCTTGAGCAGATACTGAGTTCAACCAGCAACGGAACCAATTTGTTGGGCTATAGGGCAGACCCGGGTTTTATACCTTTAACTTTGCACCAACAAAAGACCCACAGAGTTGGCCCTTTCGGCAACAACCTACGAACAGGTTGCAGTCTCACCCAAAACTGCTATGGGGTGCCGCAGAACTAGATTTCTGCAAGCAAAAGAGGAATATTACTGTACCTTTAACTTTTAAAAGATTATAAATATAAATCACAGAGCTTAGCATTCACTTATTTAGCTTCACAGTTAGACAAACAAACAGTGCCTTGCGCAACCCTTTACTGGGAATTGACAGCGAATTTATTATCTAGCAGTGATCTCTACTTATCAGATATATAGATATTGTTTGTGCCAGAAATTGTTCTTAGACTACCAGAAGAACAAGCCAACACAATCTCAAAAGTAAAATTAAATAAAACAGGTTTTTATGGTTTTGGTTTATGGTTTTGGTTGAAAACTTCATCAATCAAGGAGGAAATAAACATCCACAAACTAATACAGAACTGAATCATGCAAATTGGATAAACTGGGGATCAAACACATCCCAATAAGCCATAAACATTACACATGAAATACTAATTCCACCCACAGGTACAAGCATTTACATGAATAAAACTTAAACAAGAAATGAAATTGTAGACTGAGCAATCAAACAGATCAGAAATGAAAAAGCATGACAGGTAAAATGGCTTATCAGTTTATATATAATCAATAACAGTCATCCACTTACATAAGAGTTATAAGTGCTAGCTTGAGAAATCAAAGCTCCAAAGCCTCTCCTTGAGTGAAAAATCCTCCTCCCAAAACTGTATGTTTGTCTTCCTTTTATCATTACAAAAGTAAAGTAGTTCCAAAACTACCTTCTAGGTCGAAATTTGAAATAGTTACATCAACTAGTTACATGATAACTCAAAATCTTTAAAGATAATTAACCCAAAAATAGCAAATCGGATTTGGGGAAATTTGGCGAATTTCTAGAAATTGTGGTCTCAAAGACGCCTTCATATATCTCGATCCGAAACACCTGTGTAAAAACTGGGAGAGGTTTGTTTAAATGAGTATGTTATAAACAAAAACCTCTCTTGGTTTTTCAAAATTCCTCTTCAATTGATCGGAATATGTTCTGAAAATTTGTGACTAAAAAAGGAAATTATTAAATAATTCAAACCCTGAAAATAGGCCACAAAGATGAATTCGAATCTCTCAAAATATAATAGCTGTTGCAAAACTGAGAGAGTTTTTTGTGAATGAGTCTGTTGTGGAAAAAAACCTCTTTTGGTTTTCCTGAATTCATTTCCATCTCCTCGTAATCTTCTTCCAACGACAATGACAAAAACAGGAAAAACAGAGCTGCTACAGGAATCTCCTCATGAAAATATTTGACAAAGGACTCAAAAATGAGAGTTAGATTATAAATCAAAACTTGGAATGAACTTTTATTATAAGTTTTTGAAAGCTTAAAGATGTACATATTAACTAATAAGCCCAAAAGACAAACCTTAAAACTAAAATAATGAAATGATTCAACCATTAAAAGTATCAATTCCAACCGAAATTATTGATTGTCAAAAATTCTTAAAATCAACATAAAATATAAAATCATTTTAAACCAACGGTTGAAAAAAGAGGACAAAAGGAACAGATAAACTAAGAACAAGATCTAGTTATAACATCTGGCTCTTGCTGCGGGATGAAGTCCTCCTTGTGAGGCTTCAAGAACCTGTAGACCTTGTGCCTTATTCATTGGGTGATGGAGTCAGTTACCAAATCTCTGCAACTTTGTCAAAGTAGG
>LPNX010936691.1:1986-95784 GCA_001517045.1 Pseudotsuga menziesii | reverse complement strand
TCGTGGAGTCACCGGTGAAAACTTGTAGTCTAAAAGATTTTCTGACTTTGTTCACCTCTCAAAATCAGAAGAATAATGATATCCCAGGGAAGATATACTTCAGTTTCGTCTCCGGCAACGGCGCCAAAGATGTTTGTGCCAGAAATTGTTCTTAGACTACCAGAAGAACAAGCCAACCAACTAGTTACAGTAAAATTAAATAAAACAGGTTTTTATGGTTTTGGTTTATGGTTTTGGTTGAAAACTTCATCAATCAAGGAGGAAATAAACATCCACAAACTAATACAGAACTGAATCATGCAAATTGGATAAACTGGGGATCAAACACATCCCAATAAGCCATAAACATTACACATGAAATACTAATTCCACCCACAGGCTACAAGCATTTACATGAATAAAACTTAAACAAGAAATGAAATTGTAGACTGAGCAATCAAACAGATCAGAAATGAAAAAGCATGACAGATAAAATGGCTTATCAGTTTATATATAATCAATAACAGTCATCCACTTACATAAGAGTTATAAGTGCTAGCTTGAGAAATCAAAGCTCCAAAGCCTCTCCTTGAGTGAAAAATCCTCCTCCCAAAACTGTATGTTTGTCTTCCTTTTATCATTACAAAAGTAAAGTAGTTCCAAAACTACCTTCTAGGTCGAAATTTGAAATAGTTACATCAATTAGTTACATGATAACTCAAAATCTTTAAAGATAATTAACCCAAAAATAGCAAATCGGATTTGGGGAAATTTGGCGAATTTCTAGAAATTGTGGTCTCAAAGACGCCTTCATATCTCTCGATCCGAAACACCTGTGTAAAAACTGAGAGAGGTTTGTTTAAATGAGTATGTTATAAACAAAAATATCTCTTGGTTTTTCAAAATTCCTCTTCAATTGATCGGAATATGTTCTGCAAATTTGTGACTAAAACAGGAAATTATTAAATAATTCAAACCCTGAAAATAGGCCACAAAGATGAATTCGAATCTCTCAAAATATAATAGCTGTTGCAAAACTGAGAGAGGTTTTTGTGAATGAGTCTGTTGTGGAAACAAACCTCTTTTGGTTTTCCTGAATTCATTTCCATATCCTCGTAATCTTATTCCAACGACAATGACAAAAACAGGAAAAACAGAGCTGCTACAGCAATCTCCTCATGAAAATATTTGACAAAGGACTCAAAAATGAGAGTTAGATTATAAATCAAAACTTGGAATGAACTTTTATTATAAGTTTTTGAAAGCTTAAATATGTACATATTAACTAATAAGCCCAAAAGACAAACCTTAAAACTAAAATAATGAAATGATTCAACCATTAAAAGTATCAATTCCAACCGAAATTATTGATTGTCAAAAATTCTTAAAATCAACATAAAATATAAAATCATTTTAAACCAACGGTTGAAAAAAAAGGACAAAAGGAACAGATAAACTAAGAACAAGATCTAGTTATAACAGATATAAATGCATGAAAGAACACAACATAAACAACACACAGAACCACGACAAAAAATATAACGTGGTTCACCCCCAGTGTAGGGGTTACATCCACATAATTGTGTTTTATTCAATATTTCTACAAAAACCACAGTTTTGGTCTGCGCGCTCAGCTACAGATCCCTTCAGTCCTCAAAGCCATGCACACAGCTGCAAGCCTCTGTGCACACAGCTACATATTTCCTTATCACCCAAAACCCTCTGCACACACAGCTACAAAGGTCGTCCATGCACACAGCTAGGACTTAACCTTTTCTTACAAAATTAGCCTTAGCTTCGCATCAATTCCTTTTACACAAAAAGCCTAACCTTACTTACTTACAAGAGTGCCTATTTAAACATCGCACTGTTACAAAACCATGGACTTAAACCATGGGAACCCCGAACCCTAAACCCTAGATTTAAACCATGGGTTTATTACAGCATAAGGTTTTTGACTCTGCCCCGACACCCCTAAGACTATTTTGAGCCGTAGCTCCACTTACAAACTCCCAAAACCCGCGGAGCTATCCACCTTAAGGACCATTAGGGTGTGCACCCCAACAAGCACCATCAAGCATTTACCTTCTCGCGCTCGCCAAAAATCCACGAGATCGTACCACAACGGTGTCCCTAGACACCACCCCACAGAAAGTAGTTTGGTAGCATCCCCACATTGGGTCGCCTTTGTTCAAGAGTACTCTGCAATGTGTCTTCCTTGGATCCCATTAGTATCAAAAGTTTCCACCTCCTCCAAGTATTTCCCATCTGCAGTGACATTCCTGGTATTACATCTATGATCCCATTCCCATGAATCAGTCTCATTTGCTGCTTAGTCCGCCTTGTCGTCATACTCTGAACAAAGGAAGTTTGAGTCTCCCACTCCCCCTTATTCAGTTCTTTCCCCCCCCCCCCCCCCAATTCAGTGAGTCATTCCACAGATTTCTTCACACCTTTCGATTATCACCCTCATGCTCCTAGTCAAGGAAACATCATTGCCTTGACTAGGGGCAGGTCTCCCTCTGTCAACGCCAACACACATATTCCAGAGGATAGACCCAGAGGTCCCTATATCTTGGTTTCATTAACCTCATTGATGAGTTCCTTGGACCACTTGAGAGGAGTCCTTAGTGCCTCTCAGGATGGTTGTTTCTCACGTGCAGCGTTTGTTCCACACAGTACTTGGTTAAAGACCTCAGATGTCACTCGAATCTAGCACATTTGTGAGTCCACTCAAGGGACCTAAACAGGTTATGTCTCTTGTGATTTCTGAGTTGCGTTGGAGATAGTGATATGAAGCCCCAGCAGTGCTTCGATATACCTTTATGATTGATACAGCATACTTGTACCACAAAGACTCTGACTCTCAATCAGCAAGTACACACAGCTATGTACCGTTGCAGATCCAACAAATAGTTAGTCATGAAGATATAGCATTCCATGAGAATGCCATGGGTCCAATATACCAGATCAGTATTGTATTTCAACCTCACATAGAGGCAACCATTATTGTACCATCAGTTGTATATGATCGACTCTTGTATTTTAGAGCATAGATCAAATGATTCTTTTGACATTGTCATGAGCATGGGAATGCCCACCTCGTCCATATACATGTCACACATTTATTGTATCTCACCCATTGATGGGAACCAAATTAACACAAAAACCAAAATCCACCATGCCCCAGCCCCGGAAGCACCACCTCTACGCAACAAATCCTATGATGTCCGTCGACCATACGTTGAGCTCCTTCCCTTACACATTGGGGGCAATCTGTTAACCCAAAAATCCCCCACTTAGCTCTTAATGGACTACACCACCCAAGGACACCATCTCACAACTCTCATATCACTCCATTAGACCTTCCATTAGACCCCCACACCTCCAAAATAGCCTAAGGATGAAGAAAAAGGGCTAAAAACCCCAAAAAGGATCCCAAAATAGCCCCCTAGGAGCTAAAGCCTTCAAAAAGGGGCTAAAACCCTAAAAGGGGCTAAACTCCTGACCAAGGGCTTAAAACCCTAAAACCCCTTGGAAAAGCTATGAACGGAGGGTGGGGGGTCACTCTCAAAACACTTCTCCCATTGCCTATTGTTATGCTTCCCGTGGATGCTTTGAGACCTTTGCCTCTCAAACCACCCACACTCCCTCTCCTCCATCTCCATTTCCATTTGAGCCATTTCTCCCCAACCAAGAGAGGGAGGCTTCCACAAGCTAGGGCATGATGGCCCATCCCTACTAGAGAAGGTATACTTGTGCTTTCATGTTTTGCTTCTTAGTTATTTAGTTTGCTTTGATTTCTAACTATTGTCTTTATTTGCAGGTTTTTCCATTGTAGCTTAGGTTTATTTTGCAGGTTGTGAAGGTGGAACCCTAACCCGTGTTTGCAGAGGGGTTCATCAACATTGATTCTATTTCTTTCTTTCATTAGCTTAGCCTTAGTTTAGTTTACTGTTATTTACACTCTATTTTATTTTCTGCTCCTAGTTTACATTTCCATTTCGTTTTTCTGCATTTACCATTAGCAGGAACCTACCCTTCTGTCCTATAGATAGAAGGGAGCCATTCCTGCCCCTGTAGTAGGGAGAAATCCTTGCTACAGTAGGGATGTGACATTTGATGAAGACATAGCTTACAACAAATCCAGAAAGAGACCTGCTGAAAAAAATGAAGCAGAAGCACCCAAAATTCATGATACAACCATGAACTAAGAAACTCAAGAAGAAGATCGAGAATTTGAAGAACCACAAAGACCTGTAGATCCACCTTTGGGGAAGAATCCTCATAAGAGGAAACCTGCTTGGATATGTGAAATTATCCAAGGTGAGGAAAGATATGGGGCTCCAGAAGAGAATCACAGAGAAAGAAAGAGGACCAGATCTTGCTCTGAGTATGTAGCTTTACTATGTGATTTCATTGATAAAGAACCTTCCAGTTATGAAGAAGAGGTAGAACAGAAAGACTAGAAGGATTCTATGATCGAATAATATCAATATATTATGAAAAATGATGTTTGGGATGTTGTCCCAAGACCAGAAGGGAAGTCAGTTGTAACTTCCAAATAGGTCTACAAGATCAAGAATGCTACAGACTGTAGCATTGAAAAATATAAGGCAAGATTTGTGGCTCGTGGTTTCTCACAAAAGGAAGGAATAGATTATGAAGAAATATTTGCACCTGTAGCTAGATACACTTCCATCAGATCAGTACTTGCTCTAGCTGTAGTGATGAATTGGAAGATACACCAGATGGATGTCAAGACTACCTTCTTGAATGGTGTAGTAGAAGAGGAAGTGTATGTAGAACAACCACTCGGTTTTGAGACACATGACAGGGAGTCTCATGCGTGGAGATTGAAGAAAGCCCTGTACAGTTTGAAACAAGCACCTAGGACTTGGTATGGTAGAATTGATAGATTTCTATCCAGTTTGGGATTTACCAAGAATAAAGCAGATTCCAACATTTACTACAAGTTTGAAGATGGCAACCCAGTGATGCTCCTACTATATGTAGATGATCTATTTGTGACAGGTATGGATGGGATAATTTATGATATGAAGAGAAAGGTTGCTGCCGATTTCGAAATGAAGGACTTGGGTATGATGCATTATTTCCTAGGCATGGAGGTGTGGCAGAGTGCAGATGGAATCTCCCTTGGATAAGGGAAGTATGTAATAGAGATCCTGAAGAGGTTTGGGATGATGGACTGCAAAGCCATGGCCACACCTATGGCATCAAACCTGAAGCTATTGAGCGATGCTTCATCAGAGTCGGTTGATGCTATGATGTATCATCATATGATTGGGTCCTTGATGTACCTGACGAACACAAGACTAGACATTTGCTTTGCTATGAACACCTTGATCCAATTCTTGACAGATCCGAGAAATGTTCACTTGATTGCTGCAAAGCATATTTTGAGGTACCTGAGGGGTATAGTTGATTATGGGCTCATATATGAGTCAAATTAGAAGATTAACCTGGAGGGTTATGTTGATTCAGATTGGGTAGGCAATTCCATCAATAGGAAGAGCACTTTAGGGTGTTGCTTTAGTATGGGATCAGGTATGATCTCTTGGTTTAGCAGGAAGCAATCCTGTGTGGCACTGAGTACAGCTGAAGAAGAGTATGTCACAACTTGTTCAGCTAGTTGTGAGGCAGTATGGCTAAGGAAGCTACTATCTAATTATTTGATCTCCAGATGGATGCTACTTGTATATATTGCGACAACCAGAGTTGTGTGAAGTTGTCTGAGAACTCGGTGTTCCATGACAAGTTGAAGCATATCGAGATAAAGTATCACTATATCAGGGATATGGTGTAGAGGGGAGCAGTGAAGCTCTAGTATGTTGCGATGAATGATTAGATAGATGATGTGTTGATGAAGCCATTGGCTAGGGTGAAGTTTGAGTACTTCAGGGAGAAGCTTGGTGTTCTTCAGATCGAGGTTTCCTTCAAAGGGAAGTGATGAGTCCATGAGCCATTCTGACATGGGAGAGGATTAAGTTCCTTCCATGGTCAGATGGAAGGGATGATCCATTCTGTCATGGTGAGAGGATTAAGGTCGCTTCCATGTTAGATATGAGTGCTATTGCCATTCAGGGAATGGAGGTTCCTGGTCAGTTACCAGGAAAAATCATTCTAGGACTAAGAAGCCATTCTGATGTGAGAGAGGGATGTGTTCCCACTTGATCAGATGTAAGGGCTTAACCATTCAGTCATGGCTAAAGGATTAGGTTCCTCCCATGTCAAATGTGAGTGTTGGCTAATCTGACGAGTAGGTCAGATGTAAGGGAAACTGCCATTCTCTAGGAGAATGGAGGCACCTGGTCAGTTACCAACAATCTCAGTCTGGGACTGGGGGCCATTCTAATGCGATGGTAGGATTAGTTCCTACATGATCAGATGTGAGTGCATGCCCTTTCGATGCGATGTGCTTACACATGGTCGAATGTAAGTGCAAATCCTTTCTGATAAGATGAGGTCGGATATAAGTGCTGAGCCATTCTGGCGTGATGTGTTTACACATGGTTAGATGTGAGTGCTGTGCCTTTCTGCCCAGATGGGGTCAGATGTAAGTGTAGAGCCTTTTTGATGTGATGTGCTTGCACATGATCGGATATAAGTGTTGATCCATTTTGGCGCGATGTTTTTACAGATGGTCAGATGTGAGTGCTAGGCATTTCTGACAAGATGAGGTCATATTTGAGTGCTGGGCATGCCTTTTTGACAAGATGAGGTCAAATGTAAGAGCTGGGGGGGCCATTCTGACTTAAGTTTCAGATATAAGCACTGATGAAGACCTACATGAAGGGTAGGCCTATAGGATTGACTCTGTAGAACTTCCTGTGACGAGAAGAATCGAGATAGCACCATTCTGAGATAGGTGTGATGATGATCTAGATCAAGTGATGATCCAGATTTGATGATGATCCATACTTGATGATGATCCAGATCAAGTGACGATCCAGATATGATGATCCATACTTGATGACGATCCAGATCAAGTGATGATCCAGATGTGATAATGATTCAGTATTGATGATGCAGATCCCGTGATGAAGAAGACTTGAAGTAGAAGATGAATTGAAGACGAAGAAGACTTGAAGACTAAGAAGACTTGAAGACAAAGATGATGAGATCATCCAGTCGATACAGAGAAGAAGACCAGTGCTAAAAATTGTGTCAAAAGAATACCTTCCTAGTTAAGAGGGAGTGTTGATGTATTTGTAACTTCGAAATGTATTCATCTATGTATCTTATGTCTTGTACCCCGATGTTTATTCTAGGATGTGTCTATAATGTAATTGAGTCATGATGTCATGCCCCGATGTTTCGATCAAAAGGATCTATAATACAAACAAGCCATGTCAAGTCATTGTGGGTAACCCTGCTATTGTCTAAGGGTTAAAGACCCCGCAGTTCTAGGGCACTAGGGTTATTAGACTCACCTAGTTAAGTCGACCCTGGTAGGGTTTTAGTCATGCCCAGAAGCAGTATAAATAGAGAGGTGACCTCTCTATTTTACACACATATCATACACACTCAAGTGTAGCACATAGTTGAGGAAGGAGAAGACACTAGGGCTAGATAGAAAGAATGTTACTGCTATCGGGAGATCATATTACTATTTTGGGCTTTTCTATTTTGGTGTTGATTCTATCTCTGAGGAAGTTACAGGGTTTTCTCCATTTATGGTTTCCCTGAGGAAAAACACTGTGTTGATTGTCTCTTCTGTTTGATTGTTGTGCTTGTTATTCTCTCGGTTAAAGATCCTAATGATGCTAGCTTAATGTTAAAAATATAACAAAGAGTTCTCAACCATGGATTGAATAACTATTCTCGAGTCTCCTAGAACTATGAGCTAAGTGATTCCTTGATTCTTGGCAATCCAGAGTCCCTGCCAGAGATCCAAGGCCTCAATAATATTGTTAGTTTCCAAGACTAGACCCCAAGAGAATTTTGTTTCCAAATTTCCTTCCGGGGTGAAGAAAAACCCCCCCCCCACTACNGTCCCTGCCAGAGATCCAAGGCCTCAATAATATTGTTAGTTTCCAAGACTAGACCCCAAGAGAATTTTGTTTCCAAATTTCCTTCCGGGGTGAAGAAAAACCCACCCCCCACTACCGCCCCAGGATTACCTTTAGATGCTCCATCTGTGAAAAGGACCACCATGCACAGTCGTCTTAGCCAAGAATTTAGGTCCTTTTCTACCATCCTAATTTCCCATGAGTTCCCCAACTTGGGGTTGGGGATGACCAATGGGATATTAGGAGACAAGCTATGAAGCCAAGCTTCTTCAGAGGAGGGAATGGGACCTGATTAGCTCCAGAGATGAGAAAGGAAGTCACCTAGAATGCCATTAACTTTTGTAGCAACTTGAACATCTTTCCCCACTTTTCCTCTGAAAATTCAAGCATTTCTTTCCAGTCAAATATTCCATATAATGACCTTTGGCAAAGCCATCTAGCACGATTTGGATCTTCTAGACTTGAGACTGAAGGGAGATTTTGAAGCCCAATTTAGAAAAAGAGAGAGGAAGTTTCCCGGGGAAAGCTCAACTTCCTTAGGGAGGGTCGCTTTCTAGAATTCTCTAGCAAAATGACAAGACATAAGGATATGGACTACAATTTCTTCATTGTTGAGGCAGAATGGATATCTCATTGGGACTTCCCATCCCTTTTTCCTGACATTTTCTCCAGTAAGATTTTTTTACTGGGAAATCGTCCACGTGAAGAAGTCAATTTTTAGGAGGCTTTTAACAACCCATATAGTTTTTCGAATGGCATGATTATCCATATTCCTAGGATTCGATAAACACTTGTATCCTAATGAGGTAGAGTAACTTCTTGAACTGTCCACTCAACCTCTTGAATCTTTATTTTTTTCTGGAAATTGGGGACTTCCCTTTTAGATTGATCAAAAGATGCTCCTTATCTCTTTCCAGTAGATTTGGGCAAGGAATTTCCTAGCTCTTCCATGAATCATCCGGATTCCAATCTGAAATGTCCCATAGGGTTACCAATTTCCTTCTTTGCATGTCATCTTTTAAGTGCGCCATACCAGGAAACTGGCACAATGGGGGATCCCCCATGATTGAGTCCTCCCAAACCTTTATATGCTTCCCATTTTCGGGAATCCATGTGATCTTTGCAGAAAAAAAAGGAAGATATTTCAACGGGATTGGGAGAATGGCCAAGCCCTTTCTCACCCTAGGGGATTTGTCTAAAATCCTTAGGCAACTTCCTGTGAAATATTTTTTCCAAAGGGCTTCTTTACACCATGACCATTTACCCAAGATAATATTCTAGAGAATTTTGGCTTCAAGCGCTACATTTTTCAATGCAAGATGCCTGATTTGTAATCCACCTTACATCATGGGTTTTGGAACTTTATCCCAAATAAAAAGGGGGAGCTTCTTCTAATTATGTTTCCGAGCTTTCCAGAGAAATTTTTTGAGCATAGATTCAATGGTGGCCAATACGCTTTTGGAGCAAGCAAAATGGAGCACTGATATATGGGAATACTAGATAACACTGCTTTAATGAGGACTACCTTCTCAGCGGGGTTTAGCCAAATTGCACCCTAGGTGTTGATCTAGTTTTTGATTTTGTCAATTATAGGGAGCCAAGAAGAGGATTTCAGAGCGGCCTTGAAAATAGGGACTCCAAGATACTTGAACACATCCCATTGGGTTTTTTCTTCAATACCCAGGATCCTGTTGATGTCCGTCATTTCTTTGGGATTACAGTTCTAGCTTAGGATTTGAATTTTTCTGTAATTTATGAGACTACTTGAAGCTTCTTGGTATATATCTAGCTCTCTTTTAAAAATTCTAGCTGAGATCACACTCGCCCCCCCCCCCCCAGAAGGATAATATCATCAGCAAACTGGGCGTGATTAACATATTTGACACCTTTGGCAATGCGCATCCCTAAAAGCTCATTATTAAGCTGGCATTGGTTGAGCTGAAAACTAAGAACTGAGGCTTGAATGGAATATAGCAAGGGAGAAAGCGGGAAACCTTGAAGAAGGTCCCTGGAAGCTTGGAAGAAGTTAGCATAACACCCGTTCACCAGGGGAGCAATCCAGGGAAATTTAATACTGGCTTGCATCTAGCTGATGAAGCCTAGATCAAAGCCAAACTGATGCATAACCTGGAAGAGAAAGTCATATCTAACTCTATAAAAGGAATTATCTAATTCAAGTCTTATAATCATACCTTTTTCCCGGTGCTTAATGCTAGAATGTATTGCTTCTCGGACTATGATGATATTATCAGCGATTGGCCTCCCTTTGACAAATCCTCCTTGATTATCCGAGATGATGGAAGGAAGCACCTCTTTAATCCTATTGGCGATGAATTTGGTATTGATTTTATAACCAATATTGCATAACGAGATAGGCTTGAACTTATCGAAATACGTGGATCCTTTTTATTTGGGGATGAGGGCTATGAAGGCCGATTTGGTGCTCCCTCCAAGTTTAGTGCAGGACTGAGACTTGAAGATCATTTTAAAAAGATCGTGCTTGATAATTTTCCAGCAAACTTTGAGAAATATGGTTGTGAACCCATTCAGCCCTAGTGCCTTCTCTGGTTCCATAGTCACTAGAGCCTGCTTCACTTCTTTCTTTGAGACCTAGGTTGTAATTTTTTTGTTAGTAGATCGGTGGATCAACAGGGGGACCGAGTCGAGGATGTCGAAAAGGGGGGGACAAGGATCCTCTTTGGTGTAAACATTTTGGAAGTGATCATGCACTGCCTTTTTTTATTTCTTCAAACTCCAGGATTGTTTAGCCCTGACTTTGGATCTCCTTTATGACTTTAAAAAAATTTTGACCTTCCGCTTGCTTGTGGAAGAAGGTAGAGTTTTTGTCTCCGTATTTTAGCCAAATACGTCTAGATTTCTACCTAATATTTTATTCCTTGTTCTAACAAGAAACATGAAGGACATGATGAATATTGGATTCTTTTTCAAGACTAGCATAATCCAACATCTGATCTTCTTTCCATCTTTGATGGTTTTCCAAATTTTGCTGAGCTTCTATCCTTTGGGTTGGGGATTTTAAATACTTAGCCCAAGTATTTAGTGCACTTTTATGTCTTTGAAGCTTCACTTCCCATATAAAAAAGGGGGATCTAGAAACTGGGACATTCCAGAACGATTTGACTAGATCCAGAAAACCATCTTGACTAATCCAGCAGGGGCTGAATCTGGATGGAATGGGTCCTAGGTTTTTTTCTTTGATCAAATCCAACAGGATCGGATTATGATCCGACATGCTAAAATGCAAGATGGACGAATCCAATCTAAACCCTAGAACAACAATGGATTGTTGAACTAAATTTTTTTTGAGCCTGACCGCAATATGACTAGGGCCAATTCTTCTATTATTCTAAGTGTAGATGCCCTGATTTAGCTTGATGTCCTCAAGATCCCACTCCCTCATGAAGTCCTCCAGTGTTTCTCTTAAGGGGTCTTTGACAATTGAGCCACCATTTTTTCCTTGGCGTTTAGAGTAATATTGAGATCCCTAGCTAGGATGATGTTTTCTGGCTTTTGGGAAGAGAAAATCTCTTGAATACTTTTCCAACAATATTTATTTTTTGACATCAGAGCAGGAACATAGATATTGAGAATGCTTACCTGGATGCCTGATTCTTTAAGATGTAGAGTGGAAGGGATCCAATGCATATGAGAAGAGGACTGGACTAAATCAAAAGCTTATTTTTTCCATAGAGTGTCGATACCGCCAGAAGCACCTCGGGTGATTTTTGCGAGACCGTCACCATTTTTCCAGAATAACTTGGTAGTTTGGAGGAATATTTCTTCCTCCATCTTTGTCTCCTAGATTAGAAGGATATCAGGGTTGGAGATGTGAATTATATCTCTCATTGATTCCAATTTTTTCTTGCTCCCTAATCCTCTACAATTCCAGGAGACAATCTTCATTACTTACCTTTTGGAGTTTTGGTAGCCCCTTTGGACTTCCCTTTCTGTCTCGTGAACCTCGAGTTCATCATGGCCTCAATTGTGGCTTGCGCACCCATAAGTTTATCTTTGTATGTGGATTCTTCTCTTAGTTCATTGTCCATATTTCTTCCTTGCTTGGATTTTTGTTTTATTGGCAAGGGTTGAGACTACCCAACTTCACCTTCCTCTTCCTCTGAGGCCTCTTCATCTGAAGATAGGTTTGTAGATTTAGGTTGACTATTTTCTTCTTGGATTTTTCTATTAATAATAGGGCTTATTACTTCTGCATTTGAGCTAGGGATGTTCCCAGCCTCCCGATCCAGAACTTCCTCATGCCTTGAGTCTGGGACTTTGTTTGCATGAGTCTCCGAATTGATTCCTTCTTCAATTGGAGGGATTTGGGGGACTTCTTCAGTCCTAGAGGTACCTAGATTTCTCTTGTATTTTTTATGAACATGCCTGGAGTTGGATTTGGTTCATTTTTCCTAGGTCCATCCTTCTTCTTGGTCTTTTTCTAGATCAATTGGCCTCTTAGAATATCTCTTTTGGAAATGACCATACTCATGACAGTGACGACATTTAAATGGTAGCTATTCATAGTCAAGATTTTGGTAATTTTTCCATTCTCCTACCGCTAGTTTGACTTCTTCAGGAAGCCCTACTTCCAAATCAACTTCAACACAGATTCAGGCACAATAATAGTTCTCTTTTGGGTGAGATTTGTTAATACACTTGCCGAGTTTGTTCCCAATAGCAAGTAGGGACGGAAGATTTTAGCAATGGATTGGAAGGTTAGGGAGGTGGACCTAAACAGGAACAACTTTGGGAACATCTACTGCAGGGTCAAATTCTGGGGTCCACTTATTCAGGTACAATCCTTGAGGCCCCATGAAGTATGGGCCGCTTCGAAAGATCAGATCTTGGTCTTTTTTGGCAATAAATTCAAAGAGAAAGAAACCTTTGCCTATGGCATAGCAGGTAACGCTATTGGAGATCATAGGTCTCCAGTTCTTTTGAATTCAGTTGTCTGTGGTCTTTGGTGAGGGCCAAAGCCCAGTAAATTGACCAACCAAAGCTTGATCTACCAGAGAAATGACTACATGCATGGGATGCCGAGGTGGGAGGTCAATGACAAGGACTTCGTCAATTTTCTTCACAAACTTAGTGATCAGGGCAGCCTGAATATTCTTGGATCTACCAGAGATCAGGTTTCTGAATGCAGCCAGTTCATCGCACGGGCTTGAGGGGAACCCAGAACTGCCATCAGGCATGACATCTCAGCTAGAGTGGCCTCCTCCATGAGGCTCCAAGAGAAGGCAAGCATGGGCCCTGCCAAAGTGTGCAACGACAAAAAACCCTAGCACAGGACGCACGAGCTTTCAACCAAAATCATGCCTAAGAATGAACTCACCCTCAAATTTAGGAAGACTTTCTTTCTTAAATTCCCCATAGGAACTATTCTTATAATGCCTCTTCCTCTTTCTCCTGTGAGATGAAGATGTTGATCCCCCAATGGATTATTCAGAGTCAGATGATCCTCTAGAATATATTTATGGAGTATATTTTCTATCTCTAGAAACTCTTCTTGAGCTATAGGACCTCTTGTAGGCATTTCTCCTTAAAATACTGCCACTCCCTTCTGTATTTGTTTTCCGATGGCTAGAGTTTATCTGCCTTTGGATGTATGTCAAACTCTATAACATGGTTGCATTCAACTGATTTTTTTCTTCCTAATATTTAATCATCCTTTCATTATCTTCTCTGCAACTTTGTAACTCCACCCTTACGCTCTTCATGGTGGCTGCAATATCTGGGGGACTCTCTTGATTTATTATCCTATTGGATTCTATTTCAGCATTCTCAACCTGTATGTTATCCCCCATGACATCTATCTCAGGATCATAGGGATCCTATGCATCATCCATGATGTTGATCTTCTTAGCCCAACCAATACCAAATCTTCCAAACTACACTATGTGGATTGTTTCCTTTCATGTGACAATGATTCTGCAAAATGTGTTCATAAACAAAATTGTTAGCTGCGTGATATTATCAAAAAATTATAAATTATTTTCCAATTATTTAACTATAGTTTTCTATCTACAAAATATTCAAATTATCCCATTTAGGCCCGTGGCTTTGTTTTAAACATTCCAAATAGAACTTTTATGGTTAGAACAAAGTTTTTCCATAATGCAGTAGAACTAGATGTTTCCAAAATGCGACAGGATTGAAACGTATAGCTATGATACCATATTGTAACATACCCATACAACTTGACTAAAATTCATATATAAAAAAATTTCTTTCATACAAGTCATGGGCCATGTATCCTGCTATATCATTCATTCTTAAGATTGATTGTTTCCTGTACATGCCTTTCCGAAATTAAAAGGTCCTTTCCACAATTCCGCTTCCGCATGTGGACTTTGGATTTCGCAGCCCCATCTTACTTTCTATTTTCCTTTCTCACATTATTCCTTCCACATTCCACAAGGTGGACTTCGGGTTGCGGAAAACCCATATTACTTGATATTTTCTTGCTCTCCTTCCGCCTTCCATAGGGAGGACTCTGGGTTGCATAAACCCATAATACTTTCTACATTCTTTTTTTCCTTCTACCTTCCACATTTTGTAGGGCAGACTCTGGGTTGCAGAAACCCATATTACTTTACATTTTATTTTTCACCTTCCTCCTTCCGCCTTTCACCTTTTTCATTCCGCATTCTGCAGGGAAGACTCCGGGTTGCGGAAACCCATATTACTTTATATTTTCTTTTTCTCCTTCCGCCTTCCACATTCCGCAGGGAGGACTCCAGGTTGCGAAAAAACCATATTAATTTATATTTTCCTTTTCTCCTCCCACCTTCTGCATTCACACTGTCATGTCCCCTCTCGTCAATATAGTGCAATGGAGAGGACGCAATGCTATAACTGTGAATCTATCCCCATGAACATAAACAAAATGAACTGGAAGCAAAAGACATATGCATATGTACAATGCAAGAAAATACAGTGAAAGTAAATATCTACTTGAATATCTAACATGCATTCAATTCATTCATAATAATTCTTAAAACAAATACATTGCAAAATTAATACAAGAGAGCACTTTTCTTGAAAATGAGCTTCCCCGAGCACTAGATATGTTGTTGCAACGTTCCACCCAACCTTAGGCGAGTTGTGATCATCAATATCTCGTCACAACTGCCACCCCCAATATGGGCATGATTTCTATAAGTAAAAAGGGAACAACATACTCACACATAGCCAAATACACACCAAGGTTCAGTGAATCCAATCAACAATTGGGTTTATGAGGCTTCTAAGGCAATGGAAAGGAAGAATTGCTAATCTAGTGAGCTCGACCATAGAACTATGGATACCTCTACAAGATCTATCTAGCTTGGTCTCCACAATACCTACACACATGACCCAAGGAATTATTTCCGTCACTGCTACATAGTCCCTTAGGCCATACCTTCCATTCTAGTGTTCTTCGAGGTGTGCATAGAAGAATATCCAATCCCTTTTGATATGTTGTGAGGTTCCTCTCTTCACTAGGTTTATAAATCCAATAATGGTCATCTTCCACTCCTAGTGCTTACTTACAGTTCATACTAGAACAAGGATACACATAAACACAAAACACAAGTGATGAGCATGAAGACAAAAGTTTGTGTTGTGGGATGCCCAAGATGGGGTTTCCATTAGTCTCAAAAATTGTGTGAAACCAAAAACAAAATGGTAGAAGGGGAATCAACCTTGGGAGATAAAATTCGATTTCAGAAAACATTTATGGGCCTTGCATAGGCACAAATAACCTCTATAAACTCCCAACTCCCAAATCTCTTGTTCCCATCCACTGTGCAACACAAAATGGATTTCCAACCATGGAAGAATGAAGGAAAATGTAGGAAAACATGAATAAAATGCCCCCTCTAGCTGTTTGATTTTTATCATTTAATCTAGCATTAACTTAGGATCTTAACTAAGAGAATAACAAGCACAGTAATCAAACACATACGACAATGAACACAAATATTTTCATCATGGAAATCATAAAGGAGAAAACCCTGCAACTTCCTTAGAGATAGAATCAACACCAAATAGAAAATCACCAAAAATAGTAAGATGATATCCCGACAGCAGTAGCCTCTTTCTTTCTAGCCCCGTCAACTTCTTCTTCCTTAGCTTTGCACTACAACTGAGTGTGAGTCAGTGTGTGATCAATAGAGAGGCTCACTCTCTATTTATACTAATTCCCGACTTGACAATGACTCACTAGGGATGACTTCTCTAGGAGAGTCTAATAACCCTAGTGCCCCGGAACTGCATGGACTTTAACCCTTGAACAATAGGAGGGTTACCCACAATGACTTGACATGACTTGTTTACATTATAGATCCTCCCGATAGGAACATCGGGGCATGACATGACTCAAATACATTATAGACACTTCCCATAATAAACATCGGGGTACATGACATAAGATATATAAGTGAATACATTCTGAAGTTACAAATACATCAAAACTCCCTCTTAACTAGGAAGGTATTCTTTTGACACAATTTTCAGCATTGGTCTTCTTCTCTGTATCGACTGGATCATCTCGTCATATTCATCTTCAAGTTGTCTTCTTCGTCTTCAAGTATTCTTCATCTTCAAGTCTTCTTCATCTTCAAGTCACCTTCGTTTTCAAGTCTTCTTCTAAGTCATCTTCTTCTTCAAGTCTTCTTCATCACGGGATCTAGATCATCATGACTGCTGGATCATCATCACTGTATCATCATCAAATATGGATCATCATCACATCTTGATCATCATCAAGTCTGGATCATCATCAAGTCTGGATCATCATCATCGGTGCTATCTTAGAATGGTGCTATCTCTTGATTCTTCTCATCATAAGAAGTTCTATAGAGCCAGCCCTTTTTCATGCTGGTTATAGGCCTACCCTTCATGTAGGTCTTCAGCACTTATATCTGACCCTAAGTTAGAATGGCCCACCCACAACTTACATCTGACCTCATCTTGTTAGAAATGCATGCCTAGCACTCACATCTGACCTCATCTTGTCAGAAAGGGCCAGCACTCACATCTGACCATGTGTAAACACATCGCACCAGAATGGCTCAGCACTTACATCCAACCTTATCTTGTCGGAAAGGCTCTACACTACATCCGATCCCGTCTTGTTAGAAAGTCACAACACTCACATCTGACCATGTGTAAACACATCGCACTAGAATGGCTTAGCACTTCCATCTGACCTCATCTTGTCAGAAAGGATCTGCACTTACATTCAACCATATGTAAGCACATAGCATCGAAAGGGCTCTCAGTCCCAGACTGAGGATTCCTAGTAACTGACTAGCTGCCTCCATTCTCCCAGAGAATGGAATCCGCCCTTATATCTGATCAAGTGGGAGCAAATCCCTCAATCACATCAAAATGGCCATGCAATCACATCTCATCATGTAAGAATACATCCTACAGTCATATCAGAATGGACCTCAGTCCTCGACTGAGTATTCTTGGTAACTTACCAGCTGCTTCCATTCCAAGAATGGCATTCAGCCCTTCCATTTGATCATGTAGGAACCAATCCTATAGTCACATTAGAATGGTTCTGCACTCACATATGACGTGGAAGGAACTAAATCCTCTCACCATGATAGAATGGCTCAGCCCTTACATCTGACCATGGAAGGAACCTAATCCTCTCACTATGTCAGAATGGCTCTAGGTCTCATCATTTCCCCTTGGAGGGAACCTCAATCTAGAGAACACCAAGCTTCTCCCTGAAGTAATCAAACTTCACCATAGCCAATGGCTTCATCAACACATCAGCTATTTGTTTGTCCGTCGCAACATACTGGAGCTTCACTGCTCCTCTATGCACCATATCCCTGATATAGTGATACTTGATCTCAATATGCTTCGACTTGTCATGGAACATTGGGTTCTCTGACAACTTCACACAAATATGGTTGTTGCAATATATACAAGTAGCATCCAAATGGATATCAAATAAATCAGACAATAGCTTTCTCAACCACACTGCCTTGCAACTAGCTGAACAAGTTGCAACATATTCTACTTCAGATGTACTTAGTGCCACATAAGACTACTTCCTGATAAACCAAGAGATCATACCTGATTCCATACTCAAGCAACATCCTGAAGTGCTCTTCCTATTGATGGCACTTCCTTCCCAATATGAATCAACATAACCGTCTAGGTTAATCTTCTGATTTTTCTCATACTTGAGCCCATAATCAACTATACCCTTCAAGTACCTCAGAATATGCTTTGCAGCAATCAAGTGAACATGTCTTAGATCTGTTAGGAACTGGATAAAGGTGTTCATAGCAGAGCAAATATCTGGTCTCATGTTCATCAAGTACATCAAGGACCCAATCATCTAACAATACATCGTAGCATCAACCGCTTCTGATGAAGCATCACTCAATAGATTCAGGTTTGATGCCATAGGTGTGGTTATGGCCTTGTAGCCCATCATCCCAAATCTCTTCAGAATCTCTATTGCATACTTCCCTTGTCCAAAGAATATTCCATCCGCATCCTACCACACCTCCATGACTAGGAAATAATGCATCATACCCAAGTATTTCATTTCAAACTCGGCAACAAGTTTCCTCTTCGTATCAACAATCAACCCATCCACACATGTTACAAATAGATCATCCACATACATCAGGAGTCATTAGAGGAAATTTGAGATCTAAAATGGGCCTCCTAAGAAAAATGATAAAATAATAGTTAAAATAATAAAATTATAGTTAAAATAATAAAATAATAGTTATTAATTTTTTAGGAAGAATGAAAAAACTACTTTTTTTGTTCATATTTTCGACATATCGCCCTGTGTTTTTACTCAAATTATGAGTAGGGGATCTTGTTGGATGTAGAATTTAATTCCACATCCAACGAGTACCCACACTACATACTTTTGATGGACCTTGCTACCCCAAAAACAAGAAATGCTTGAAAAAATGTGATGATGACATCATCATCACATTTTTTCAGGTATTTCTTATTTTTGGGGTAGCAAGGACTATCAAAAGTATGGAGTGTGGGTAATCGTTGGATACGGAATTAAATTCCGCACCAATGAGCTCTCCCGCCTTAAATTTGAGTAAAAACGCAAGGAGATATGTCAAAAATACGAACAAAAACAATAGTTTTCTTTTATGAAAAATATGTCAATTCAACCATTATGGTTGACTCATTTTATTGAAATTCTATTGGTTCTTGAATTCCAACTCTCAAAATTTATTGTTGGCACATTTTCTTATAAGGCCCATTTTAGACCCCAAATTTCCTCTAGATCACTGGATTGCCATCTTTAACCTTGTAGTAAAGGTTGGAATTTGCTTTACTCTTGGTAAAGCCCGAACTGGATAGGAAGCCATCAATTCTGTCGTACCATGTCTTGGGTTCCTGTTTCAAATTGTACAAGGATTTCTTCAATCTACACACATGAGATGCCCTATCATGTGTTTCAAAACCGAGTGGTTGATCTACATACACTTCCTCTTCTACTACACCATTCAAGAAAGCAGTCTTGACATCCATCTAGTGTATCTTCCATTTCATCACTGCAGCCAGAGAAAGTACTGATCTGATGGAAGTGTATCTGGCTACAGGTGCAAAAGTTTCTTCATAATCTATTCCTTCTTTCTGGGAGAAACCACGATCCACAAATCTTGCTTTATATTTCTCTATGCTACCATCTATAGCATGCTTGATCTTGTAGATCCATTTGGAAGTTACAATGGAATTTCCTTCTGGTCTTGGGACAACATCCAAAAAATCATGATCGATTGATACTCTTCAATCATATCCTCCTTCCATTCTTTCCTTTCTACAGCTTCTTCATAGTTGGAAGGTTCTTTATCAATAATGTCACATAGCAAGGCTACATAACTGGAGTGGGACCTAGTTCTTTTTCTTCCTCTGGGTGTTTCTTCTGAAGCTCCATATCTTTCTGCACCTTGGATAATTTCACGTACCCAAGTAGGTTTCCTCTTACGAGGATTCTTCTCCTGAGGTGGATCTATAGGTTCTTGAGGTTCTTCTAATTCTTGATCTTCTTCTTGAATTTCTTCGTTCATGGTTGTATCATGAATTATGGGTGCTCTTGTTTCTTCAGGTTCTTTAGCCGGTCTCTTTTTGGATTTGATGTAAGATGAATCTTCGTCAAATGTTACATCTCTGCTAATGTCAATCTTCTTGAACACTAGGAAGTATATTCTATAAGCCTTCGAGCTTTCAGAGTATCCCACAAATATACCCTTCTTTCCTGAAGGATCTAACTTCGTCCTCTTTTCTTTCGGAATGTGTATGTATACATGGCAGTCGAATATTCTAAGATGGCCGACTTCTGGTTTCTTGTTGGAGAAGACTTCTTCAGGAGTCTTGTTTTCGAGTCCTCTGTGTTGAGTACAGTTCTATACATACACTGTTGTTCTAGTAGCGTATGCTGAATACTTCATCTTTGAATTCCTTGAACTTGCTGAATACTTCATCTTTGTTCTTCATAAAGTATATCCATGCCTTTCTAGAAAAGTCATCAATAAAAGAAACATAGTATACATACCCACTTAGTGAACTGGATGACATTGGACCGCATACATCAGAGTGGATGATTTCCAAGATTCCTTTTGCCTTTCTCTCACTACTTGGAAATGTCTTCTTTGTGTTCTTCCCTTTCACACATCCTTTGCATACACCTTCATGTTTTGTCTTCATTTCTGGGAGACCTTCAACAGCTTTGCATGCAAGTGGTAGTGCTTTGTAATGCACATGTGCAAGCCTTCTATGCAAAAGCTCATTTGGTTCTACTGAGTCATGAACCAAAGCTTGTTCTGGTTGGCCCTCAATTTGTATAGTCCTCCTTCTTGTTCCCCAATCACTACTGCATCATCGAAAGATTTTTCCTTTGGCCACATGAGGACTTGTTCATCTTGTTGACTATCTGGGCAGACCTAGGTTTTACTATTATATATATGTCAACAATACCCCTAGCTCACTGGCCCTTTTGGCAACAGACCACAAAATGGCCTGAAGTCTCACCCAAAGTGATCTTATGGGTTGGCCAAAGACTCAGTTGTCCTCAACCAGGTTCTGTAGCATCCTGGGGTCTCACTGCTTCTCTCAGCCACTGAGATCTCTCCGCGGTGCACGGTTCTCTCTCACTCGCGGGTTCTAAGAGGGGAAGGACTCCTATCGCATCGTAGCGACTCTAGTGATGCACAACTCTCTCTTCCTCTTAACCCGTGATCTACGATATCTCACACCACAGCTCCTCTGACAATGCGATATCGCCTACTGTCAATGCGATATCTTCTATAGTACGGACCACTGCGACCCTCGAGGTCCAAAGGCTATCTCACTGGGTGGAGTGACTTGGTTAACTTTCAACAAGATATTAAACACTTTGGCTCGAACTTCCATGGTTCAACGCACTCTATCTCAACTATACTTAACTAGTTGAATAAGTATACTGGAAACACTTTAACAGAAGGACTTATTAATGTGTGAAACAAGCATTGATAAACTCATAGGAAGACACTTGATACATGTAAATACACCTTTAACCTTCAATAATGCTGTAACTGAATGAGGACATTGACATACTGACATTTACTAACTCATATGCAACATTCATGTAATAGATAATAGATATCAACTAAGTAAAGCATAATCACATGAAATAATCACATAACACACTGGTTTCATGTGGTTCACTTCCAGGGTAGATTCTACGTCCACAAAACTGTGTTTTATTATATCTTGAGAGAGTACACAGTTCTGCTGCAACCTATGTGCAGCTAGAGATCTTCTAGGTAACTCCGCACTCATTGCCTGGAGCCCTTCTCTCCTAGATCTCTTCTCTATCTCTATATTTCCTTCTTACAATATTCTCTCTCTCTCTCTCTCTCTCTCTCTCAATCCCTGCGGATTGTTACTTACATGCTTCTACGAGCCAACTTCTGGTTACAGTAAGATACTACAGACTAAATACAGAACTAGAGCGCAAGTGTCTATGAGCTAACAGATCAACTGACTCTCTAATTGTCTAACTAGCTAAATGTCTCAATGGCTAACCTTTTACAATACAAAATACATCCCTTTATAGGCGGCCCGAAGGTATTACCATTAAAACACTGTGGGCCTATCCCAATAGTAACCCAAAAACCCTAACTGTGACAGTCAGTCTATCTGTACTCGAACTACCACTTTCCGTCACACCACAACTCTCTGTGGTCTTCCACGCTTCCCTAATCGTGGGTACTAGGCGCCGTTTGCTTTTCTGTCTTTCGTCTTCAATACCTTGGCCTCGTTGCTCCTTTTCCTTTATGAGGGTAGCTGAGCCCTCCTATCTTCCGTCGCTACCTTGAATGCAGTGGGTGAGCTCTCTCTTCTCAGCCGCTGCCTTGAATGCAGTGGGTGAGCTCTCTCCTCTCAGCTTCTTAGGTACTATCATTTTATTTGACTTCTCTGCCCCAATAGTCATAGTTTCTGGCTCTGATCTGTAGCTAGAAACATGCTATGACGTCGTATCTTTACCTTATCTCTTATATCTTCGCCAAAATGGCAGCTTTTCCTGTAGCTGCGGGACCCTACTCCAATAGTTCACTAACACTTACTTGTGGCTCGTCCTCGAGCCACTACCAGTGGGATTCTCCTGCTATAGCTTCTCCTTGGCTTCCTGCGAAGTATTCGTAAGTCTTTGCTGAAGTCCTCCGACTTCTTTCTCGATAGTTTTTGTAACTTAGTTCGTTGGTCCCTCTTATCTTTCCTTCCCTTATTGTCATGCTCTCGCTCTAATCGCTTACGAGACCTGAAGGATCTTAAGATTTTGAGAAGCCTTCCACAGATATCCTTTCCTCTTTATCTGGGTTAGAACTTTTATCACAAGGAAAATCTGTATCTTCCAGCCTTCTCAAATAGTTCATTCAGTCTGGATCCTTTCGTACAAAATATACAGTCCTTGAATTCAACTCTGAGAACCTTCGTTCCTTTCCTTTTTCCTTTTGTTTTTCTGCGTCTCAGATTCCTGTTTCTTGCTCCTTTTTTTCTTTCCGTGAGATCTTCTGGGAAACTCCATGCGCATAGCCATCCGAGTTGGCCTTCTCTTTCTGTTTCTCACTTTTACTTTCCTCCTTTTCCTTTTTCGCTATTCTAGGCTTGAATCGTCTACTGTCTGAGCTTGACTCCTCATCCTTAGTAGCTGTCTAGCCTGTGAAGAACTTGGTTTCATACTCTTGGGTGGTGTCGCCATAGTGGACACAAGGCCTCCACGCTCAAATCATCTCACAATGTCTTCTAAAGGTTCCTCCTCGGACAGAACCCACTCAGTGCAATACTTTGGATTGGCAATGGCTGTGAAATAGGGAAATCGCAGCACTCTGTAACGAAATCAGCTCTGCATAGGGGAAACTTAACAACTTACTCTATAGCTCTCGGCTCTTTGCAAAAGTAACCGTCCTGAATGAATGATCTCTACCTTTATGCTGAAGGCTATAATCCTGGATGCAACGGTCATCTAGGATGAACCTGTCGGTGGTATTAATGCATGGACGAGACCACACCCGTCATCCCGATCCTCATTAAATGCTGCAATCCGATCAAATTTCCCTCAAAACCTATCTGTAGGCAGTGGTCTCATTGAATATTTACTAAATCTGGAAAATCATTATGCTACTGTTGCCAAATCTAGGGCAACAGATACCTGTCGTATCAGATATTAACTGCTTGTCAGAGGGCGAAGTGACTAGCCCTCTGTCCTTTTGCAAAATTGGATACGTGGCACGGGGAATCATTGCCTTACTACAATGTCACACCGCATCACCTATGCAAAACAAACTTAATTTATTTTTTATTTTTTTTAAAACAACACAAAAACTCTCCTCACGCGAAATCGTTTTACCTGCCGGTGTAGACTAACTACCAGTGCAATGCCTCCTTTCAACTACACTAGACATCTGCACTCTCATATATGTCTGAGTTAAGGCTGGGGTATGGAGTGGCTAGCACTATAAAGCTTAAGCCTACTTCCATTAATGAAAGTGGGAAGAAGCTCCCCATTCAGTTTTCTAAGCTGAACGTCACCTCCCTCTGTAACTTGCTGAATCTGGTATGGCCCCAACCAATGCGTCTTGAATTTTCCTGGAAACTTCACAAACTTACTGTCATAGAGGAGGACTAGGTCTCCTATCTGAAAAATCTTGTTCTTTAAATGCCTGTCATGCCAAGCTTTCTCTCGTGCCTTCTGCACTTTCTGATGGAATCCTGCGATGAACCTGTCTTCCTCTAAGGCGAGCAGCTGTGTTAGCCTTTCATTTGTCGTATCTGTGTCTGTCATCCCAGTGATATAAGCAATTCTTAGACTGGGCATAATATACTCCATAGGCATAACAGCCTCTTGTCCATACACCAAGCTGAAAGGTGTATGTCCTGTAATTTTTTTGCATGTCGTCCTATAAGCCCAAAAAACAACATTAACCCTAAGGTCCCAATCGTTTCTTTGGATTTTGCAGATCTTAGTCAAAGCGTTTTCTAAAATCTTGTTAAAGGCCTCCACCGTACCATTAGCTTGCAGGTGGTAGGGAGTGCTCTTATGGTGCTGTATCTGGAATTCCTCCATCAAGGCCTCAATAGTGTGGTTCAAGAAATGGGTGCCTTGATCGCTCATCAAAATTACCGGACATCCAAATCTACTGATGATGTTCTCAAAGAGGAACTTTGCAGCTGTAGCAGCATCACAATTCCTTACTGCTTTAGCCTCCGCCCATCTGGTGAGGTATTCTGTTCCTATGATGATGTATCTCGTACCAGTTTGTTTTCCTGGTGGGTTGATAGGACCCACAAAGTCTATAGCCCACTTGTCAAATGTGTGTAGCGTAATCTGTGGTCGCAACGGAATTTCATCTCTCCGTGAAGGTTTTCCTACCCTTTGGCAGATATCTCAGCATCTACAAAATTCCTTAGTATCCTTATGTAAAGTAGGCCACCATAATCCTGCGGTCAGGATTTTCTACGCAGTCGGCTTTCCTGCGAAATGACCTCCTGCGGTACCGGAATGTGCTTCTCTGATAATGGCGTCTTTCTCATGGGGCATGATGCATCTGCATAGGACTTCGTCTGGACCTAACTTATATAATTTTCCTACAATCAAAGTGAAGTCTGCTGCTTTGACAGCTAGCTGTTTCTTTTGTTGCTTGGTAAACTCAACAGGTGCCCATCCTATAGTGAGAAAGTGAATAATATTAGCATAGTACTCGTCTGCGATCTGAATAGAAAATAATTGTGCATCGGGCAAGTTGTCCTCTAGGTTACTTGGATCTTCTCTTGAGTCTATCCACGACAGATGATCTGGTCCAGCATTTAATCTCCCTGGTTTGACAATAATTTCAAAATCATATTCCTGAAATAGGAGTAACCATCTGCAGATTCGTCCCCCTAACACTGGCTTATTGACCAAGTACTTCAAAGCGGAATGGTCAGTGAACATCTTGAATGAGGCACCTAGCAGGTAGTGCCTGAATTTTTGTAGAGCATACACCATGGCTAATCCTTCTCTTTTCATAGTGGTATAGTTCTTTTCTGTGGTATATAGTTTTCTGCTTGAGTATGCGATAGGGTGATCGATACCTCCTTCTCTTTCCTGGGTTAAGACAATCCCCAGTGCGATGCCATATGCATCCACATGTACATGAAATGGCTTGGTCTAGTTTGGGAATACTAAGATGGGTGCTTGTTGCTAGGGTTTTAGCCCTAGATAGTACGAATGAGTACCTACTAAGGACAATGGATTCCTTAGTAGCAGTTCAAATGATATATGAATTAAAAGCTATAACTAAAATAAAAACTAAATCTAAACATTCATGAAGCAAAACAGTAGAAAGTAAATAACATGAAACAAAAATAGTAAATAGTAAATAATGATCTTTATTGATGTTACCTCCAATGTGGAGGTTGGTGAAGTCCGTCGCGTTGGTCCGATGTCGGTGGTTCCGAGCTTCAAGCTGCTTCTTCTCTTTCTCCAATGGTGGAAATGGGCCAAAAGGGGCTCTCACGGTGAAAGTAGCTTCAATGGTGATCTAGGGTTTCACGAGCAATTTTGGCAGAGGCAGGATACTTGTGATTGTGGATTTTGAATAAGGGGTCTCCATCACTTATTTATAGTTGGAAACCATGCGGTTTTAGGGTTAGGGTTTCAGCTGTTTAGGGTTTTTTCCTCATTTTCCTCATTATTTTATATTTTTTATTCCTTTTTGGAGATTTTTGCTTTTTTGGAGGAATTTTGGATATTTTTAGAGGAAAAGAGGGTTTTATGGCCTTTTGGAGGCATTTTAAGCCTTTTGGAGGCTTTTTGCATGGTTTTATGGGTTTTAGATGGAAATATGGTGGGAAAATGGACAAATGAGCCATGTAATGGGGTAGATGAGGTAGTGAACCCTTTTTGGGTGATAACAGTGCTGTAACCATCTTCTCTTTAAGGGTGTTTAGACTTAACTGGCATTCCTCATTCCATAGGAATTTTACATCTTTCTTTAACAACTTTTCCATAGGTGCTGTGATCTTTGCATAACCTTTGATAAATTTTCTATAGTACCCGGTATGACCAAGTACTGTCCTCAATTGCTTGACTGAGTTGGGTGTTGGAAGGTTTACAATGATGGCAATCTTTGCGGGATCTACCATCAAGCCTTGTCTACAAACAATATGACCCAACAAAATGCCAAATGGCGCACATAATACACATTTTTTCAAGTTCAGAGAAATCTGGTACTGCCTACATTTCTCTAACATCAGTCTTAAATCTCCTATGTGCTTGTTGATTAATCCAAATACAGTCCAATCATCAAAATAAACCTCTAGGAATTTATGGATGTATTCTTTAAATACATCAACTATTACTCTTGAAAAGATAGCTGGTGCATTCTTAAGACCAAAGGGAATTACCATATACTGGAATGAGCCCCATCCTGTTGCAAAAGTGGTCTTAGATCAATCTTATGGATGGATTCTGATCTGGTGATAGCCTGAAAAGCCATCTGTTAGCACTCAGAATGTACCCAAGGTTGTAAAGGTAAATCCAAAGGTAACAACAAAAACCACTTTAGAAAGAAACTAGTTTTTCTTCCAGAGAGGCATCTCTCAATACAGATTTAACGAGACCAGATATAATTAACATCCAAAGATTTGTATAGATGGTTGAAACAACACATAACCATTGGGGATGGTTAATGATAAAAAGATGATAGATATGGAAGTAAGGTTGGACAATATTAGTGTACCTGACAAGATATAGCTACACAAGCAAACAAGTGACATTATTTATTCAGACCTATTGCAAGCTATGATGAGAATCAATAAGCTACAAGTTTTGGTAGATAAGTTAGAGGTTCAAGTAAAACATGAAAGAGTTGAAAATAAGGCCAATTCCATCCAAATTAAAAAGCTACAAGCAGATATTATCAGTTCAGGAAGTGAAAAAGATAACACCCAAGCGATTAGAAGAATGCTGGAAGAAAAGGACAATGCTCTCCAAGTTTTGAAGAAAAAGTTAAAAATCCCAAGAACTGAGCATGTTCAATCATCTAAATTATTGGCACTACAAGAAGAGAAAGACAAGGTCCACCAAGAGATGATGGAACATAAAGGAATAGCTATTGAATTACAAGAGGAAAAAGACAGGTGGGAAACTGAACGGAGTGAGCTGATATCTCAAATCGCCATGCTGAAAAAGGACCAAAATGATGAAAAGGAGATCATGGAGGAATTGATGAGTCAGAATCCTACTGGTGAAGACCTGTCAATTGTGAATATTGAGAAGTCGTTAAATGATTTTTCTGTAGACGATTTGTTAGTACCTATGTCCCAGGTAAGCCTAAAAGATGAAGAAATAAAGGAGTTAAATATAGAAAATGAAAAGATAAAGTCTGAATTGGCCAAAGTAAGTGAGAATAAAAATAAAATATTGCAAGACAGGAATCAGCTGCAGAAGAAATTCAATGAACTAAAAGAAAGAAACATTGGGAAAGGTCCTCTGCAAGGGGCAAAGCACCTCATTTGGGACACCTTATCTATAGAAATCACTAAATTCAGGAACCATATGAACTTTATCAATGATCAAAACATATTGATCAATTTGGCTCACCAAAGACTAAAGTTAGTGAATGAACACATGGAGAGAAGACCCCTTACCATAGCCCAGAACACACTAAATTTTCTAAATTCATTGGCATACCAGAAATTACATGATATGGGAATAAAGGATAGAATATCAATAGTACTATGGGCTAAAAGGTTTATCCACAAGAACCATTTAATGAAGACGGTCCAGGACAAGGCAAATGAAATGCTTTCAGAGGTTAATAACTTCAAGCATGTTTTCAAAGAGCTATTTGAGGACGGCCTACCATCCTTTTGGGACGAAGAAGGATGGATGTTCTCTCAGGAGCACTATCACAGCTTGTTATTTCAAAGCTGCATGGATCATTCCAAATTTCATGATTTGGAAAAATGCCTAACAGGGAAAGCTATTGTGGACAAATTGATAGAGGATTTAGAAATCTTACAAAAGTTCCTAATCATCAGGAGAGGATTGCCCAAGGTATCATACGAAGCTTACATGGAGTTAGAAGTGTCAATTCGAGAGATGATGGAATATGATACCCCAAGCGCGGAGCAATGGAAAGCTGTGGAAAGGTTTGGAAAGACAAAATACATCCTTCATTCATGAGAACAGATGGCGCATGATGAGGAGCTGACTAGATGACGACCTGTTACCAAGTTGATTTTAGCTTAATGATTTGTTAGGATTGAAGCTGTAGTTTATTCCTAAAAGTTAGGAATTTAGTTACAAGACTTTAATTAAGCCGATCATTCAGTTATGAATCTTCTTGGAAGATCAAATTATTTTATGTCTATATTTGCATCTATTTTATGAGATGGGGGTTGGAACCCATCGTGATGTTGAAGGTTTTGAAAGACATATTATTTTTGAATAATAGAGTGAATGCATAAAAATTATTAGAGATTCCTGTGTCATTTCCATTACAGTCCGTATTTCTTTCCTTATGTGATTGTGTTTTTCAGTGTAACACTTCATTTTGTTTTTCCTCGTATCTGAAACACAGTATTGGATGGTTAGAATTCATAATGTTTATGCTCTGATCATCGTTTTGGATATTTTATACATTCTTCTACTAAATTTAATATAGAACGCATCTTTTGATGCTCTGTATTAATGGGCTGTTCATTGTCTCTTCTGTCCCACCTGAACTAAATGAATGACTGTGATGAAATGGTTATCTTTCCTTTGATAAATCTCATGTATGTGTCTTTGTGATATTTTTATTTTTATGTGACTCCATGCCCAATGGTTATGTGTTGTTCCAACCATCTATACAAATCTTTGGATGTTAATTATATCTGGTCTCGTTAAATCTGTATTGAGAGATCCCTTTCTGGAAGAAAAACCAGTTTCTTTCTAAAGTGGTTTTTGATGTTACCTTTACAACCTTGGGTACATTTTGAGTGCTAACAAACTGGCGCCATTGCCGGGGAACGAAAGTGCATATCTTCCCTGGGGGAACGACAGTGTTTAAAGAAAATTTCTGTGGGAAAACAGGAATTTTTAACAGTAAAAGGGTTGTATTTTTGTCCTGGCAACTCCATTGTAAAACTTCTTCAGAACTTAAGGAGTCATTCTGACTTTGAGAAGACACACGCGAGGTAACTCTGATACCAAAATCTTGAAATGTTTTGAAAACCCAAAAAGGTTATTTAAAAGAAAAGATAAATAAAAGTTAGGTTTTCCTTTGTTTGGTGCATCATCATCTCAAGATTCTCATATTGATCCAGAATGGGAAGTTAACACTGGGAAAAGTCTGTTGAGAACCAAATCTGAGTCTGACCTCAAGAATACTGAATTCAATCCTCATAGGTTAGAATATTATTTGTTGGATTCCCTCTGGAGAGATTTACAGCAAGCCACTAAAGTTGAAACATTTACCTCTCAAAATACTCAAAGCTCTTCAGGTCCTGTGAATCCACCTAGACCAATGGCAGCCAGATTTGTTCCCTTGCATTTTCCTCCTTTATTACATGACCTTCCTCAGAACTATTCCCAAATAATTTCTTTGTTTGATGGAGAAGGTGATGTAACCGCAAAACAACATGTTGCCAAGTTTGAATATTTCATTGACTTAGAAGAAGTTGATTATCCAGATGTTAAAATGTGGTTGTTTGCCCAAAGTTTGTTAGGTGAGGCAAAGAAATGGTTTAAAGATTTACCAAATGGGTCTATAGTCAATTTTCAGGCTTTCCAAAATGCTTTCCTAGATAGGTGGGATGATAAATAAAACCCTTTGTAGCTCTTATATCAGTATAATAGTCTCAAAAAAGGAGGTTTTGAATCTGTCAATGAGTTTTCTAGGAGTTTCATGAGGGTTTATAATTCCATTCCAGAGGACATAAAACCTTCTGCGACCGCAGCCAAATTACATTATGCTGGAGCTTTTGATAATGACTTTGCATTTTCATTAAGAGAAAGAAAATCAGCAACTCTTGCTGCTATGTTTACAGATGCTCTAGAAGTAGAAATGAATATGATGGCAAGTGGAAAGATGAAACATAGAGATATTGATAGAAGGAAAAAGGAAGAAATTTTTCCTTCTGCTTCTTCTTCTACTAATGATGTCAAATTTGAAATGATGTTGAAAACCATGGAAAAGTTGATGGATAGATTAACTATGGATAATAGGGGATTCAATAGAGAACAAGCTGAGCCTCAGATCAGGAATCCTAATTTCAGAAGACCGAATCTTCCTGTTCCTCCCCAAAATCGACAAAGAGACGTAAGAAATCCAAGAAATCAGGAGGAACAACAAATTCGTCCACCATTCCTGGAAAATTATGTTGCTGATGAAGAAGATCCCGCTGAAAATGAGATTCATCTTTTTGGAGAACAGGACTCAAAGATATATCTTACTAAGGAAGAGCATAACATGTTTGGACGGGAAGATGGAAGTGAAGAATTTGAAATGGAAACCGAGCAGTACCAAAGGGGTTATCTACACGCTATGAATGATGTGCAAAGGAAAATTAGACTGAGGAACAGGGATGTCCTCATAAATAAAGGGAAGGAAAACCCAAATCAGCCTTCCACTAGTTCTCTGAATGTAGAAAAGGGAAAAGAACTAAAAAAAGATTCTTTTGTAAATAAAGAGGTTGGAAATGATGTACAAAGAGATAAAGCAATAAAGCAGGCGGTTCCGGTTGATGTGGAAAAAATTAGTTCTGGTTTCAATTTACAAAATGAACTTTCAAACCTAAAAATCTCTGTCCCATTTAATGAGTTATTGAGAAACACTGAATACAGAAATACTATCACAAAAATGGTCAAAAATCAAGGAGAATGGAAATTTGACATTTTAGAGTTGAACGATGATAACCCTGCTATTTCGTTTGGGTCAAAGGTTGAAAATTTAGAAAGTGAAGAAGTCCCTCCTTTCTATTTGAGTTTAAATGTGCATGATAAGGTGGTCCACAATGTTATGCTAGACTCAGGGGCATCACACAACTTAATGCCGAAAGGAGTGGTAGAGAGTTTGGGATTAGAAGTAACAAGACCTTATAAATATTTGTACTCGTTTGATTCTAAAAGGGTGAAATGCCTTGGTTTGATTAAAGATATGGTGGTAACCCTAAGTAAATTGCCATCTAAAACTATAGTCATGGATGTGGTCATGGCAGATATTCCACCTAAGTTCGGTGTGCTGTTGTCAAGATCTTGGACTTCTAAGTTGAAAGGTAGTTTACAAATGGATATGTCTTATGCTACAATTCCTGTTCGAGATGGGAGCATGAGGTTATATAGTGAAAAAAGGACCCCTTATGTAGTGAGCATTCAAGACAAACCTGAAATTCATCACATATATGCTGTTGATACTGACTTAGGGTCTTCCATTTTCTTTAATGATGCTGTTCCACATGATATAGAAGAGGCATTGCAGAAGAAGTATGAAGAGAATAAGGAAAAGGAAGTGCTAGAGCAGGATGCTTTGGAAGTGAAGCAAAAAATGGAAGGGCAGTGGATTATGTACTTTGATGAACCTGCTGCAAAAATAGGTGCTGGAGCTGCTGTGTATATAATTTCTCCTATTTGGGATTTCAAAGCTTTATCATATAAATTAACATTTGAGTGCACAAATAATGTGGTAGAATACGAAGCTTTGTTACTGGGATTGCATGCTTTGAAATATTTGGGAGCTCAAAAAATAAGAATCTTGGGGGAATCAGAGTTGGTGATAAATCAAGTAAATGAAAGCTATCAAACCAGGCATCCTCAGATGAGGGCTTATAGAAATGAAGTGTGGGATATGTTGGGAAACTTCTTTACATAGCATGCAATTTAGGTAGTTCCCAGACATGAAAATTTGGTAGCTGATTCTTTAGCTATGGCCGCTGGAAAATTTGAAACCCCTGTTGCTGGTCAAAGGGAATACCATGTGGAAATTGTGAATAGACCGTCTATTCCTGATAACTCTAAATACTGGCAGGTGTTCGAAGATGATATGCAGATAAGAAGGTTCCTAGAGCTCTTAGGAGAATTTGTGAATACTCCTATTGACACCGAAAATGACAATGGCGAGAGTATTCAAGATGAGGAAGGGCTTGAGGAAGAAGGGAATGCTGCTAAAAATTTAAAGGGAACCTTAGGAGGTAAAGATATTATCCAGTTAAAAAAAAATTTCATACCAAGAGGACTAATTCCTTTAGAAAAACTTTTTGATCAGAATGATGTAGCTAAGAATCCCAAAGTAAAGCCCGTTGAGAATGCAGTTGAAGATAAGAATATTGGAACCGAAGAAAATCCTAAGATTGTGAAGTTGTCCAAGAAGTTTCTTGAAAAAGAAAAAGAAGAGTATGTGAAATTAATGAAAAAATATACGGATGTATTTGCGTGGAGTTATGGAGATCTGAAAGAGTATGATACGTCTATCATACATCATACTATTCCTATAAAGCCTGGAGAGAAACCTTTCAAGCAGAAGATCAGAAGGATAAACCCTAAGTTGCTCCCTATTATTGAGAAGGAAATTAAAAAGTTATTTGATGCCAAGATCATTGTCACTCTAAGGTTTTCAAAGTGGGTTGCAAATCTTGTTCCTGTTAGAAAGAAGAATGGAGAAATAAGATTGTGTATAGATTTCCAAAACTTGAACAAAGTGTCTATGAAGGACAATTATCCTTTGCCAAAGATGGACCATATATTGCAGAAATTAGTTGGAGCTGAAAGAATTTCAATGTTGGATGGTTTTTCCAGCTATAATCAGATCAAATTTTTACCTGAAGATCAAGAAAAAACTGCTTTCACTACACCTTGGGGCACCTTTATGTATGCAAAGATTCCTTTTGGTTTGATAAATGCAGGAGCTACTTTCGAGCGGGCTATGGGCATTGCTTTTGCAGGGGAAATCGGGAATTTTGTAGTGATCTACATGGATGATATCACAGTCTATTCAAAATCTGACAGAGAGCATCTACGTCATTTGGAGAAAGTTTTCATGAAATGTAGGAAGTTTGGCATATCATTGAATCCAAAGAATTCCAATTTTGCATTGGAAGAAGGAAAGTTGTTGGGCCATATAATATCAAAAGATGGAATAAAAATTGATCCTAAAAGGGTGAGTGCAATTTTGAAAGTGGGTGAACCCAGGAGAAAAAAAGAGATACAATCATTCTTGGGGAAGGTAAATTTTTTGAGAAGGTTTGTGCCAAGTTTTGCTGAGATCTTAATGAATATCACAAATATGTTGAAGAAAGGTCACGAGATAAAATGGAATGCTGAAGCTAGAAAGTCTTTTTGGGAAATCAAAAAAGAAATATCAGAGGCTCCTGTGTTGGTGAGCCCAGATTTTACCAAAGACTTCTCAGTATTTTCATATGCTTCAGAATATACTATAGCAGCAGTTCTGTTACAGAAAAATGATGAGAATTTGGAACAGCCCATAGCATTTTTTAGCAAAATGTTAAGGGATGGAGAATTGACATATGACATTATGGAGAAACAAGCTTATGCCTTAGTCAAAGCACTGAAGGATTTCAGAGTGTATATTCTGCATTCACATATAATCGCACATGTTCCATGTGCTGCAGTAAAGGGAATCCTGACACAACCAGATCCAGAAGGTAGAAGAGCAAAATGGATTGCTACATTGTTGGAGTATGATATCGAAATAAAGCCCACCAAGTTTATTAAAGGACAAGGGTTAGCTAAAATGATGGCTAATTCAAACTGTGAAACTTTGCAAATTAATTTCTTATCTCATCAAGCTAATCAGCTAGATATAGAAGTGGAAATAATGGTTGATTTTGTGGCTTCTCCATGGTATTCTGATATCGTATATGTCCTTCAAAATTTGCAAGCATCGGAGGGGTTGAGTAAGTCAAGAGCCCGATCTATAAAATTAAAAGCTGCCAAATTTTGTATTCTAAATCAATATCTTTATTGGAAAGACCCCGGTGGAGTGTTGCTGAATTGTCTTTTGGAAAATGAAGCTCAACACACAATCAAAGAATTTCATAAGGTAGATTGTGGGGGGCATCATTCTTGGAAGGAAGAGAAATGTATTATTGGCCTACGTTATTTTCAGATGTGTATAAAGAAACCATTAAGTGTCATGAATGCCAAATTTTTGACGAAAAGAGAAAAGTACTTCCTCTCCCTTTGAATCCCATAATAGTAGAATCTTCGTTTCAGCAGTGGGGTTTGGATTTTATTGGAGAAATAAACCCCAATTCATCAGGACAACACAAATGGATTCTTGCAGCTACATATTATTTTACAAAATGGATTGAAGCTATTCCCACTAGGAGAGCCACTGAGACTGTAATCATGGATTTCCTTGAAGACAATATATTGGCTTGATTCGGATGCCCCAGAAGAATAGTAACAGACAATGCAGCTGCATTTAAATCCAAGAAAATGATTGATTTCTGTCACAAGTATCATATAAGCCTCAATCATTCAACGACCTATTATCCACAGGGAAATGGGTTAGCTGAATCTTTTAATAAAAGCCTAGTAAGGATCATCAGGAAGTTGTTAGAAGATAACAAAAGGTCCTGGCACACCAAGCTCAAGTATGCTCTCTGGGTTGACAGGATTAGTACCAAAAGAGCAATTGGCATGTCTCCGTTTCAACTGGTGTATGGAACTGAAGTTGTTTTTCCAGCATCATTAGGTGTCCGAGTCATGAGGTATTTCCAAGATCAGCAAGAAGAACCAAATCATATGCAAAGGAGGATAAATCAGATTATTGAACTAGATGAGAAAAGGAATAAAGCTTATGATAGGGTGCAATCACATCAGGAGAAAATGAAAAGTACTTTTGACAGGAGAATCAAAGAAGAGCAGTTTCAGATTGACGATTTGGTCCTGAAGTGGGATGCTCCGAAAGAAGACAAACATGGGAAATTTGACCATATGTGGGTAGGTCCTTATGTTGTTGCTGGTTACAGAGGGAAAAACGCATTTCTACTGGAATATCTGAATGGGGTTCTTTTGGATAGTAATCCTGTCAATGGAAGGTACCTAAAACATTACCTGTCCTAAGGAGGAAGGTAAAATTTGTATTATAGCCTGTAAATACTTATTTCTCTTTACAAAGTTAACATGAATGGTAAGCCTAATGTATTTGAATCCTGCAGTGAAGGCCCTAAGGTACAGGAGGCATGATTTCGCTTTCTCAAAACAAAAAATAATATATCTACAAAAAACAAAAGATGAGTTTTCTGGAAGTTATTGTGAAAAATCAAAAAACAGGCACCTAGTCTACAAGTTATTTGATACCTCGCAAGGAGGATATCATCCCTAGATGGAGCCAACTGTTAACACCATTATTTAGCAGGGAAGCAAAGAGACCATGGTGGAAAGAAAATAATGGTCACTTGAAAAAAATTTGGTTAAAATTTATAGTATAAGAGTAAGACAAAGGGCTTGTAAGCGGTGAAATGTCATGGGATCAAACGAAGCAGAGTAGAAAAGTGGAAGATCAACGGCCCGTATTATGTCTACTATATAAAATATATGAGGATGATAAGTATATGCGGGTGTTTAATGCAATATAGATATCAACATTCATTGATCCAATTTGATGAGATCTACGGTGTGTGTGATTTTCGCCTTGTGAACCTGCGCATTAGTTAAAACAAAGGAACCCAGTGGAATTGAGTACATACCACTTGATTTGACGGTGGAGAAATAAGGTGGATTACATTGACGATCGTGGATAAATCCGGAGCGGAGACTTTCACGTTGGTTAAGGCCAGGACGCTCGGCGAAATTGGGTATGCGTCACTCAATCCAATGGCTGAGAAATAAAGGAGAAATAGATCGACGGTCAATGATGGATCCAGAGCGGGAAGTTGTGTGATAGTTGGAAGTAGAGGGCAGTAGCGGATTAAAAACCATTGTACATGTGGTCTACCGTGGTGCGTTCTGGAGGCAAAAGTGGTTTGGTGGAAACCGCCAAAGGGACGCTCCGGAGTGGGGTCCTATAAAAGAAAAGTTGACTTGTCCCATGATTATTTTATTGGTGCTGGACGAGTGAAAAAGACCTGTGGATTCGTCAACCTTTCGACTGTCAATTTCGAACGCACGTAGCCGCAGTAAACAGGTAAGGCTTAAACGCCCATAATTCGTCCATCTAATTGCCATTATCAACTGAATTATGGACCAAGAGAAGGAATGGCAAGGGTCTGGTCGAATTATAGATGACAGGGAAGATTATTTAGTTGATAGGGACAGAGGGGTGTGTGACCCTTTCTTGTCCATAGGAATCATATCAGTCAGTAAAGAAAGGTTGTGGCACTACAATTCACAGGGAAATGATGTCTTGAATGTCTGTAAATCCTTTTTATATTATTTTGCTCTCGAACAAACCCTGCATTTTCCAGAATTCGCAGAATGGTGCACGGTCAATTATTCCCCTTCTCAAAGAGTCATTATGAGTCAGTCTACTTCTTGAATACTCAGTAAAATCAATGCCAAAGTTGTTCGCAAAAATTTAAACCTGCTCGACAGTTACCCTGACAACCGTGAACCTGTAAATGAGTCTATTCTTGCTGAATTGTACAAAAGTTGTATCTCTGAAGTCCGTTGCAAATTTCTGTCCAGTATTTTGAAAGAGGGTCAGTCATTAGATGGTATTTTCCCACCTTACCATGTTCATATTTTCAAAAATGAAGTTCAATTAGTGGTATCCTTGGTCTGTCAAATTTTGGGTCTTGACGATGATTGTCGTGTAACTGAAGTCATCCTTGGTTTTTTGTTAAAAATAAGCTCATTTGGTTCAGAGTCTCAATCGGTTCCTATTTTCAGTTTAGATGAATACTTGGCGGAAGCAATACACCTTCAGTTAAGTGAATTCCTGAAGGTCAGGTTCTTTAAATTTCAAACTTACTTGTTGAACATGTTGCTGTGTTCAAATGTCACTGAATTACAGTTTTTGAGTACCATCTTCTCTTTTGATTTTCCCAAGCAGATCAGCATGTTTGAGTTTGCCAATTCAATCATGTCAGAGATATATAAAATGTTGTTCGATGAAGTGCTGTCCCGTGTGTTAGAAGATATGAAATGCCTGATGCAGTCCTCGCCTGAGGATCGAGTCGGAGACTAGTTCCTGCATAAAGATTGTACTGTTTTGAGGATATATGGATTCACTAAGGAACCATATAAGTTACCTTCTTTCCTCACTCCCAGATTTTTTGCATTAGAATTCATGAGGCAAAGGTTGCATTCAGAGGAAGAACATTTTGGAGCCTTTAAAAAATCTTCAAATATCAAATTCCCTCTCAAGGTTGGCTCTTTTATTTTCAAAAATAAAGGTGCCTTAGTGTTTATTGAAAAGTTATTGGGAAGCATGGAATTTCAAAAAGAGCCGAAGGCAAATTATGATCCTCACCACATAATTTCCCTAAGGAAGCAAGCCAACAAAAACAAACCATTTGAACACCAGTTTATTGAAGGATTGAATGAAACAACAAATTTGTTGCAGTTTATGGAAATTCAAGGGTCCGATGGAGATGCAAGTACTTTACCAGCTACAGTATCACAAGCGACAAAGGGTCCTAATATTTTTATTAAAAGGAGTCTGTCTGAAATTGAAAGCATGGAAGTGGATGAAGATGGGTTACATAAAAAGGCAATATTTTTACAAGTTGGTGGAGTTTCAAGTGAAGAGATTTCTGATGATTTCAAGAGAGTTTCTTTAGTCCCATTGAAATCTGTACAAGTAAATCAATTTTCTTTTAAAAGTATGGATAATTCAAAATCAAGTCCAATTTTCAAATCCAAAGAGGAGGTCAAGGCCAATTATATGGAAAAAGGAAAGCAGTCTTTGGAAGATACAAGGAATTTACTCCCACGGGTAAGGAGTTTAAGCAATCCAAAAAACTCCTTGATTTCTGCCCGAGATACAGAAAGAAACACCTTCAAATTGGCCATGTTTAATGACAAAAATATGACAGAGATGGAAGTAAGGTTGGACAAGATTAGTGCACCTGACAAGATACAACTACACAAGCAAACAAGTGACATTATTTATTCAGACCTATTGCAAGCTATGATGAGAATCAATAAGCTACAAGTTTTGGTAGATAAGTTAGAGGTTCAAGTAAAACATGAAAGAGTTGAAAATAAGGCCAATGCCATCCAAATTAAAAAGCTACAAGTAGATATTATAAGTTCAGGAAGTGAGAAATATAACACCCAAGCGATCAGAAGAATGCTGGAAGAAAAGGACAATGCTCTCCAAGTTTTGAAGAAAAGGTTAAAAATCCCAAGCACTAAGCATGTTCAATCATCTGAATTATTGGCACTGCAAGAAGAGAAAGACAAGGTCCACCAAGAGATGATGGAACATAAAGGAAGAGTTGTTGAATTACAAGAGGAAAAAGACAGGTGGGAAACTGAACGGAGTGAGCTGATATCTCAAATCGCCATGCTAAAAAAGGACCAAAATGATGAAAAGGAGATCACGGAGGAATTGATGAGTCAGACTCCTACTGATGAAGACCTATCAATTGTGAATATTGAGAAGCCATTAAATGATTTTTCTACAGATGATTTGTTAGTACCTATGTCCCAGGTAAGCCTAAAAGATGAAGAAATAAAGGAGTTAAATATAGAAAATGAAAAGATAAAGTCTGAATTGGCCAAAGTAAGTGAGAATAAAAATAAAATATTGCAAGACAAGAATCAGCTGTAGAAGAAATTCAATGAAATAAAAGAAAGAAACATTGGGAAAGGTCCTCTCCAAGGGGCAAAGCACCTCATTTGGGACACCTTATCTATAGAAATCACTAAATTCAGGCACCATCTGAACTTTATCGATGATCAAAACATATTGATCAATTTGGCTCACCAAAGACTAAAGTTAGTGAATGAACACATGGAGAGAAGACACCTTACCACAACCCAGAACACAATGAATTTTCTAAATTCATTGACATACCAGAAATTACATGATATGGGAATAAAGGACAGAATATCAATAGTACTATGGGATAAAAGGTTTATCCACAAGCACCATTTAATGAAGACGGTCTAGGACAAGGGGAATGAAATGCTTTCAGAGGTTAATAACTTCAAGCAGGTTTTCAAAGAGCTATTTGAGGGCGGCCTATCATCCTTTTGGGATGAAGAAGGATGGATGTTCTCTCAGGAGCACTATCACAGCTTGTTAGTTCAAAGCCGCATGGATCATTCCAAATTTGATGATTTGGAAAAAGGCCTAACACGGAAATCTATTGTGGACAAATTGACAGAGGATTTCAAAATCTTACAAAAGTTCCTAATCATCAGGAGAGGATTTCCCAAGGTATCATACAAAGCTTACATGGATTTAGAAGTGTCAATTTGAGAGATGATGGAATATGATACCCCAAGAGTGGAGCAATGGAAAGCTGTGGAAAGGTTTGGAAAGACAAAATACATCCTTCATTCATGAGAACAGATGGCACGTGTTGAGGATCTGACTGGATGACGACCTGTTACCAAGTTGATTTTAGCTTAATGATTTGTTAGGATTGAAGCTGTAGTTTATTCCTAAAAGTTAGGAATTTAGTTACAAGACTTTAATTAAGCCGATCATTCAGTTATGAATCTTCTTGGAAGATCAAATTATTTTATGTCTATATTTGCATCTATATTATGAGATGGGGGTTGGAAGCCATCGTGTTGTTGAAGGTTTTTAAAGACATATTATTTTTGAATAATAGAGCGAATGCATAAGAATTATTAGATATTCCTGTGTCATTTCCATTACAGTCTGTATTTCTTTCCTTATGTGATTGTGTTTTCCAGTGTAACACTTCATTTTGTTTTTCCTCGTATCTAAAACACAGTATTGGATGGTTATAATTCATAATGTTTATGCTCTGATCATAGTTTTGGATATTTTATACATTCTTCTACTAAAGTTAATATAGAACTCATTTTTTGATGCTCTATATTAATGGGCTATTCATTGTCTCTTCTGTCCCACCTGAACTAAATGAATGACTATGATGAAATGGTTATCTTTCCTTTGATAAATCTCATGTATGTGTCTTTGTGATATTTTTATTTTTATGTGACTCCATGCCCAATGGTTATGTGTTGTTTCAACCATCTATACAAATCTTTGGATGTTAATTATATCTGGTCTCGTTAAATCTGTATTGAGAGATCCCTCTCTGGAAGAAAAACCAGTTTCTTTCTAAAGTGGTTTTTGCTGTTACCTTCAGATTTACATTTACAACCTTGGGTACATTCTGAGTGCTAACACCATCGGTGAAGGAGTAGACCTCCTGTCCTCCCACATTGTCTAGAATTTCGTCAGTAAAAGGTGTCAGAAATGGGTCATGAAATGATGCATCGTTGATTTTGCGCAAATCGACACAGATTCTAATTTCTCCTTTGGTTTTGTTCTCTTGCATGACCATGGGACTAACCCATTCGCTTTCTTCCACTAGATCAATGATGCCTACTGCTAGCATCTTATCGATCTCATCCTTAACTTTTTCTTTATGTCGAGGATTTAGTCTGTATGGACGCTGCTTAACTGGTCTAGCATCCTCTTTCAATGGTATCCTCATTACTCCCAAGTCTCCAAATATTCCCTTCATTTCTGTGAACTTAGTGGGAAATAAGTCCTGGTAGTCATGTAACAGATCTATAATGCATCCTAATGTTTCATCATTGCAATAGTCTCCAATGGATGCAAACTTTGGTTCTGTGTCTGTGCCAATGTTGATCTTCTTAATCTTGATAGGCTCCATGATAGCTGGAGTCTCTAGCTTTGGTCCATCAACATCGCAAGTCCCTTCTGACTCCAGGATTTTGATGTTGTGAGGATCCTCATCCTGCTCCTCTGGTTCTGATGCAAATTTATAGCACTCTAGCGCATGATCCAATTGAACAACCCAATCAGGTTGAGCTGACACTGATAGGGTACAGTCCTCAAAGATCTTAATCTTTATAACGTCTAAAGCCTAATTAATGCTTGGGTACTCAGATTCAAAAGCAAAAGTGAGTTCAAAGCTGTCTATCATAAGTGGCCATGTAGTTGTTCCTCTGCGCAATTCTGTCTCCGTGTACCAATTCTTTGGAATTTGATCTAAAGTGTGAATGAATGGTGAACCCATTCATCCTCGGGAATGTCCAACCAATTCTGTTCACAACTCTGAATGTGTGACCTGGGGTCACTTTCTCCTGTATATTTCTTCTGTAGACACTCTTTATCATTGGAAAACTTGATCGACATCAATCTCTTGAAGTTGTCCCATGACGCGATATGTTGCTTGTTTGCATGCCACCATCTTGCAGGTGTGGCTCTTACTGCAAGGTCAATCGCTGACATCCTCTGCTCTTGAGGAATCTTGTTCAAACTTGTATAAAAATTCATTGACATCCTCTAAGCCATAAAACGATGGAATATCCTTAAGCTCTGCTCTGATCCATCGCATCGACTTAGTAAGATATGCACATCTACAAGCTGAGACTTCATAAAGTCTATTCTGCCAGTTCTCTAGACCAACATCCGAATCCGATGCGCATGAGCTATCGCATCGCCAACTGATATCTCCTTCTATGGTTGGGTTGATGTAGTCGCTCTGATTGGTGGTCATCTGATAGAGGCTCTCCATATTACGCGCCTCATCCTCTGCTTGGATAGGTTCAATATATCTAGGACCCTGAAAAGGATCCAACGATGCGATGAACCGGATCTGTGTATCCTCAAAGGTCATTTGTCTTTTCTTTAAATCGATAACAGCCATGTTATTGATTTCCCAATCAATACCTAGTAGAGATGGATACGGTCTACTATCGCCAATGATTTCTATAACTTCAAAGTCTGCAAAACTGCGAACTCCGTCAATGTCAACTGGCACTTGTGGTAATAGACCCAGTGGTGATACCCTCTATTGATTGGCTAGTCGCATATGGATAGGTGATCTGGTTAGCCTGGGGCTACCCATCTGTTCCCATGTCTGCTTAGTCATAACATTTACCACTGATCCTAAGTCTAGGATTACCTCATCCATTTCAAATTCTCCAACTTGTGCTGTGAATCACATCTCTCTTCCTGTTCTTGTATGGTCCATAATATTATGAACAGCATGCTGCGCACTGGTCACGGAAGAAGATGGAGGATACTGATCTATGATGCGCTGAAGCTCTGTGATAGATTTCTCATTTCTTACGAGTTTCAAGCAACTCCGCAGGAAGGATTGTACACTTCCTATCGACTCATCCTCATTGCATCTTCCTGATGTGGTAGCCTGTGATGTCTCCATAGGACTAAGGCCACAAGGTGTTTGCTGTGGTACACCCCTAGACAGCTGTACCTAGGGTCCTAATTGTATAGGTTCATCAAAGAAAGTTTTAGCTTCCTGAAATGTTTCTTTATTCTTCTGCAGGTCGAGTGGTGTTGATTTATTAGTAGCTTTGGACACCCACTCCGGTCATGTGTTCTCTTGACTATCTAGCAGTGTCCCACTAGTGGAAGCACCGCTGCGAGTCACAATGTTGACTCTTGGTTCTGGATCTTTCTGCTCAGCAGTGATAAGCTGGATGTTCTGATGTACTGCTGGCTTAGGTTCCCTGATCTTGGATATCAAGGTAGGATATTCTTCTATAGTGTGGTCATAATATTTGCAATAATTACATGTCGTAGTAGGGCTCTGACAGTCCCTAGCATAATTTCCTACAAATCCATAGTTGTAACAAGTAATCGGTCCACGGACACAGCCAGAGCCTTCACCACGGCCAAAGCCTCCTCCACGGCATCGTCCTCTGAATCCTCCTCCATGGCCTATAGGAGTCGGTTCATGATGTGGTCCTCTGGACTCTATACAAGTCATTTTTTCTATCGACCATGAGATCATAGGCTCTGCACGTATGGTCTTCATGTCCTACTGATTTACAAAAGGTACAGTATAAGTTCTTAGGTGTCTGTACATACTTCTGAAGTAAAGGGCATTGCTGAGGTAGATGTCCTCTTTTTCTGCATAGTTCACACCACGGCCCTTGAGTCTGTGCTAAAGGGTTAGGAGCCCCACTTGCTAAGTATTCAACAAATACTGGATAGTTATCTTTAGTATGGCCTTGTGCTTTACACTTTATACACCATATGTCTTGTGCAATATCTTTTCCTTTTCTAATCTCATGCATCTGTAACGTGGGATTTGCTAACGGGTTTTGTAGGTTTGTCATACCTGTACTGGTCTCACCTAGAGGTGATGCCTCCAGTTTCATTGCCATCTCCAACATACGGAGTCTCTGCTGCATCAGGTGATGTCTAATATACAGGAGTAGTGCTATGATGAACCATTCCTTATGCTACTCCGACGCAAACTCAAAGCTAACTTGGTCTATGAGAGCTTTGAATTTCTGGTCAAAGTCCCATACTGACTCTGTAGGTAACTGTTTAATGTCTTCGAGCTCGGTGATACACTGCGACTCGGACTTGGGCTTCTTAAATTATTTAATCATGGCAGTCCGGACCTGTATAAGTTTTCTAGGTATCGCTGAGGTATACTTCATATACCATGTTAAGGCTCGTTCCCTAAGTGTGGCGACCAACTGTACAAGTTTAATATTATCATCGTGGATTCCTTTAATGGTCCACACAGCTTCACATAGAAACCAGTGCTACTTTGGGTCTTCTACCCCTGTACCCTTAAAGGTAGGTAACTTCATGTCATCCCCCATTCTATTTCTATGTGGTGGATGATAATTTACTGTGTTACTACCACTTGGCGGTGTAGATGGAGGTGATGTAGCGGTATTATGTGCTACGGGTAAACTACTAGATGGAGTTCCTATGGGATTGTTTTGAGTCCCTGTTGTTTTCTGTGGGGTATAAGGGTGGTAAGGGATACCCCCTTCTATTCTTTTTGTATTACTGTGACTCTACTGTCTAGTATTATCTGAACTGTTTTTAAATATGGAAGAGCTGAAATATACTTTATATTTCTTGCCACTACGTGTACATCCAATATCATCAAGATCACTCTCAAACTCTTGTGACATCACACTTTCTTAGCTTACTGGTATGAAACTATATCCATTACTCCTTTTTCATATAATAACATCTTAATGGACAAGTTTAAAGATTTTAGGTACTTACCACGATATCCTTTGAATAAGTATTGCTCAGCCTCGCTAAAGCTTTTTGTCTGTTCAACTGCAAACTCTGTAACAAAGCCTTCTAGCACACTTGCAAGCCAGAAGTCGACTACTCGTGTAATGGGATTATCTATGCTCTTCACAGTGTGAATCAGCTCCAGTGTCCACACGATGTTTCTTTTCTTTATAAATATATCCTGACTAGTCATCTTTGATAACCAGTCGTACAGCTCATTTCCATAGGTCGCAAAAAATATCGTATGCAGGTTTGTGTAGATATGTTTTTGCAACCAGTCCTCTGTACTCAGTCTAGGACTCTTTTTCTCTTGTTTTGCAAACTCTTTCTCGTTAGACACAAGCCACTGGTTGACTTCGTCTTTAGAAGGATGCCAACAGAACATTAGCTCTGTAATGTGTTCAAAGCCGGCAACGGAACCATTTGTTGACTATCTGGGCAGACCCGGGTTTTACTATTATATATATATCAACAATACCCCTAGCTCACTGGCCCTTTCAGTAACAGACCACAAAATGGCCTGAAGTCTCACTCGAAGTGATCTTATGGGTTGGCCAAAGACTCAGGTGTCCTCGAACAGGTTCTGTAGCATCCTGTGGTCTCGCCGCTTCTCTTAGCCAGTGAGATCTCTCTATGATGCACGTCCCTTTCTTACTCGCAGGTTCTGACAGGGGAAGGACTCCTATCGCATTACAGCAACTCTGGCGATGCACAACTCTCTCTTCCTCTTAACCCGTGATCTACGATATCTCACACCACAGCTCCTCTGATGATGAGATATCACCTACTGTCAATGCGATATCTTCTATAGTACGGCCCACTGCGACCCTCGTGGTCCAAAGGCTATCTCACTGGGTGGAATGACTTGGTTAAATTTCAACAAGATATTAAACACTCTGGCTTGAACTTCCATGGTTCAACGCACTCTATCTCAACTATACTTAACTGGATGAATAAGTATACTAGAAACACTTTAACAGAAGGACTTATTAATGTGTGAAACAAGCACTGATAAACTCATAGGCAGACACTTGATACATGTAAATCCACCTTTAACCTTCAATAATGTTGTAACTGAATGAGGACATCGACATACTGACATTTACTAACTGATATACAACATTCATGTAATAGATAATAGATATCAACTAAGTAAAGCATAATCACATGAAATAATCACATAACACACTGGTTTCATGTGGTTCACTTCTAGGGTAGAAGCTACGTCCACAAAACTGTGTTTTATTATATCTTGAGAGAGTACACAGTTCAGCTACAACCTGTGTGCAGCTAGAGATCTTCTGGGTAACTCCACACTCACTGCCTGGAGCCCTTCTCTCCTAGATCTCTTCTCTATCTCTATATTTCCTTCTTACAATATTCTCTCTCTCTCTCTCTCTCTCTCTCTCTCTCTCTCTCAATCCATGCGGATTGTTACTTACATTCTTCTACGAGCCAACTGCTAGTTACAGTAAGATACTACAAACTGAATACAGAACCAGAGCGTGAGTGTCTATGAGCTAACATATCAACCGACTCTCTAATTTTCTGACTAGCTAAATGACTTAATGGCTAACCTTTTACAATACAAAATACATCCCTTTATAGGTGTCCTGAAGGTCTCGCCATTACAACACTATGGGCCTATCCCAACAGTAACCCAAAAACCCTAACTGTGACAGTCAGTCTATCTGTACTCGAACTACCGCTTGCTGTCACACCATAGCTCTCTGCGGTCTTCCATGCTTCCCGACGCTGATCGTGGGTACTAGGCGCCGCTTCCTTTTCTGTCCTTCGTCTTCAATACCTTGGCCTCATTGCTCCTTTTCCTTTATGAGGGTATCTGAGCCCTCCTATCTTCCACCACTGCCTTGAATGCAGTGGGTGAGCTCTCTCTTCTTGGCCGCTACCTTGAATGTAGTGGGTGAGTTCTCTCCTCTCGACCGTTCAGGTACTGTCATCTTCTTTGACTTCTCTTCCCCGATAGTCATAATTTCTGGCTCTGATCTGTATCTAGAAACATGCTATGGTGTCGTATCTTTGTAAATTTGAGCATATAGATCTGCAAACAAATACACAACTCACAAAGAAGATCTCACAATTTACTCAGCAATTGAAGAATGAAATAGCGCAAAAGGCTTACAGCTGTGAATGCTTTCATTAATCAAAAAAGTAATTCAGATGATAATTACAATAAAGTAAAATGGCTTTAATAGCCACAAGCAATTCAAATCCACATGAGGAAGTTCGAATTGATTAGACTCTACTTGACTCTAGGTAACCAAGACTTTGTCTAAATCACTATCGAAGGACCCAGTAGTTAAATGTCCTTGTCTAAATCATAACCGGAGTTCATCGAAGCTCTAAAACACAACCAAGTGTTACATTTAGTGTTGACTAATGGTTAACTAACTGTGGTAGGTGAGAAATGTGCCCCACATGTGTGCAATCAAGTAAACCTAGTGCTAACTGAATGTGGAGGACTTGAACTGAATGTAACTGACTCCTAACTTAGCTTGACTAGTCATCAACTAAAGTGAACTGACCTTGGTTGGTTTCGGCACTCCCAGTGGCTTCCTAAATTGTAGGGATTGGTCTAGGAGACTCCTAAAATTATGCAATCAAGTGCAATAAGTGGTAGTGAGCCTCAATTAGTGTTCCACAAACTTTAGTAACTGAAACATGTGCCCCAATTAGGTCAAGTTTACCCAATGGTGCTAATGACTATAAATAGATTGGATGGACTCCCGATTTAGACATATGACCAAATTTGGACAAGGGAGGATTAATAATCCTAACACCCCCCCTGAATGTTAACTTGGATAATCTGTGGGCCCTGGTAACTAACACCATAGGTCACCCATTACATCAAGTAAAGTAAAGAAACTGCTCAAAAACAAGGTGCCGGGGAAAAACCACATGGGAAAAAAACCCCCCTTCTAATTAAGCAGGTAGAATCAGGATCAATATGGTTCTTCTGTGCATAGGTATCCTGAGGCCTGGAATGTGAACCTATCCATCATTATGTCTAGAGGAATCTTCCTCTTTGGAAGAAGAATGATATGCTCAACTAAATCAGAAATATAGACAGCTGCCGGATGAAGACTGGACCCATGTAGAGCAACTGAAGTCAACTGAAAAGTGAGAAAAGGTTCTTGAGAATTCAGAGAATGTGAGGAACACTCAAGAAAATGATATGTTGCATCCATGAACAGCAAACCATGAGTGGTAATAACACCCCAAGTGTTAGGAGCAGGTGTCCAGGCGGATGCAGAAAATCTTCCTCTTTACTAGTTCTGTGAGGAGATGAGCATGTGATCAATGGTAGAGAAGCACTGGGACTGTTGAGAGTGAATGCTAGAGCTCCATAATCTGATATATCTTCTGAAATAGATAATGAATCACATAATAAAATATCATCAACCTCATATGATGAAACTAACACCAAATCCCCATCAGCAGTTTTGAAGAGAAAGTGCGGTACTTGATTTTTCTCACCGGAATTGGTGAGAGAAGCTACAAGCATGACTGAATGCTTTTGAATTTTAAAATATGAACCAAATAATATCATATCAAAAATTAAATCAGATCTAAACAGGTTCAAAACAGATCCAAAACTGTGAAATGGAATCAAATCCCCAGTAGTAGTTTTGTAGGAAACTTGCGGTACTTGTTTCTTCACACCGTTGATGAGAACAGCTATAAGCAGTACTGAAATATTATGAATTTGATATATTAAACCAAGAAATATCATATCAGATCTAAATAAGATCATATCATATCCAATAAGGTTAATATCAGATTCAAATAAATGGTTAACCATTAGAGGAATTTTGGGGTCTAAAATGGGCCTCCTAAGGAAAATAATAAAATAATAGTTAAAATAATAAAATAATAGTTAAAATAATAAAACAATATTGATTAATTTTGGAGGAAGAAAGAAAAAAACTACTTTTTGTGTTCGTATTTTTGACATATCTCCCTGTGTTTTTACTCAAATTTTGATCAGGAGAGCTCGTTGGATGCGGAATTTGATTCCGCATCCAACGAGTACCCACTATGCATACTTTTGACAGACCCCGCTACCTCAAAAATAAGAAATACCTGAAAAAATGTGATGATGACATCATCATCATGTTTTTTCAGGTATTTCTTGTTTTTGGGGTAGCGAGGTCTGTCAAAAGTATGCAGTGTGGGTACTCGTTGGATGCGGAATTTGATTCCGCATCCAACGAGCTCTCCCTATTGAAATTTGAGTAAAAACACAATGAGATATGTCGAAAATACGAACAAAAAAAGTAGTTTTTTTTAATGACAAATATGTCAATTCAACCATTATGGTTGACTTATTTTATTGAAATTCTATTGGTTCTTGAATTCCAACTCACAAAAACTTATTTTGGCATGTTTTCTTATAAGGCCCATTTTAGACCCCAAATTTCCTCTAATGCGAGATGGTGGATGCACAGCTTTCTTCTTCTTCAAAATTCTGAATTTTGGTGCATGCAATCCTGCAAGATTTTGCTGGAAAATCTAGATCATGGGGAGCAAATTTGTCACTCTTATAATCTGATATTTATTCCAAAATATCCAATTTTTTACATATTTGCACACCAGCAGCAACATTAGAGGAAGAAAAATCAAATTTCTCTTCACTTTCGGAAGCAATTACTGGTAAATTTTGCATAGAATTTAAAGGAAAATCACCGGTGAATGTTTGCATGGAAGTGCAGCAGAATTTTTCTTCAATATCAGAGATTCGAATGCCTTCTTCTATTTCAGCAATATGAGAAGATGAGATATCAGAGATCTCATGAACTTCTAGAGCATCAGGAGAAGGAGTCACTGCATGGAGACTGTCTTCAATTCGAATTCACTGTGTAGAAGATTCTGCTTCATCTTCATCTTGAACAAATTTATCAGAGAGAGTAGAGGCCAAGACTTTTGAATCAAGGATGCTTATGGTGCTGGATGTGCTCCATCTGCTATCAATTCCAAAGGTTCTGTCCAATCTTGTCTAGAGTTCCTCTGGATCTTTAATAAATCTACTGAGGTAGAGCATGCTAGGAGAAAGAGCCAGTTCCATTATTTCAAAGGCTGCATCCCTTGCATTTAGCCAGTCATTTTCACTATTAAAAGAATTTCTACCGTATCCATCAGAAACCAAAAAGAGTTTTTGTCTTCTCAGACATATAATCATCTTTACCTTCCATTCAAAATAGTCTGAGGATCGGGTGAGAAGAGGAATTGATGAATTCATTTCAAAGTTGTACCTGCAAAACAAAAAAATGATCCAGTAGGAGATCCGAGGAGGAGAAGTTCCTTGTCCGTCGAGGCTCTGATACCATGTAAATTTGAGCATATAGATCTGCAGACAAATACACAACTCACAAAGAAGATCTCACAATTTACTCAGCAATTGAAGAATGAAACAGTGCAAAAGGCTTGCAGCTGTGAATGCTTTCATTAATCAAAAAATTAATTCAGATGATAATTACAATAAAGTAAAATGGCTTTAATAGCCACAAGCAATTCAAATCCACATGAGGAATTTCGAATTGATTAGACTCTACTTGACTGTAGGTAACCAAGACTTTGTCTAAATCACTATCAGAGGACCCAGTAGTTAACTGTCCTTGTCTAAATCATAACCGGAGTTCATCAGAGCTCTAAAACACAACCAAGAGTTACATTTAGTGTTGAATAATGGTTAATTGACTGTGGTAGGTGAGAAATGCACCCCACATGTGTGCAATCAAGTAAACCTAGCGCTAACTGAATGTGGAGGACTTGAACTAAATGTAACTGACTCCTAACTTAGCTTGACTAGTCATCAACTAAAGTGAACTGACCTTGGTTGGTTTCAGCACTCCCAGTGGCTTCCTAAATTGTAGGGATTGGTCAAGGAGACTCCTAAACTTATGCAATCAAGTGCAATAAGTGGTAGTGAGCCTCAATTAGTGTTCCCCACACTTTAGTAACTGAAACATGTGCCCCAAATAGGTCAAGTTTACCCAATGGTGCTAATGACTATAAATAGACTGGATGGACTCCCGATTTAGACATGACTCCCGATTTAGACATATGAACAAATTTGGACAAGGGAGGATTAATAATCCTAACAATCTTTACCTTATCTCTTATATCTTCACCAAAACTGTCTATCCTCCAAAATGGTAGCTTTCCTGTAGCTGTGGGACCCTACTCCCACACATCTATAAATGCAACCCTCATTCCTTTTGCATCCAATGCAGATATGGAGAGGAGGTTCTTCTTTAGTCTAGGTACAAACAATACATCTTTCATCTTGATAGACTTTCCAGAGTCTAGCTTGTATGAGGATTCACCACTACCTTTTATTGGATATTGGTAGTCATATATGAGTTTCACCTTGTGAGGTGATTCATGTTCCGATAGTTTCACAAAGGATTCCTTGAATCCTGTCATATGCTTGGAGGCACCACTATCTATAAGCCAATCATTGCTTCCATGTGTGATAGTTCCCATTAGAGCGGAAATCACAACATATTCTTCATCACTTGAAGAATCATCACTGTCTTGTCTGTTTCTATTTGTGGAAGTTTCATCATCTTCTATAGCATGAGCATGATGCATTCTCTTATTTCCCTTCTTCTTGTGAGAGCTACTTTTGTTTCTAGGACAATATCTATCAAAGTGTCCTCTTTCATCACATGTAGAGCAAATGAACTTAGACTTATCTCTAGGATTTCTAAATTTATTCCTAGGACAATATCTAGCAAAGTGTCCTCTTTCATCACATGTAGAGCAAATGAACTCAGACTTATCTCTAGGATTTCTAAATTTATTCCTTTGATGAGAGTAATTACCTCCATGGTGGCTAGATCTAGTTTTATTGGATTGTACCATGAGAGCTTGATCTTCACTTGCCATATTTTCTTCTCGAGCTGCTATTCGAGATTCTTCTTGAGAGAATTCTTCCCATAGTCTGTTGAACTTAACTAACTTCTTTTTGGCACAGATCCCTTGAATGAAAGAGTCCCATGTCCTAGGGAGGCCATTCAAGGTGGTCATCACAATCTCTGCATTCTCCACTTCTTCATCTACTAATTCAAGCTGTTCTTTGATCTGGGAGACCCTTGTGAAGTATGACTGTATGGTCTTCGCATTCAATATCTTCACATTCTTCAATTGGTTCCTCAAGCTCATCTTCTAGTTTATGTTATTTCCTTCAAACAATTTGGTTAGGGCATCAAACATAGCTTTAGGTGTATTTAGGGAGGACACTTGTGGTATGAGGTGATCCTTGATTGAATCAGCAATAATCCTCTTATCCATAACCAACTTCTTCTTGTGTAAGGCCTTAGCCTCATATCCCTCTAGGATTGGAATCTCCTCATTGATATAGGAGTCCAACTCATTTTCTTCCAGGACAAGGGAGATCCTATACTTTAAGGCTCAAAAGTTATCAGCTCCCTCAAGATTTTCATCAAGCTTGGTACGATGAGACATCTTAACTGAGAACCTCAAATGGAAATACAAAAGATTTAGATATTACCAGGTCAAGATGTCAGATCTGAATCTGGAGCTGAATTTCTGGAGTGCTGGTTCAGGAGCAGATTAGGGTTCGCCTTTTTTGGAGTTCTATCCAACCAAATTCTTTGATCTTGATCTATAAACTTTGATTTGAGGAGGAGATGAATCCAGGCTTGGGATCACTCAAAAATTCGACTTCTATGGAAAGCCCTAATTTCTGGCTCTAGTGTCGGGTCAAAAACTGAAAACGCTCAGAATCAGATTCTGCTTCAACAGAAGGATGCACCCTAGGGAGGAGAGTTAGTCCAACCTTCTTTTGCTGAAAATATATGGAGAGAGATCCAAAAAATAAGAATCCCTAGTTCTCGCAGCTGCATAGTGTCTTCTTCTCAGGTTAGCTCTGATACCATGTTCGGTTTTGATCATTTAAGATAGCATTAACTTAGGATATTAACTGAGAGAATAATAAGCACAATAATAAAACACATAAGACAATGAACACAAATATTTTGCTTGGGGAAACCATAAAGGAGAAAACCCCGCAACTTCCTCAGAGATAGAATCAACACAAAATAGAAAAGCCCCAAAAACAGTAAGATGATATCTCGACAGTAGTAGCCTCTTTCTTTCTAGCCCCAACAACTTCTTCTTCCTCGGCTATGCGCTACAACTGAGTGTGAGTGAGTGTGTGATAAATAGAGGGGCTCACTCTCTTTTTATAATAATTCCCGAATTGACAATGATTCACTAGGGATGACTTCTCTAGGAGAGTCTAATAACCCTAGTGCCCCGGAACTATATGGACTTTAACCCTAGTTGAAGGGTCGGAGGGTCGGGGATGTTACAGTGTGGTATCAGAGCTCATGTTGCAGCATGGGCCTGAATGGGCCATGAAGAATCAGCTAGCAGAGGAAGGTTTCCCTCTGCCTAGAAGAAATCTGTGAATGATAGGACAAAATTCCAAAATTTTTCTAAGTCCAAAAATCATCGAAGAGCTTAGGCTGAAGCACCTCCGATACGTCAAAAAATTTAGCCTGAAGCTCATCCGATGCAGCGGAGAGCTAGGCGGAAGTCCACCTGATGCATAGCGTACAAAACTTAGAGACGGATTCGCAATGGAGGGAAGCTTCACGAGAAGTCTTTTGATGCAGTGGCAGCAGAATAAGAAAGGGAAGGCTCACTGGAAGGGATCCATAGCGGCGGAAATGAAGAGGTGTTGAGAGTCGATGCCGTTAGGCAAAATAAGTCGACGAGGAGGAAATTTTTGAAAAATTCTCTAAGTGTTGAGACCGTTGGATCGTCAGAGAACTCAGTCTGAAGCCCCTTCAATATAGACCTGACGACGACAAAAAATAGAGGAAGTATGAGCCGATACGTTGGCTGGGTCGGTAGGTTTGAGCTGCAACGACGGCGGTAGACAATACGTAAGTGAGCCAACATGGGTGAAAATTCAAGATTTTCTTCTAAGAATTGGAAGTCTTCAGCTAAAGACCATCGAAAAGCCGGCTCATTTAGTTGAAAGATCATTTGATACAGACCATCAGTGACATCGAGAGGTAGAGGAAGGGAGAGCCAATGGAGCGGCGGGGAAAGGAAGTTGAAGTTGGAGCCGACGAAGCGGTTGGAAAGGAAAGAAGGTGCCACAACCACGACGGAAGAAAGAGGATGATGGAGTTGACACGTCAGCTCAGTTTAGCTGAATATCGCCGAGACATCGACGCATTTAGACGGAAGGGATTTCGATGCTGCCGGAGGTAAAAAAAAAAGGTGATGATGCAGCCTAAGTGTCGACGAAGATCCTGAAGGAAGACAATACATCGAAAATTTTTAGTTGATCGAGGAGCCGATGCGGTGGAGAAAGATAAAAGGAAATTTTTCTGAGAATTTTTCCGAAAATTTTTCTAAGTACATAAAAAATCGAAAAAATTTAGATGATCGATCCACCAACACATCAGAGAAATTTAGTTGTCTAAACCGTCGATGAGCGTCGGAGAAAATTAGTTGAATGGACCGCCAAAGTGTCAAAAGCTTAGTCAACTAGCGACCTGATATGTTAGAAGCTTAGTCAACTAGCGACCCAATATGTCAAAAGTTTAGTTGGGAAGAGACCTGATTTAACAAAGGAAAATTTTGAGTTTTTAAGTGGGATTTCTCAGTGGATTTCAGTGGCTTTTTCAGTGGGATTTTCAGCAATTTCCAGTGGATTTTCAGGGCTGAAAAGGAAGAAAATTCTAGGTGGCTGAAGTTGGCATTCCAGATCAGAATATAGTTGTGTGTAAAAGTGCATAAATTTGGTGAAAATCGTCATTTTAGAAGTAGTATGATTCTCACAACCGAAGTCAGAATGGAGCATGTGGATAGGTGTTGGAAAGCTTATCCAGCAAGGAACAAGGGAGAATCACCAGAGTTTGAATGAGGAGCATAAAAGTACTAGTGATTGTTTGAAAAAAAAATGTGTTGCTGTCAATATGGACAAATCCAAGAATTGCATGTCGAGAAGTAGCAAAAACCATGAAGTCGAACCAGCTATTATGTGGAAGAGGAATTCCATGCAAAGATGATGGACTTGAAAAAGGAAATTTCATTAACCCCCGTCTTGCTAACTATATTTATATTTTATAAATTTTGTACATAAAATGTATGAGGATATGCTTTGTGTGCATAGGATATTACACATTGGTAAGAGTAGTGGGAGTTATACAATTACAATGAACCACTAATGGTAAATATTGTATTGGTGGAAAAACCAATGACAACATGAGCATGGATGAATATGTTGCTGATGTTGATGAAGGTGACCAGCAACCCTATGGAGAAAGGGATAAGGAAACAAATCCATGATCAAGAAGATGGAGAGCGAATTCCAAAATCCTTTGCAAGATACCGACTAAACTGGTAATGTCGAGGGTGTAAGTAGATCCATGCGGGTAATGGTTTAATTATGACAATTGCATGGAGTGGTAAAGGCAAGAGGTCTCACACCATGTGGTTATTTAAAAATTTATACTACATTCACATAGAAATATATCCTACCCTGCGAATGTTGATATGAACTTAATAACCAGAATACGTGAGGATTGGTGGTCGTGATTATAGAAATGCATCCTATATGAGGTAGTCATGGTTAGGCCATGGTATGTTTGAATGCATAGTATTCCTGAATCAATACAAGGTAGCATTGAGTGGATATGCATTAAGATACTTTATAAATCTTGTAGTTATGCATTGAATGAATGCATATGAAAAGTTTGAGTAAATGTTGTAAATATGCATACATAAGTATGGGTACAAATGTTGTGATGCATTGCATGAATTCATCGAGATAGTGCATGTGTTATTATGACTAACCAATGGCTGAAATGATGAATTCATGATAATTCTAGAATCCTTTCAAGAGCTGTTATGAATGCAGAATAGTAAGTGCATGAAGAGGGTAGTCATGATCGATTGGCTGTCGAAATGCTCTATGGAAGGGAAAGGTGGTACAAATGATACACCTATGAAGTAAGGCGTATCTAAACATTTCATTTAATTTGCATAAATGATGTGACTATACCTTGAAATTTTAGTATGATAATGATTCACGTAAAGTAAAGGAGTTTTGGTAATATTGATGAGATTAACAGATGGAAGTGTTTGAATTCTATAATTCTGAAAATGCTTTAGTGATTGTTATAGCAATGAAATGTTATATCCATGGAGACTTACAAAATGTTTGGCTGATTGAAGTTCATATTTCAGGTAGATTGTTTGGGGCATGGAAATGTGGGTAAGACCATGACAAAGGCCGAAATCTACCATGTGAAAGAGACAAACCTCATGAGAAGAGTCTCATGGCTATGAAAATAGTTTGTATGCAGAATGGGTTGTCAATTTGAACTTGTAAATTTCAGATTTGAGAAATTGCTGACAACTACTAATCACTATTGGCTTGCATAGAATCATGTCAGGAAGACGTGTTGTAAGTGGATGTTCATGTTATGCTAGTAAGAATAAAATTATAATAGGCATAGTGGTGCCGCTTACAAGAAACCAACAAATGAGGATCACCTCATTGCTAAGAAAATCAATTTCTGTAGTAGACAGAGTTGCAAATTCATATTGAATTTAATTACTAATGTCATTGCTTGGTTATGGAACAATCAAATTTGGATTGTATTAGTAGATAATGATTGACTGTCTAGCTACTTGATGAATGTGCCAGGGGTACACATTGCAGGAAGACCATGTCTAATGTCCTACAGGAGCCAAAATTCATGGGGAGGTTTCCCCTATCTTGGAAATGGGTTTCGGGTGAAACTCCATTGGGCATTTTGGAAATGTCCCATTTGCACTACATGTTTGGTAAGCAGCATGAGTGAGATGATATAGATTATTTCGAGAAGACATGTGTGGTATATGGAATGTAAAAAGGATTTGGGATGGAAAACCGAGGGACTGTCAACTAGGAGAATTGAGCCCCCATTCCTCGTTAACAAAGGAATACTGCATCTGCAAATGGATAAGTGTTATGTGACCCTAGTTAAGAATATGCATGTCTAATTGTTAAATTCAATATGCAAGGCATGTTTTGATTTTATTTCCATTATGAAAGATTTCTTGAGTATGAATAAGGCCTACATGGCTCACATCAGAAAGGGGTGCACACTTTCCCGATGTTGGGTCATGAAAGGGTTTTCAATATTGACTACACCCTAGGGAGTGGACGCACTCCTGGTGTTTAAATACTTGATAGTGAATGCTATGGAATATTATTACAGCTTTAGAGCAATAATGCTGATGAGTTTGCTTATATTACTTGTGTTGTCAGGCTAAAAAGATGCAGTTTGGTGCTGCACACTAAAGAGAAAAGGTAAACGGTTGTTGTGAGGGGTTGCAGTGTAAGGGTTGATGTATATAAAAGGATGTTGTGGATGTTGTGGATATTGTGGGGATGTTATGAGGTGTTGTGAAGGTGTTGCTGAAATAGGGCTATTATATGCCTAGGGATCCATATTAGATCCTTGACGTAGAAATGGTCATGGTAAAGTTTCCTTCCCAGTTGGCGTGAAGGTGTACTAGCTGGACATTAATCATTTGATGTTGTGGAGAAGCCTGCGTGCTGAACTAACATCCAAGTCCATAGGAAATTCCAAGGATTGCGAAGCAAAGCGAGACCCTGTGGACCAGAGAGGAAACACATAATACAAATAAGTATTGGGTTATCTTGAAGCTTCTTTCTTATGAATATACATGTGTATATGGTTTGGTTATGATATTCTAAGCTCTTGTTTAGAGATAAAAACCGATGAGAATAAACTAAACTTGTGAATCTATTCAATGTTTGAATATAGGTATCGCTGGGAGAGAGGACTATGAGGGCATCCTAGGGGTGTATGTGGACATGTGACTATCCTAAAGAGCTCAAAATGAGCAATAATGAAAAAGGTGCTAGTGGGACTATGAAGGTCCTAGCAACCAAGAGTTGTAGACAAACCATGTGGAGAGACTCCTTGGTTGAGAGGTCTGGAATAGACCATAGGCACTAAGTGTCATCGCCAAGAAGGGTTGGTCCAACATTCATGGTGAAGTGAAAGAGGCTAAGAGCATGAAAACCACAATGGTGGCGTGGGTTCTAGAATGGAACAAGACAAAGAGGGGAAAAACTCTTGCTTCTCTGTCTTTCCTTTTTTGATTATATATATATCTACATATACTTATGCATTTATGAAAATAGAATATTGTTGAATGCATGCATGGCTGAAAATAGAATGTGTTTATTCACTTAAAATAAATTGTGAATGATGGAATAGATAATTCCCTGCCCAAGAATGGACATGAATGAGCTCATGTGCTTGTTGGGAAGGCATGAAAAGTATGAAAGTCTCCTCGATAAGACTTGTACTACCATGCCAATTGGTCAATTAATTGACTGATTTTAATTCCTATACTATGCTTGGTCTAACAGTATTACAATGATGCATTTCATATGTGAGAAAAGTTAAATCCAGTTGTGCACATTGATCATGGCAGCAGACCAAAAGCTATTGGACTTGGTTGGGAGTCTCCTTCAAACAATTGCCAGGACCCAAGAAAATCTTGGAGAGATTCTCAAGATACAGAAAAGGTAGAATGAGATGAACCACCATATTTTGCAAGACTCTATTTGTTTGCAAAAGGAAGTAAAAATCCTTCTGGGAGAAATCCGTAAGGGGAAGGAAAGTGGATCAATGATGGGGCATTCATCCAATCGGTTCATTAAGAAATGTTCCAGGCATGAATACTCAAAGGAAATTGAGCAGGTAAAGATGAAGCAGCTAGTGAAATGTTGGAAATGCGAAGGACATCATTGCCGCTGAAACTACCCAACAAGGGAACATCAAGAGGGTAGCAGCCAAAAAGTTCCTAGATTTGGGGATGAGCTGAAAGTTTAGGACCAACAGGAGAATCTTGTAGAAGCCAAGGGGCTTGGTTCTGAAAGTTCAAAGTAAATAATTGAACGTAGGGCAGATCTGCAAAATTTTGGAAATTTTGGATGTGTAAATTGTATATGTATTCCTAAGTATTGGAACACCTGGGACAGTGTTATTCCAAGGGGGAGGGGAATGCAACACCCTGGTTTTGACCCTGTTTGCATTAAAAGGTACATGATGTATATCTTGTAATTAATTGTGGTGTGGAGCTAAAGGCAAAATCCCCACCATCGATTTGGTTTTGTTATGTTTCGGTGATTGGAATTGTTGCCAATGGTATCATGCTATCTGGCACATTATAGTTTTGGAATCATGTAAATATGCACTTTAATTAAAATGAACCCAAACCAGCTATGTCAATGTAACCATGATGAAAAGGGCATGATTTTCCTAAGGATAAGGAGGGGGAATTATTAAACCTTGGGCCAATGGGGAAAAGCCATGTGTCAGTTGTTAAACCCATTTAGTTGTCACCCACCCCTTTTGAATTACTCACCTTTCCTTGTCTCATCATCCAACTACCACATTTAAACTTTTGTTATTAGCTTGGGGTAGTTATTGCTGGGCAATGGTGTGTGGCAGGACTGGCAGTCCTTGCCCACACGCACACTCCACCAGCAGACCTTTCACTTCATGTGGGAAGGAAAGAGGGATTCCATTATTCCACTCTCCCACTCTCTCCATTCTTGTCCATCCTCACGTAGAGGCAATCATTGTCTTGTCTCCTCATGCATAGGTTGGGATTATTCATTGTTTTCCTCACGCAACTAGTTGTAAGAGCTGCCTTAGGGGAACGATTTATGCTATGTGGGTGAATGTCATGGTTGCGGAATGGTGATGTGGGTTAATTGCTGATTTTCCTACGAATGATCCATTCACACTCTGGGATGTGTGTGTGTGTTTTTCATACCGACTTTGTGGTCTGTGTATATGTTCCCCTATCCAGGCAGAGAGTCAGATCTCCTCTCCCATTTTGGGCTGTGTATTTCCCATTGCCTCAATGTTGATATTGGGGATGTTGTTTTCCCTACGATTTTGTGGTTTGATTTGGGTTCATTTATGTTTTTGGGCTGCTATGTGTTAACACTCAGAATGTACCCAGGTTGCAAAAGGTAAATCCTGCAGCTAACAGCAAAAAACCACTTCAGAAAGAAACTAGCTTTCCTTTCCAGAGAGGGATCACTCAAATATAAATTTAACAAGGCTAGATATAATGATCAACACTTTAACATTATGCAGATGGTTGAAACAATACACATAACCATTGGGAAATGGATTCAAAATATATAAAGATAGCACAAAGGTCTCATACATGAGATTTCATCAAAGTCAAGATAACCATTTAGTTATAGTCATTCATTGATTTCAGGTGGATAAGGAAGAAGCATGAACAATCCATCAATATAGAGCATCATAAGATGAATTCCATATTAACTTTAGTAGAAACATTTATGAAATATCTGAAACAATAGTTAGAGCACAACAAGCATGAATTCTGAACCATTCAACACTACGCTTCAGATATGAGGAAAACAAAATGAAATGTAAGCACTGGAAAAACAATCACACAGAAAAGAAAAGCACAGACTATAACATAGATGGTACATGAATCTCTGATAATCCACACACATTCAACTTTGTTATTTCAAAAATTATATGTCCTTAAAAACATTAATCCAACATACGGGTTCCAACCCCCAATACATCAAGCAAATGCAAATATATACATAAATGATTTATTCTCCAAGAAGATTAATAACTGAATAATATATTAATCAAAGTCTTTTTAACCATATCCATAACAACTAGGAATAAAATACATGCTTTGATTCTAATAACAGATCATTTAATTAAAATCAACTTGGTGACAGCAAGGCTCGAATAAACAACTCTGTAGCGTGCAACACCTGTCTTTTAAGGATGAAGAATATACTTTTTCCTCCTGAATATTTCCACGGTCCTCCATTGTTCTGTGCTTGGTGTATCATACTTGGGCATTTCTCTGATAGAATCCTCTAGATCCAAATAGGCCTCATAAGATACAGCGGGCAATCCTCCTCTCACGATCAAAATTTTTTGCAATATTTCAAAGTCTTCTGTTAATTTGTCCACGATGGTTTTTATGATCAGTCCTTTTACCAAGTCATCAAAATTGGAATGGTCCATACTGTTTTGTACTAGTATGCTATGATAATGTTCCTAAGGAAAAATTCTTCCTTCTTCATCCCAGAAAGAGGGAAGGCCATCTTCAAACAATTCTCTAAAGGCCTGCCTGAAATAATTAACCCGTGAAGATGTCTCATTCACCTTATCGTGTACCTCTTTCATAAGCTGATGTTTGTTAATGAATTTTTTCAACCATAGTATGATAGCCACTCTGTCTTTAATCCCTATATCCTACAATTTTTGATAAGTTAAGGAATTCAAGAAATTTAGTGCATTTTGAGTTGTATTTAGGGGCTTCTTCTCCATGGTTTCAGTTGCTAATTTTAATATTTGATTGGATAAATTAACCAATGCACTCTGGTCATCAATGAAATTTAGATAATGCCTGAATTTAGTGACCTCTACAGATAATGTATCCCAGATTATATGCTTGGCTCCTTGTAGAGGGGCCTTTCCTCTATTCCTTTCTTTTAATTCATTAAACTTTTTCTACAACTGACTTTTGTCATGTAATATTCTATTCTTACTTTCAACCATTTTATTCAGTTCATATTTGATCCTCTCATTTGCTTCTTCCAATTCCTTGATTTCTACATCTTTTAAGCTCACCTGTGACATTGGCACTAGCAAATCATCAGCAGAAAAATCACTTAAAGGATTCTCAATATTTACAATAGAAAAATCTATATCAGTAGGAGTCTGGCTCATCAACTCTTCCATAATTTATTTCTCATCATTTTTATCTTTCTTTAACTGTGAAATTTGAGTCATCAAATCTACTCTCTCTGTTTCCCATTTATTCTTTCCCTCTTGCAGCTTCATTGTTTTGCCTTTATACTCCATCATTTCTTGATAATATTTGTCTTTCTCTTCTAGTAATGCCAACAACTCTGAGGACTGAGCATGTTCAGAATTCAAAATTTTCAACTTCTTTTTTAATACCTGAATGGTATTATCTTTCTCCTCCAAAAGTTTTCTGGTGGCCTGTGTGCTTCCTGGTTCACCTCCCGAGCTTATAACATCTGCTTGTAGCTTCTTTATTTGGAATGAATTTGATTTATTCTCTATTTTTTTGTGTTTCAACTGGACCTCCAAGTTATCCACTAGAACTTGTAAGTTGTTGATTTTCATCATGGCATGTAACAAATCTGAATAAATAATATCCCCTGTCTATTTGTGGAGCTGTATCTTGTCAGGTACACTAGTTTTATCCAATCTTACCTCCATCTCAACCCCTTTTTTGTCACTTGCCATAGCTAATTTTAAGGTGTTCCTCTCTACATCTTGAGTGGAAATCAGTGATGCCGTTTGGTTGCCTAGACTTCTTACTTGTGGAAGTAGATTTTTACTCTGCTCTAAGGACTGCATTTGTTTTTCCACATAACTTGTCATAAACTCTTCCTTAGATCTAAAAACTGAATTGGGCTCTACACTATTTTCACTTCCAAAAGAAAACTGATTCATTTGCACTGAATTCTTAGGAATCAAAAATATTTTCTTCAACTCCTCTGAAATTATTTCACTTGAACTTTGATCATCCTGAGAAAATATTTTGGTCTTTTTTCTCGAACTATTTTCATCTATCTCCATATTTTCGATTTCAGAAATACTTCTTTTAATAAAAATAGTAGGATTTTCTGGCACTTGAACTGCTGTAATCAATCCACTACTCTTACCTTCATTACTTCCTGGACTTTCTACAAAACAAGACAAATTGGTTATTTCCTCCAATCATTCAACAACTTGATGATCGAATGGTTTGTTCTTATTTGCTTGTTTCCTTTGATAAATTATGTGATATGGATCATAATTGACCTTCTGTTCTTTCTGGAAATCCATATTCTCCAATCATTTTTCCATAATCATCAAGACACTTTTTTTTTAAAGATAAATGGACCAACTTTAAGGGGAAATTTGATATTAGAAGACTTTTTAAATGCTCCAAAATGTTCCCCCTTTGCATATAGTATTTGTCTCATAAATTCAAGTGCAAATATTCTAGGGGTAAGAAAAACAGGTAGTCTGTATGGCTCTCCGGTGAAACCATATACTCTTAAAATAGTAAAGACTTTATATAAAAACCAATCCCCAATTCTGTCTTTTGGGGACGATTGCATCATAACCTTCATTTCTTCAAGTACTCTAGGAAATACCTCATCAAACAACAACTTGTACATCTCTGACATAATGGAATTCATGAACTCGAACATATTGATTTTCTTCGGAAGATCCGAAGAGAAAATAGTAGATAAGAATTGTAACTATGTTACATTTGAACATAGCACCATGTTCAACAAGTATGATTTCTATTTGAAAGATATGACTTTTGGGAACTCAACTAACTAGATATGAATGAATTTTGCTAAATACTCATCCAAACTGAAGTAATGGAGTAAATGGGACTCGGACTCATGACTGACTGAACTCATTTTCAATAAAAAACCCAAGACAACTTCATTGACATGAATGTCATCGTCTAGACCTAAAATTTGGTAGACCAAAGACACAACCAATTGCACTTCTTCTTTGAAATTGTGAATACTATATGGCAGGGAAAGACCCTCTAACGACTGACCCTCATTAAGAATACTGGACAAAAATTCACATCAAACCTCAGTTTTACAACCTTTGTATACTTCGACTAATACAGACTCATTTACAGATTCACCACTGTCAGGGAAACTATCAGGAAAATTAAGGAATCCATGAATAGTTTTTGCATCAATCTTACATAATATCTTGGACACGGAATGACTCATAATGACTCTCTCAGAGGGTGAATAATTACTTGCACACCATTCAGAAAATTCAGGAAACAGTAATGTTTATTCAATGGCGAAGTAATATAGAAAAGAATTGCAGACATTCAAAATGTCATTCCCCTGTAAACTATATTGCCACAATATTTCCTTAGAAACTGATACATTTCCGACTGATAGAACTGGGTCATACACATTTCTGTCCCTATCAACCATGAATTCCTCCCTTTCATCCAGAATTTGGTTAAGAACTTCTAACCGCTGCTCTCTCTCCATAACAGATAATGGCGACAATTCTCTAAACAAAGGTCAAGTATTCGAATCTTAGCTGTGACTGTGACTGTATACATGTAAGGTTGACTGCAAAAGGATGGCAGGATATCTCCTTCACTCGTCCCTAGCATGCAAAATAAAATGATTTTTTAAAAAGAAGTTAGCCTCACCCTTATATAATGGTTTATTCCGGAGGCTCCACTAAGTGGTTTTGCTTTAACCACTTTACTCCGTGGAATGAACTGTGAACCACCTTGTGTATCGTGGTTTTTATTTCGCTACCTCTTTTCCATTTCAATCACCGTGCAACTTCGTCCTCTGGAACCGCTAACAACCGTTGATGGATCTTCACTTTTTGTTTAATCCATTAGATTTAAACTGCATGTACACATTCCACTAAGCCTTTTATTTTTTAAAAACGTGCATCTTTATAAAGCAGAGTCTTTTCCAACCGTAGATTTCACCCACTTGGTTTCACAACTGTCAATCCTCGTGTTTCATTAACCACATCCACCTTTCTTTATCTCCTGTGTATCTCCATAGAGAGGATCTATTCCAAACCATATATTTTAACCTCTTTTATTCTACACCATCAGATTACAAACCAATTTAGCCTTTATACACCATAATATAATAGGTTCACATTATTAATCTTAGCCAAAGTTCATGTAACCTTTATTTTTTCTCCACCATATTTTTTTTACAACTGTTCAAAATAGAGGTGCTGAAAATTGGCTCCATCTAGGGATGATATCCTCCCAGCGAAGTATCAAAGAACTCATAGACTAGGTGAAAACCCTATAATCTTTTACTTTTTTGCTGATATGTTTTGATAGAGAAAAAATGGTTTACCTCCTAAATCTTAGGGCCTTCACTCTGGGCTTGAAAAATATTCGGCTCACCATCTGTACTGCTTTTTAAAGAAAATAAATATTTACAAAATATGATACAAATTTTACCTTCCTTCTTAGGACAGGTAATGCTTCAAAAATATTTCATTGACAGGGTTACTATCCAAAAAAACTCCATTCGGATATTCCAAAATAAATGCATTTTTCCCTCTATGTCCAACAATAACATAAGGACCTACCCACATGTGATCAAATTTTCCATGTTTATCTTCTTTAGGAGCATCCCATTTTAAGACCGGGTCATCAATCTGAAAATGTTCTTCCTTCACCCTTCTGTCGAAAGTATTTTTCATTTTTTCCTAATGTGTTTACACTTTGTCATAGACCTTATTCCTTTGCTCTTCTAGCTCAATGATCTGGTTTATCCTCCTTTGAATGTGGTTTGGTTCTTCTTGCTTCCCTTGAAAATACCTCATAACTGGAACACCTAATGATGCTGGAAAGACAACTTCAGTTCCATACACTAAAAGGATACATTCCAATCGCTCTTTTATTACTCATCCTGTCAGCCCATAAAGCATATTTGAGTTTGGTATGCCATGATATTTTATTATCTTCCAATAACTTCTTGATAATCCTTACCAGGATTTTATTTGAAGTCTTGGCTAACCCATTTCCTTGTGGATAATAAGCAGTCGAATGATTCAGATTGATATGATATTTGTGACAAAAATTAATCATTTTCTTGGACTTAAAGGCTGTTGCATTATCTGTTACGATTCTTCTAGGACACCCAAATCTATCCAGTATGTTCTCCTCAAGAAAATCCATGACCATGGTCTCAGTTGCTCTTCTTGTAGGAATTGCTTCAATCCATTTTGTAAAATAATCCGTAGCTGTTAAAATCCATTTATGCTGTCCTGAAGAATTGGGATTTATTTCTACAATGAAATCTAGACCCCACTGTTGAAAAGGAGATTCTATTGTTATTGGATTTAAAGGAAGCAGAAGTACCTTTCTTTTATCGTAAAAAATCTGACATTGATGACACATGCTGGTTTCTTTATACACATCCGAAAATAATGTTGCCAATAATAACCTACTCTCAGAATTTTATTTGCAGTCACCTTCCAAGAATGATGCCCTCCACAATATCCTTTATGGAATTCTGTGACTGTATGCTGAGCTTCATTTTTCAAAAGGCAATTGAGTAATACACCTCCAGGATCCTTCCAATAAAGATATCGATTTATGATACAGAACTTGGTAGCTTTCAATTTTACTAATCTTGCTCTTGACTTACTCAATCCTGTTGGTGCTTGTAAATTTCTAAGGACATGAATAATGTTAGAGTACCATGGATATGCAACAAAATCAATCATTAATTCCACCTCTGTATCCAAATGATTAGACTGAATGGATAAGAAATTGAGCTGTAAAGACTCAGAATTTGAATTTGTCATCATTTTTGCTAATCCTTGTCCCTTAACCAGCTTGGTAGTCTTTATCTCTATGTCATATTCCAGTATTGTCGCTATCCATTTCTCCCTTCTTCCTTCTGGATCAGGTTGTTTCAAAATCCCTTTTATTGCAACGGTTGGAACATGAGCAATTACATGTGAGTGGAGAATATACACTCTGAAATATTTCAAAGCTTTGACCAAAGCATATGCTTGTTTCTCCATGATATCATATTTCAATTCTCCATCCCTCAACATCTTGCTGAAGAATTCTATGGGTTGCTCCATGTTTTCATCATTCCTATGCAACAAAACTGCTGCAATACTATGTTCTAAAGCATAAGAAAATACTAGGAAATCTTTAGTGAAATCTTGACTTACCAACACAGGATCCTTTGAAATTGCTTGTTTTATTTCCCTAAATGACCTCCTAGCATCTGCATTCCATTTTATCTCATGACCTTTTCTCAAAATATTTGTAATATTCATTAAGATTTCAACAAAACTAGGCACAAACCTTCTTAAAAAATTCACTTGTCCCAAAAATGATTGTATTTCCTTTTTACTCTTGGGTTCTCCTACCTTTAAAATTGTGCTAACCCTTTCAATATCGATTTTGATTCCATATTTAGATATTATATGACCCAATAATTTTCCTTCTTCCAGCGCAAAATTTGATTTCTTCGGGTTCAATGATATACCGAACTTCCTACACTTCATGATTTTTTTTTCTAAATGATGAATATGTTCTCTGTCAGATCTTGAATAAACTATGATGTCGTCCATGTAAATTACCACAAACTTTCCAATATCTCCTGCAAAAGTGATGTCCATGGCCCACTGGAAAGTAGCCCTGGCATTCATTAAACCAAAAGGAATCTTTGCATACATAAAGGTGCCCCAAGGTGTAGTAAAGGCAGTTTTATCTTGATCTTCAGGTAGTACTTTAATCTGATTGTAACCAGAAAAATAGTCCATCATCGAAATTCTTTCAGCTCCAACTACCTTCTGCAATATATGATCCATCTTCGGCCAGGGATAATTGTCCTTCATAGAAACTTTATTCAAATTTTGGAAGTCTATACACAGTCTTATTTCTCCATTATTTTTCCTAGAAGGAACTAAATTTGAAACCCATCTTGAAAATCTTAGAGTCACGATGATCTTGGTGTCAAATAATTTTTAGCAATTTAGGATTTATTCTTCTAAGCTTTTGCCTGAAAGGATTTTCTCCCGGCTTTATGGGGATAGTATGTTGTATTATAGATGTATCATATTCTTTAATATCTTCATAGCTCCAAGAAAATACATCTGTATACCTCTTCATTAAATTTACATACTCTTCCTTTTCTTTTACAGGCAAATTTTTGGACAATTTTACAATCTTCAGATTTTCTTCGGTACCAATATTTATGTCTTCAACAGCATTTTCAGTGGGCTTCACTTTAGGATTCTTAGCAACATCATTCTGATCAAAAAAAATTTCTAAAGGAATCAAACCTCTTGGTATAAAATTATTTTTCAATTGAATAATATATTTTCCTCCTAAGGTTCCCTTTAATTTTTTAGCGCCATCCTTTTCTTCTTCAGGTTCTTCATCATCCTGGAAATTTTCACCATTGTCATTTTCGGCATCAATATGAGTATTTACAAATTCTCCTGACAATTCTAAAAAACTTTTTATCTGCATCTCATCTTGAAACACCTGCCAATATTTAGAATTATCGAGAATAGATGGTTTGTTCACAATGTCCACTTGGTATTCCTTCGGATCAGCACTAGGGGTTTTGAATTTTCCAGCAGCCACTACCTAAGAATCAGCTACTGTATTCTCATATTTGAGAATCACCTTAATCATATGCTTTGTAAAAACGTTACCAATCATATCCCATACTTCATTCCTATAAGCCCTCATTCAGGGATGCTTGGTTTGATAACTATCATTCACCTGGTTTATTGCTAGCTTTGAATCCCCCAAAACTCTTATCCTCTGTGCTCCCAAATATTTCAATGCATGCAACCCAAGTAATAAATCATCATATTTAGCAACATTATTTGTGCATTCAAATGTTAGCTTATATGATAAAGCTTCAAAATCCCTGATAGGAGAAATTATGTACACACCAGCTCCAGCGCCTACTTTTGCCATAGATCCATCAAAATACATAGTCCACAACCCTTCTCTTTTTTTCTTTGCTTCCAAAGCATTTTGTTCTATCACCCCTTCTTCTTTATTTTCTTTAGGCTTCATCCACAATGTAGATTCCAAGTCACATGGGACAGTATCATTAAAGAAAATGGAAGACCCCAAATCAGTATCAACAACATATATATGATGAATTTCAGGTTTATCTTGACTGCTCACTACATAAGGAGTTCTTTTCTCACTATACAACCTCTTACTCCCATCTTGAACAGGAATAGTAGCATATGACATATCCATTTGTAAACTACCTTTCAACTTTGAAGTCCAAGATCTTGATAACAACACTCCAAACTTTGGTGGAATATCTGCCACTACTACATCCATTACTATTGTTTTAGATGGAAATTTATTTAAAGTTACTACCATATCCTTAATTAAACCAAGACATTTCACCCTCCTGGAATCAAAAGAATACAAATATTTATAGGGTCTTGTCACTTCCAATCCCAAACTTTCAACTACTCCCTTTGGCATTAAATTATGTGATGCACCTGAATCTAACGTTGCATTATGAACCACCATATCATGCACATTCAAACTCAAATAAAAAGGAGGAACTTCTTAATTATCTATGCTTTCAACTTTTGACCCAAATGAAATAGTGGGATTTCCATCTGTTAACTCCAAAATGTTAGATTGAAATTATCCTTGACCTCTGACCATCTTTGTTATGGTATCTCTGTACTCATTATTTCTCAACAACTCATTAAAAGGAATAGAGATTTTCAGCTTAGAAAGCTCATTCTGCAAATTGAAATTAGAATTAACTTTTTCTACATCTATTGGTGCTACTTGTTTCATTCCTTTTGTTTTCTGCATTTCATTCTCAACTTCCTTATTTACAACGAACTCTTTTTGTATTTCTTTTCCTTTTTTTGTATTTAATGAACTAGTGGAAGGTTGATTTGGATCTAACCTCCTTTATTTATAAAAAAATTCTCTGTTTCTCAATCTAATCTTCCTATGTACATCATCCATAACATGCAGATAACCCCTATGATATTGTTCTGACTCCCTCTCAAATTCTTCATTTCCATCTTCCTGTGCAAACATGCTATGCTCTTCTTCAGTAAGATACATCTCTGAATCTAGTTCCCCAAAAAGATGGATTTCATTTTTGGCAGGATCTTCTTCATCAGCAACATAATTCTCAGGAAATCGTGGTTGAATTTTCTATTCTTCTTGATTTCTTGGGTTTCTCATGTCTCTCTACCTATTTTGTGGAGGTATAGGAGGATTTGGTCTTCTAAAATTCAGATTCCTGATTTGTGTATTAGCTTGTTCTCTGTTGAATGACCTATTATCCATAGTCAATCTGCCCATCAACTTCTCCATCGTCTTCAACATCATTTCAAACTTAATATCAGTGGTAGAAGAAGAAGTAGAAGGAATATTTTCTTCTTTTTTCCTCCTATCAATGTCTCTGTGTTTCATTTTTTCACTTGCCATCATATTTGCCTCTACTTCTAAAGCATCTATAAACATGGTAGCAAGAGTTGTTGATTTTATTTCTCTTAATGAAAATGCAAAGTCATTATCAAAAGCTCCAACATACTGAAGTTTAGAAGCAGCTGCAGAAGGTTTTATATCTTCTAGAATAGAATTATAAATCCTCATAAACCTACTTGAAAATTCATGAATAGATTCAAAACCCCCCTTCTTGAGACTATTATACTGAGACAAAAGTTGCAAAGGACCCTGTTTCTCATCCCATATTTCTAGGAATGCATTCTGGAAAGCTTGGAAAGTCAATATAGATCCAGCCGGCAAATCTTTAAACCATTTCTTTGCTTCACCTGATAAACTTTAAGCAAATAACCGCATTTTAACATCTGCATAATCGACTTCCTCCAAGTCAAAAAAATCTTCAAATTTAGCCACATGTTGTTTTGCAGTTATGTCTCATTCTCCATCAAATAAGGAAATTCTTTGGGAGTAATTTTGGGGAAGTGTTGCAGCTGCAACATTTTTCCCAAATTCCAAAAATTTTGGGACCCTCCTTTTGTTTGGATTAGTTCTTTTTCCTTGAGTTAATTCAATGATTTTCGAGAAATAATTTCTAAGTGCTGGGATTGATCTACCAATTGTTTTGATTCCTCCTCTGATGCTTGAAGAAATCTAATGTTTGATCAGACTTTATCGCTGCCTTTGGATGCATTTTTAGCTTGTTCGAATCGGAAATTTGTTTGGTTAAAGATTCCACCGTTGCAGCAAAATAGCGAGTCTTGACTTCGAATTTTCTTTTCGATACGATGGTTTTAATCGGCAGAATCTATGGCTGAATTGAAAGGTATTTGCTTTCCCTCCCGCCGTTATGGATGGATAATCAGTATTGACTTCGACTTCCTTTCTGATTTGTTTGTTTTCACATTGGCTACTTTTATGTTTTGGCATCGGAACTTATATCACTTCTCCTTCCGCCATTGTGGACGGCAAATCACAATTTCTCCCGATCACTGTTTGGTTTTTCTCCCACTTCGTTGTTTTTTCCAACCTCGTAAGTCTCTGGCTTCCGCCGTTGCGGTGGAGAAATGCTTTTCCTTTTCCGGACATCTAGTCGTTTTGAATCCCGTCATTGCGGCAAAATAATCAGACTTGGCTTCTAAGTTTTCTCCAACACATTTTCTCAAATCGGCCGATCTTTTGGTTTACATCGAAAGGATTTGTTATTTCATTTTCCACCGTTGCAGCTCCCAAAGCGATTTAGCGCCCGAAGCATAAAGCGCTCCGACTGCCGATGCGTATTGGTCTTTTGATTGCTTTCCTGTATCTTTTCTTCTTCCGCCGTTGCAGCTAGGAAAGCCGTTCAGCTTCCGATGTAAAAGACTTTTGACTTCCAATTTAGAACTTTCCTGCTCGAGGCTTAATCAAAACTCTTCCATTTGTTAAACTTCTTAGATTAAGGGATGTGCCTGGCCGTTTTCTTGTGGATTAGCCATTTCATGTGGTTTAAGTTAATGTTTTAAAATGCCATTCCAACTAATGATGCACAGTAATTGATTGCAGGTAGAACTCAAGGGACTGTTGGGGTGACCACAGTGTGAAGGCATAGCTTGACAGTTTTGTAAAAAATCAAATCGAAACCGACAGGGTCGCAAGGGAGACAAGCGAAGTAAAAGACAAAATCGAAAGCAACAAAATATGCATATCTGAAAAGTCCGTCAGTTACTTAGCTGATAATGAGCTTGCGCAAAAAAGATGAAAAGGAGGAATATGAAACGCTCAAAGAACCGAAGAGTCACACGTTTGGGGGTGGGAACCCAAGCGGTCTACTAATTTTGTTTAAATATTTGAAAGTTAGAAGTTACTAGGGACTTTTTCCCAGTTAGACATGAAAAGCTATATTGTAAGAAGAACTATTTCTCTTTGCAATAAAGAAGTATTGTTTGCCTGTTGGAGGAATATTGGTGGCACTTTCAAATGTTATGCTATGGATGGCTGAAAGATGAACTATTTTGTTTTTCCAGCGTTTTTGTCCATTAACCGTGAGATCGTTCTAACTCTCAGAACCTATGTTCTTGTTTAAATGATTTCTGGTTTATTTTGTGGAATTACCACCATGAGTAATGTATGCTGTTCATAAAAAAATTAGCTATCTGATTGTTGAAATATCTTTAATCATTCATGTGTTGTAGGAAGAAATATCAGCTATTTGTAATTTCTCTTTATGATACATGCACAATTCACATTACTCACAAATAAGTTAAAGTTTTCTCCTCGGGGATAGATAGATAGATAGTTAGTTTTATTTCTGCATATGTGATTGAGATGTTGGTGAGTGCTAAGATGAGAGGTAAGAACCTGCGCATCACATTGTGACTACTCTTCACATCCTTATCACCCTGCATGGTTAATTAGCCATATGCATATCATACTTAAGTCAAAAAATACAAAAATATATACAGTGGACTAGGTCGCAACCGGTAAAACCTTTTGTTTTTGTTACTTTGACCTACGGTAGCCAGACCGCAAACCGGATGGATTCCCCATACCAAACAGTCATGGGCTAGTTGGGAACGTTTCCTGGGGAGAATCCCTTTTTGTTGTTGCCTACGAATTTCCAGGCCTCAACAGTTCTGGAGCTAGAAGGAGGGCCGCCAGTGCATGGCTGGCCGTCGAACATATTTCCCAAGATTACCTTACCAGCAGATGTTTGGAAGCTTTCAACCTGACCCAAGCACTTACAAGTTTCAGTTATACCTTTGAAGTAAGAAAACCCAGTGTCACCTTATGTTTCTCTTTGCTCAGACTTTTGTTCTTTTTCCTGTGCTCATGGCTGGTGTAATTGTGAACCAGCCCAACCCGTTGCCTGCTTGGAGAGCTAGATCCCCTTTGAACCTCACACCTCCATTGCATAACCTACCTCAAGCTTTTTATAAGCTGCTGCCTAAGTTCAACCCTGAGGAAAGGATTGCTGTAGATGACCACTTACAAAGTTTCTATTTGGCGGTAGAAGGGTTAAGGGCTAGGGAGTACGAAGATGTTGTTTGTCGATTATTCCCTCATACCTTGAAAGGGGAAGTTGCTTCATGGTACTTTTCCCTACCCACAAACTCGATCCTAGACTGGAATACTTTTGAAAGACTATTCAAAAATAAATATGCAGTCCAGAAAACTCATGCAGCACTAATGAAAGGATTATGCACTTTGAAGAAAGATAGAAAAGAAAAGGTGCATAGTTTCACCTAGAGGTTTGCTGCTTATCTAAAGAACTTTTCTGAAATTGAAAGACCCTTAGACAAAGTATTAATTGAGTATTATACCTCAGCTTTAGGACCTGAGCTGGCCATGTTTTCCAAGATGAAAGCCAAACCTACATTGGTAGAGACTTATGAAGAAGCAGAAAGGGTAGAAGCTGAAAGGGAAAGTATAGAAGACTATCCTGAGCAACTGAGAGGAAAGTCTATCGAGAGGAGAGCCTTATTGCCATCTAAACTTCAAGATGAACAATCATGTGATTATCAAGGAATGTTGAAAATGATGCAGAAACTATCCAACCGAATCATAGTCCTGGAAAAAGAAAAAGAAGTTCAGAAAACCTAAGAACCCTAATACCGAAAAGCGGAGAATAACAACCAATGGAAAATACCTCCACCTAATTCGCCATCAATAAACATAATAGAGGTAGGGGGAGATAATTTATGCACTTTTCACTAACAACCTCATTCGGAAAAGAAGTTCCCTCAATGGTTGAATTCAGTAACGTTGGTGATGAATAAGCTGCTGGGCTCTAAACCAACCAAAGACAATAGTAAAGAAGAAGAGAAAAACCAGACTATGGAGAAACAAGATAATGACACTATGTTTTCATGGGATGGTGTCTCACTTTTCAACAGAAAAGAGAATGCTCTCAAATCTGAATGCACCCCTACAACAACAAAGGACATGGATTTAACAATTTCAAAGATCAAAAGATTGCAAAAGAATGTCAAGAGACAAGAAGATGTCAATAATGAAGATAAACCACCTAAAGTCACTACTTTCAACCAAGAAATAGAACCAATCATTGAGCAGGCTAAACCTTTGGAATATGTTAAGGACAGAAATGCTAACAAAATTAAAGAGGTTAGAGAGGAGATACCCACCGAAAACCAACTTGTGGAGGAAAAGTTCGAATCAACTGGGGAAAGGAAAATTAGCACCCCACCTTTCCTTTTGACTCTGGAAATTCTGAACCATAAGGTCCATAATTTTCTGGTGGACTTTGGATCATCGGTGAATGTTATGCCTCTTGCAATCTACAAAAAACTTGATGGGTAGCTAGAACCTACTGATTGGGACGTCACTCAGCTAGACAAGACTAGTGTCAAAGTGGTGGGGGAGATGAAGAATGTTTTGATTCGATTATATGCAAATAAAAGGATATGTCAGTACCTTGATATCGTAGTAGCAGACATACCTGAGGGATATGGATTGATCTTGAATTGAGACTGGTCCGCATGACTAGATGGGTACTTTGCTTCAGATTGGTCACACTTGTGGTTGCCTCAGAAGGGTAGCCCAAACCTGATTAATATTTTAAGAGAGTCCTACATGAAGCACAATGTCACTGGGTTGGAAGAGGATAGCGAATCTGCTAATTCTGTCCTGGGAAATTATCTAACTGAGCCTAAGCTAAGACATCACACCACAAGAGAGGCCGGCTCGATGATTGACACTCAGCCTGAGCTCCTTCAACTTCCTCAGGCTAAAAGGGATGAATGTAGGATAGTAGACATGTGTTCAATTGTAAAAATAGCATAGCTAGACCATGGTTAGATATCCCATGTCTATAATCCATCCCACCCCTTAACCCGTTTGATTGAAGATTCTTAAGGGCGGGCACCTATTTCTTTCCTTTTTTCTTTGCACATAAATAAATTGTGTTGTTTTCTTGAATGTTGTTTGCTTCGATTTATTACTTTGAATGCTGTTTTCTTTTATTTAAAATGCTTTACTGCTTTTAGTTCTTTTGATTTTGAATAAAGAGGCAAACTTTGGTTGCAATGGAAACATCGGGGTTCTTTATTAACTAAAATCTTGAGCAAAATACTATGCTTTGAAACATAGAATGTCTTCTAGTAGTAGTGTCCCTAACTGGCCTTGCATTCATTGAAGTATTACTTAACCCCTGTAAATAACTCAGAAGTAAAAGAGGTCTGAAATACTATTTTGAGGATCCATCCATTTCACATCTTAAATATCCAAGGGAGTGACAGCAAAAGACCCACAGAAAGGAAGCAAGGTAAACAGTATATCGTATATAAATGATCCCATGCCATAATTTCAGAAAAGCTAAAAGCTATCAAGAGTCAAAACTCCTTAAAGAAACAAGGCATGTCAAAGCAAAGTATCAAAAGCATGAATTTCAAATTGCTGAAAGTTCCTCTCCGTCCATGAGGTGAAACGCCAATTCTTCTCTCACACAAAAGGGCACTATGGGATAGAGGATCCTAAATAAAATTCAGAAAGAAAGGCAAATGGAGGACTCACATGAACTAAAGTTCTAATGGCACAAAAGTGCAATTGGCATGGGAATGAGGAACAAAAGGATAATGCTGTTTATTGTCTGTTACAATCCTGTGGTGTCCAAGATGGAAACTACCTAAGGATGGGAAAAATAAACCTCACTTATTTGGCCTCAAAAGAGTTATTCAGACTTGCAATTATTTCTGATGTTACCATTTCCCAGAATGGACTACTTCTCAATGATTTAAATGCTTAAGTTGGCCATCCTATGAATACAAACATCTAGAAGATTTCAATTGTGAGCTAGACAGTCTTGCACTGGGAAAGAGTTAATTCAAAATCTGGGGTTCACCAGGTAGTCACCAATTGTTGCAACTACAACATTTTTCCCAAATTCCAAAAAATTTGGGACCCTCCTTTTGTTTGGATTAGTTCTTTTTCCTTGAGTTAATTCAATGATTTTCCAGAAAGAATTTCTAAGTATTGGGATTGATCTACCAATTGTTTTGATTCCTCCTCTGATGCTTGAAGCAATCTAATGTTTGATCAGACTTTATCGCTTCCTTTGGATGCATTTTCAGCTTGTTCGAATTGGAAATTTGTTTGGTTAAAGATTCTGCCGTTGCGGAAAAATAGCGAGTCTTGACTTTGAATTTTATTTCCTATACGTCGGTTTTAATCGGCTGAATCTATGGCTGAATTGGAAGGTATTTTCTTTCCCTCCCACCGTTATGGATGGATAATCGGTATTGACTTCGACTTCCTTTCCGATTTGTTTGTTTTCACATCGGCTGCTTTTGTGTTTTGGCATTGGAACTTATATCACTTCTCCTTCCGCCGTTGTGGACGGCAAATCGCAATTTCTCTCGATCACTGTTTGGTTTTTCTCCCGCTTCATTGTTTTTGCCGGCCCCGTAAGTATCGGGCTTCCACCGTTGCGCCGGAGAAATGCTTTTCCTTTTCCGGACGTCTAGTCATTTTGAATCCCACCGTTGCGGCAAAATAATTAGACTTGGCTTCTAAGTTTTCTCCGACACATTTTCTCAAATTGGCCGATATTTTGGTTTACATCGGAAGGATTTTTTATTTCCTTTTCCGTCGTTGTGGCTCCCAAAGCGGCTTAGCACCCGAAGCATAAAGCGCTCCGACTGCCGATGCATATTGGTCTTTTGATCGTTTGCCTATATCTTTTCTTCTTCCGTCGTTGCGGCTAGGAAAGATGTTCAGCTTCCGATGTAAAAGCCTTCCGACTTTCGATTTAGAACTTTCCCGCTCGAGGCTTAGTCAAAACTCTTCTGTTTGTTAAACTTCTCAGATTAAGGATGCACCTGGCCATTTTCTTATGGATTAGCCATTTCAGGTGGTTTAAGTTAATGTTTTAAAATTCCATTCCAACTAATGACGCACAGTAATTGATTGCAGGTAGAACTCAAGGGACTATTGGGGCGACCACGGTGTGAAGGCGTAGCTTGACAGTTTTGTAAAAAATCAAATCGAAACCAGCAGGGTTGCAAGGGAGACAAGAGAAGGAAAAGACAAAATCGAAAGCAACAAAATACACAAATCTGAAAAGTCTGTCAGTTACTCAGGTGATAATGAGCTTGCATAGAAAAGATGAAAAGGAGGAATGTGAAACGCTCGAAGAACCGAAGAGTCACACGTTTGGGGGGGGGAACCCAAGCAGTCTACTGATTTTGTTTAAATATTTTAAAGTTAGAAGTTACTAGGGACTTTTTCCCAGTTAGACATGAAAAGCTATATTGTAAGAAGAACTATTTCTCTTTGCAATAAAGAAGTATTTTTTTCCCATTGGAGGAAGATTGGTGGCACTTTCAAATGTTATGCTGTGTATGGATAAAAGATGAACTATTTTGTTTTTCCAGCTTTTTTGTCCATTAACTGTGAGATCATTCTAACTCTCAGAACCTATGTTCTTGTTTAAGTGATTTCTGGTTTATTTTGTGGAATTACCACCATGAGTAATGTATGCTGTTCATAAAACAATTAGCTATCTGATTGTTGAAATATATTTAATCATTCATGTGTTGTAGGAAGAAATATCAGCTATCTATAATTTCTCTTTATGATACATGCACAATTCACATTACTCACAAATAATTTAAAGTTTGCTCCTCGGGGATAGATAGATAGATAGTTATTTTTTTTTGCATATGTGATTGAGATGTTGGTGAGTGCTAAGATGAGAGGTAAGAACCTGTGAATCACATTGTGACTACTCTTCACATCCTTATCACCCTACATGGTTAATTAGGCATATGCATATCATACTTAAGTCAAAAAATAAAAAAATATATACGGTGGACCGGGCCGCAACCGGTAAAACCTTTTGTTTTTGTTACTTTGACCTATGGTAGCCGGACCGCAAACCGGATGGATTCCCCATACCAAACAGTCACGGGCTAGTTGGGAACGTTGCCTGGGGAGAATCCCTTTCTGTTGTTGCCTGTGAATTTCCAGGCCTCAACAGGAAGGTCATGCAATACAGCAAGCAAACGCAAAGGAGCAAATTTGGCTTCCCTTGGTTTAGGTAGATTCAGAGGTACTGAGGAATTTTGAGTGTTTTGAACAAAAAGTGTTTCTTCAACTTTTGCAGACTGTTGCAAATCTATCCAAAGGGAATCTAGTAAATAAGACTCTAATCTACGAGGATTAAATTCAGCGTTTTTAAGATCATATTTAGACTTATATTTCAACAAACCCTTTCCAATATTAACTTCCCATTCTTGATCAAATATCTATGAGAATCCCAAGAAGATGATGCACCAAACAGAGAAAAATCTATTTTTTCTTTATTTTTTTTCTTAAACAACTTTTCTGGATTTTCCGAACTCTTTAAAATTTTAGTATCAAAATTATCTCATGTGTGTCTTTTTGAAGCCAAAATGACTTCTCGAATTTTGAAAAACTTTTAAAATGGAATCGCCAGGGAAAATATACAACCTTCTTCACAGACAAAAATTCTTGTTTTTCCACAGAAATCTTTTCTTGATCTTTAAAACTCTGTCGTTCTTCCTAGGGCATATTTTCACTTCCGTTCCCCTGCAATGGCACCAATTTGTTAACACTCAGAATGTACCCAGGTTGCAAAAGGTAAATCCCACAGCTAACATCAAAAAACCACTTCAGAAAGAAACTGGCTTTCCTTTCCAGAGAGGGATCTCTCAAATATAAATTTAACAAGGCCAGATATAATGATCAACACTTTAACATTATGCAAATGGTTGAAACAATACACATATCCATTGGGAAATGGAGTCAAAATAGATAAAGATAGCACAAAGGTATCATACATGGGATTTCATCAAAGGCAAGATAACCATTTAGTTACAGTCATTCATTGATTTCAAGTGGATAAGGAAGAAGCATGAACAATCCATCAATATAGAGCATCATAAGATGAATTCCATATTAACTTTAGTAGAAACATTTATTAAATATTTGAAACAATAGTCAAAGCACAAAAAGCATGAATTATGAACTTTTCAACACTACGCTTCAGATATGAGGAAAACAAAATGAAATGTAAGCACTGGAAAAACAATCACATAGAAAAGAAAAGCACAGACTGTAACTCAGATGGCACAGGAATCTCTGATAATCCACATGGATTCAACTTTGTTATTTCAAAAATTATATGTCCTCAAAAACATTAATCCAACATACGGGTTCCAACCCCAATACATCAAGTAAATGCAATTATATACATAAATGATTTCTTCTCCAAGAAGATTAATAACTGAATAATATGTTAATCAAAGTATTTGTAACCATATCCCTAACAACTAGGAATAAACTGCATGCTTCAATTTTGATAACAGATCGTTTAATTAAAATCAACTTGGTGACAACAAGGCTCGAATAAACAACTCCATAGTGCGCAACACTTGTCTTCTAAGGATGAAGAATATACATAGTTTTCCCAAATCTTTCCATGGTCCTCCATTGTTCTACTCTTGTCATGTCATACTCGGTCATTTCTCTAATAGACACCTCTAGATCCACATAGGCCTCATAAGATATAGCGGGAAATCCTCCTCTCATGATCATAAATTTTTGCAATATTTCAAAGTCTTCTGTTAATTTGTCCATGATGGGTTTCCTGGTCAGTCCTTTTACCAAGTCATCAAACTTGGAATGGTCCATACAGTTTTGTACTAGTATGCTACGATAATGTTCTTGAGGAAAAATTCTTCCTTCTTCATCCCAGAAAGAGGGAAGGCCAACTTCAAACAATTCTCGAAAGGCCTGTCTGAAATCGTTAACCCGTGAAGACATCTCATTCGCCTTATATTGTACCTCTTTCATAAGTTGATTTTTGTTAATGAATTTTTTCGACCATAGTACGATAGCCACTCTGTCTTTAATCCCTATATCCTGCAATTTTTGATAAGTTAAGGAATTCAAGAAATTCAATGCATTCTGAGCTATATTCAGGGGCTTCTTCTCCATGGTTTCATTTGTTAATTTTTATCTCTGATTGGCTAAATTAAGCAATGCACTCTGGTCATCAATGAAATTTAGATAATGCTTGAACTTAGTGACCTCTACAGATAATGTATCCTATATTATATGCTTGGCTCCTTGTAGAGGGGCCTTTCCTGTATTCCTTTCTTTTAATTCATTAAACTTTTTATGCAACTAAATTTTGTCATGTAATATTCTATTCTTACTTTCAACCATTTTAGTCAGTTCAGATTTGATCCTCTCATTTTCTTCTTTCAATTCCTTGATTTCTACTTCTTTTAAGCTCACCTATGACATTGGAACTAGCAAATGATTAGCAGAAAAATCACTTAAAGGTGTCTCAATATTTACAATAGAAAAATCTGTATAAGTAGGATTCTGGCTCATCAAATCTTCCATAATTTCTTTCTCATCATTCTGATCTTTCTTTAACTATGAAATTTGAGTCATCAACTCATCTCTCTCTATTTCCTATTTATTCTTTTCCTCTTGCAGCTTCACTGTTTTGCCTTTATACTCCATCATTTCTTGATAAGCTTCGTCTTTCTCTTCTTGTAATGCCAGCAACTCTGAGGAATAAGCATGTTCAGAATTCAGAATTTTCAACTTCTTTTTTAGTACTTGAATGGTATTATCTTTCTCCTCCAAAATTTTTCTGGTGGCCTGTGTGCTTCTTACGGCTTCTTTATTTGGATTGAATTTGCTTTGTTCTCTATTTTCTCGTGTTTCAACTGAACCTCCAACTTATCCACTAGAACTTGTAATTTGTTGATTTTCATCATGGCATGTAACAAATCTGAATAAATAATATCCTCTGTATGTTTGTGGAGCTGTATCTTGTCAGGTACACTGATTTTATCCAATCTTACCTCCATCTCAGCTACTTTTTTGTCACTTACCATAGTTAATTTTAAGGTGTTCCTCTCTACATCCCGAGTGGAAATCAGTGACACCTTTTGGTTGCCCAGACTTCTTACTCGTGGAAGTAGATTTTTACTCTCCTCTAAGGATTGCATTTGTTTTTCTACATAACTTGTCATAAACTCTGCTTTGGATCTAAAAAATAAACTGGGCTCTGCACTATTTTCACTTCCAGAAGAAAACTGATTCATTTGCACTGACTTCTTAGGAATCAAAACTATTTTCTTCAACTCCTCTGAAATTATTTCACTTGAAATTTGATCATCTTGAGAAAATATTTTAGTCTTTTTACTTGAACTATTTTCATCTATCTCCATATTTTCGATTTCAGAAAGACTTCTTTTAATCAAAACACTAGGATTTTCTAGCACTTGAATTGCTGTAATCAATCCACTGCTCTTACCTTCATTACTTCCTGGACTTTCTACAAAACAAGACAAATTGGCTATTTCCTTCAATCCTTCAACAACTTGATGATCGAATGGTTTGTTCTTATTTTCTTGTTTCCTTTGAGAAATTATGTGACATGGATCATAATTGACCTTCTGTTCTTTCTGGAAATCCATATTCTCCAATAATTTTTCCACAATCATCAAGGCACTTTTGTTTTTAAAGATAAATGGGCCAACTTTAAGGGGAGATTTGATATTAGAGGAATTTTTAAATGCTCTGAAATGTTCCTCCTATGCATATAGTCTTTGTCTCATAAATTCAAGTGCAAATATTCTAGGGGCAAGAAAAACAGGTAGCTTGTATGGGTCTCCGATGAAACCATATACTCTTAAAACAGTAAAGTATTTATATAAAAACAAATCCCCAATTCTATCTTCCGGGGACGATTGCATCATAACCTTCATTTCTTCAAGTACTCTAGGTAATACCTCATCAAACAACAACTTGTACATCTTTGACATAATGGAATTCACAAACTCGAACATATTGATTTGCTTCGGAAGATCTGAAGAGAAAATAGTAGATAAGAATTGTAACTCTGTTATATTTGAACATTGCAACATGTTCAACAAGTATGATTAGTATTTGAAAAATCTAACTTTTGGGAGCTCAACTAACTCGATATGAATGAATTCTGCTAAATACTCATCCAAACTGAGGTAATGGAGTAAATGGGACTCAGAATCATGACTGACTAAACTCATTTTCAATAAGAAACCTAGGACAAATTCATTGACATGAATGTCGTCGTCTAGACCTAAAATTTGGAAAACCAAACAAACAACCAATTGCACTTCTTCTTTGAAAATGCGAATACTATACGGCAGGAAAAGACCCTCTAATGACTGACCCTCATTAAGAATACTGGAAAAAAATTCACATTGAACCTCAGTTTTACAACCTTTGTATACTTCGACTAATACAGACTCATTTACAGATTCACCACTGTCAGGGAAACTATCAGGCAAATTAGGGAATCCACGAATAGTTTTTGCATCAATCTTACATAATATCTTAGACGTGGAATGACTCATAATGACTCTCTCAGAGGGTGAATAATTACTTGCACACCATTCAGCAAATTTAGGAAACAATAAAGTTTGTTCAATGGCGAAGTAGTATAGAAAAGACTTGCAGACATTCAAAACAACATTCCCCTGTAAACTATATTGCCACAATATTTCTTTAGAAATTGATACATTTTTGACTGACAGAAATGGGTCATACACATTTCTGTCCCTATCAACCATGAATTCCTCCCTTTCATCCAAAATTCGGTTAAGAAATTCTAACCCCTGCTCTCTCTCCATAACAAATAATGGCGGTAATTCTCTAAACAGAGGTCAAGTATTCAAATCTTACCTATGATTGTAACTGTATACACGTAAGGTTGACTGTGAAAGGATGGTGGGATGTCTCCTTCACTCATCCCTAGCATGCAAAATAAAATGATTTTTTTAAAATATGTCAACCTCACCCTTATATAATGGTTTATTCCAAAGACTCCACTAAGCGGTTTTGCTTTAACCACTTTCCTCCGTAGAATGCACTGTGAACCGCCACGTGTATCATGGTTTTTATTCCACTACCGCTTTTCCATTTCAATCACTGTGCAACTTCATCCTCCAGAACCGCTAACAACCGTTGATGGATCTTCACTTTTTTTTTAAGCTGTTAGATTTAAATTGCATGTACACATTCTGCTGGGCCTTTTATTTTTAAAAAACATGCATCTTTATAAAGCAGAGTCTTTGCCAACCGTAGATTTCACCCGCTTGGTTTCACAACCGTCAATCCTCATGTTTCTTTAACCAAATCTGCCTTTCTTTATCTCCCACGTATCTCCATAGAGCAGATCTATTCCAAACCATAGGTTTTAACCTCTTTTATTCTACACCGTCAGATTACGAACCAATTTATCCATTATACGCCATAATATAATAGATTCACATTATTAATCTTATCCAAAGTTAATGTAACCTTTATTTTTTCTCCACCATGTTTTTTTTACAACTATTCAAAATAGAGGTGCTAACACTGTGGGTTATTATCAAGTCATTTTGGCCATGCTAGGGCCAAGAACGACTCAAGGATCGGATTTTCCCATCGAAGTCGTGAATTGCTTGTTTTGCTGCGTGTATGCAGGGGTTGGTCTTCGGGCTGTGTTGGAGTGGGGATGAGGGCTTGGTTTGCTTGATAAACCTGGTGTGTTTGGGAGCCACACAGACATATCTAGAGGGATGGATTTCTTCTCCACAACCCTTGAATAGCACTAGAAGGGAAGTCAGGGTCTTACGAACTGTGTAGCAGAGAAGGGACTGATTTCCTTGTTTTGGGTGTGTGTGGGTGTTCTAGAAATTAGGCTAGTTCTGGTGTAGGTGTCCTTAGCTCTTCAATGAGCTCACAAGCTTAGTATTTATCTTTTCCCAACTCCTTCATGGCTTGATAAACCCAACTGTGTTGGCTTGGCTGATTTGTGTATCCTTGGCTATGTGTAAGCCTGATTGTTCCCTATTCCTTGGGGAATCATGCCCAACTCAAGGGTGGCAGTGTTACTGAGATATTAAGGAGCACACTTTCCTATGGTTGGGTGGAACATTGCAGTGACGTAGATGGTTGTGGGGCGAATTCCTCACAAGATAAGTATTCTTGTCTATTTCATCTTTGGAATTATATTCGCAATTATATTTGATGTTTAATGAATTATGATGAACATGTTGAATGCTTAAATGTATGGTTTTTCTTCCACTGTATGTTAAACAATTATGCATCTCTGCATGTTTTACTTCAAAGCATTTCAGTTTTATGTATGCACATGTTCATGGGGCTAGTTTCCTGGATAGATAATGGTTTGGTAGCATCCTCTTCGTCGGTTAGAGGGTCGGAGACGTTACATTTCCTAGAATTCATGTCTTGTCATAAATGAAATTGGCTGCCATACCTCTCCATTTCCAATGCATTAACTGCCTCACCCAACTCTTGGAATAATTAAATGATTGGGTGCATAAGTAAAAAATGGGTAGTTGAGGTTTTATGGGCCCTCTCATTGACATTTGACTTAAAACTATTGGCTCAAGGGTTTGAATAATTACCCTCCCTATTCCATGTGAAAATCATGCCCCCATATCTTGTTGCATTGCATAGCTAGTTGTGGGTATATTATTAAATTACATATTCACATGATGTCTCAATTTATATTGTGCCTGACTAACATGAGAACCATAGGAATCAATTTTAATTTCTGATACATAAAGCACTAAATCGATGGCGAGGCCTTGGCCTTGAGCTCCTCACCATGATTTAATAACGATATTTATATCCTGTACAATTTTAATACAATAGGGTCAAAATTGAGATATTACAATATTTATTGGACCTGTTCGTATGGATGGTCATCCTAGTACCTACGTGCGACAAGTTGAGAGAGGTGGTGCCGATGCCATGCTTTGAGTTGTGTAGAGAAAGATAACTTGCCTTACCCATGAAATTCCTACTCTATGGATGGAGAGGAAACCTATTGAAATGTAGGAGCATGTAGTGGGTGTGCCCCCTTCATGGTTATTCCTTCTTTAGAAGGTGTCTAGGATACTCCTATGTTACCAAGAGGTTATGGAGGAGTTGGATGAGGCTACGGAGTCTCCGTATTTTTTAGCATCTTGAGGGATTGCAATCCTGTTTTTGTATTTTGATGTATTTATGACTATATATTTTGGACCAGGACTTCATTTTATGGACCTTTTATGCATATATATTAATAGTGACATATTTACATGTGTTTCTATTTGTACATCTGAATATTTTTTACAATGTGTGTGACAAATTCCAATTTAATATATAATTTGCATATGAGTCAGTTATTATATTTTGATTTCTTGGAATGTGTTTGTATATAATATGATAAAAATATCTCTCAAGTAATCTAATTTTTAGTAAATGACGTAATGAAGTAGGAGTCTCACCTAGTAAGCACCATTAAGGTTAGAAACTACTTACATAACAAAACCAGATTTACATAAGAAACACTAACAAAATATAAATACTTACAAAGTTATATATTTGTTAGTGTTTCTTATACAATAAAAAGCATTTAGCTTGAGCATAATACATTTTCAAGTAGAGACCGTTTCGGGGATCCAATAGATTATTTCCATCGTATTTGATCAATTCATACATTCCATTCTTTAAGACTTTAGACACATTATACAGTTTAAACCACATTGATTTAAATTTTGTTGCCCCTAAGGGTTCCTTATCCTAGTCATAGACCAACACAAGGTATCCTTTAGAGAATACCCTAGGATTAATATACTTGTCATACTGGTTCTTGAATCGTTTCTTATGTGATCATTCTTTATGAGCATATCTCTGCATTGTTCATCTAGGTGTTCTAGATGCATGCAAACTCTCTTCTAGAGTAGAATTTTCAGGAAGCAATTGTATTGTAATTTACAATTATCGTATTTCATATTCTATAGGTGTGACTTCTTCTACCTTGTGAACGAGTTGGAAATGTGAAAACCTTGTGGTAGCCTTGACCGTAGTTTGATATTCCCATAATGTTGGATACAACATGATGTGCCAATATGATATACTTGTGTTAATAGTATTCTTTAGAATGGTTTTCAAAGTTTTATTTATGAATTCTACTTGTCCATTTTCTTGTGGGTAAAATGAATATGAATGATCTTGTTTAAATCTAAGCAAAGTAGTCGATTCAGTCATCATCATGTTCTGAAAATGACTACCATGGTCTGTGACAATTTTCATTGGCATCCCGAATCTAGCGATAATTTGGTTGAATATGAAATAGGCTGCAATTTCACCATTGGATTTTAAGGAAGCCATTTCCTTTTCCCACTTAGTAAAGTATTCCACAATGATAATGATGTCCTTATGCCCTTCCAGTCAAAATTGGGTTGCAGGTCATGAAATATACCCCGTGCTTAGTTAAGGCCCCTACCGCGATGATGAGATAGAGTGGAGTAGGATGAAACCACATATTTTTGGTATAGAGATGACAACGATGAAAATTTTTTACACCTTCCATGCAATCTTTGAATATGGCGGGCTAGAAATAACCATAACACAATATTTTCTAGGCCATTGCTAACCTAGATAAATGACCCCCACATGCTCTTCCATGGGAATAATTTAGGAAAAAATCAGCCTCCTCCTGAGTAATATATATATGAAGGATTGAATCTACCCATCTTCTATAGAGAGTATCGACGATGATGATGTAGTTTTTGGCATTCATTCATAACTTTTGTTGTTCTTCTCGTGAGAATATTATTGGAAACTTCAAATTCTGAAGATATATTAGAATATTTCCATACAAATGATCAATGGTTGAGATAAAAAGATATGTCCATCTGGTAACGATTCATCCTCTATCACCAGACGCTTACCATTTAAAAAATCATAGATCAGTTCTATGAACACCAGGGAATTTTTGGATTTAGCAGATTGGAAATCCAAGTTAAACTATTGGAGTATTGTTACAACCAAAAACTATCTTAATGCTTGATCCTTTAAAGTACCTAGGAAAAATCATCTTTTGGGGGATTTGTTGCTCAAATATAGGTGGTATGAAGTACCTTACCTCCTGTCATAGAGCATCAAACAGACATGGTGCCTCTTTCCTATTGGTAAAGGGCATTGATGGCGCTTGTTACCTTATCACAAAAAGTGATGATGCACCTATGACATTTGAAGTGAGCCTCAGTAGTGTAAAAAATAAAAATAAAGAATATTTGACAACCTTCTAGGAAAACTCTCTCGTGCGGGATGATCCTAACTTCTTGGGATAGGTGGCACTTGAGCTCCTAACCCCTAGGGATCATTATCTACCTTCCTCCAAAAAATATATCAAACCATTTGGGATTCCTTTGGCCTATAAAAGAATGCTACATAGACCATGTGAGAGGGAGACCAAGAGAGTATCTTCATGCTACTGGAATCATAGTTGTTGTAGGAGGCAATAAAGTGTCATTGTGAGTTTCTTTGTGAGTGAGGATTATACAACCTTGTAGAGTGTATGTAAGAGTGATGTTCAAATTATTGTGAGATTGAAGTTTTAGTGTCAAGGATTCGATTGTAGCTTCTTGCTCTTTATATTATCAATAAAAACATGTTCTTCTTTTCCATAAACGATTTGTGTTAATATCAGTTGTTTATTATTATTTTCCTTGACTATTAATATAGATATTTGGATTGTCTTGTTGGTTTCACCATTTTCAATTACATTCGACTGCGAAAGATCCATACAAAAAGGACAATGTCTATTTTTGAGGTAAGAAAAGCTTAAACATTCAAGTAATTCAATTATGTAGGAGAAGGATGCATCGTTATTGTTCTTTGCTCTAGATCTTCCCCATGGAGGCTAGGGGAACAAACTCTGTCCGCACTGAATGAAATATTCCCCGTGCCAAAACTAGAGACCATACTGGGGAAAGATCCAATCATATCTTTGAATTTGTTATGTAACTTTTGATTACAATATTATGAATCTTTTCTTACTAATGTCAATATTGAAGGTGACTAATACACCTTAATACACTCTAATTCGCCTCCTTTGGTTCATGTTTTTAATTAATATTTTTTGGATTTTTTGTTCTCCATATCAGTTGAAACACCTAGGTGTGCTTGACAGAGCACTGTACCCCTGTTTATGCCTCTTTCTCACTATCATATGGTGCCACTGATGCCTCTTCTCCTTAGGAATTATGTGTCACTTCCATTGTTCAGTAGTAGACAAGGAGCGCCGAATGAAGACGACGCCCTGGTGTAACCCTTCACAGTGCACCGAGGTAGGATATATCCATCTCTAAGGCTTGTATTTGAAATTTTTTGTTTCTGTTTGTTTTTTTTTCAATCTTCCTTTTGGCTTATTAATAGATCTGATAGTGTGTTTAGCCTGAATTTTATTTTTTAAGTTTAAATCTCAAGAGTTGTGGTAGTAAAATCTTTGAAATTGTAATTTTTTGTGTGGAATTTAGTCTTGGGTTTGTATTTTATCCATTTATATCCTGAAATACCTTCTCAAATATATAGGAAAGGAAAGTGTTGTAGTTTCTTACACTCTATTTTTTGTGATCTTTTGTCCTTTACCATTTATTTTTCAAATTATATCATTTTTTTTATTTGATTACTTTTGGTTTTCTTAAGTGATTGGAAGTGTTTGATTTTTGGCTTCCCTTCAACCTAGATTTAGTCCCTTATACTTATCCCGACAAATCCAAATATATCACTCCAACAGAGCCCAGTCGGCAACACCTATGATGCAAATGCAGTCTCACTCGATATATATTTCTATGGGTAACTTCCAGGAATCAGGTTTCTGCAATTTGGTGGGGGATTTCCAGCACCTTCGAGACATAGAACGGTGCTCGATGAAAGATAATGGGTGAATTTTTGACAATTATTCTCCACAACCAAGATGAGAGACGATTCCTCCTCATGCAAGTATTATATCACAACTCAATGCAACATAAGTACATTCACAGATTCACAATAACAGTGTAACCAACATCAATATAATGTTTATAAGAAAATAAATAGACATTCACTCACAACAACATATATACATGCATCTTAAACAAATTCATCATTCACACATTCGACATAGTAGTTAACGTGGAAACCCATCTGGGAAAAAACCAGAAAAGTGCTCTTCATCTGGCATGAGAAATGTATACACCTTCTATCTACGCACTAAGATATTACTCTTTATATACACATAATAATTCTTCCTCTCATTCTTCCTAATATTATATCTACTTTCTCCCTACTTGACTCTACTAACGATCTGAACAAATCCTAGATTGACTCAACTTCTCCTACACTTCTGTGCATTCAACTGTATATTCTTCAGCTCAAAGGACTTAGAAAAAATAATAGACAAAAAATACATAAAAACTAACAAAAGAGAATCTAATGAGAGTCTAACTCGGATACAACTTGGTTTCCTCCTTTTATAGACTCTTTACAGACTCTTTACCTATTGCTTTCTCAGTTGGCTTCCTATACTTAGCCAACAGACTGTCTTTCCTATTCTAGTGATACCTGATGGTAGGAACTAACGAACCAAATTAAAAATATTTCTTCATATGTGTGGCTTCCATTGGCTCTATCCGTCCTCATACACACAAAATTTATGTCCTATCTCTTTCTGACCACTATGCCCTACTATTGTTTTCTAGTCGTTATACCAACTGCACTCCTTCTAGTACTGTTATTCCGTCGCACCTTTCCTTATCACATTATTTCCTTCCATCACGTATCTTATTCTATCGCACATATTATTCCATCATACCTCTTGTAGTTTCCCCTTGAACTAATTCTTTCCTTAACTCCCTCTTTCTCTTATTTTTTTGTGCCTCATTTTCTCTATCTTCCTTCCATTGCTTCCTTTGTCGCAACTCCTTTCTCTTCTTTTGCCTTAGCTCTTTTCCATACTTAAGCATAATTGTAAGTGAATTATGATTTCCTTTCCCTAGGACCAACATGACCCCAACACTCACCTATGGCTCATCCAAAGCCACTTTAAGCTATTCCTCCATTTTTTTAGTTTTGCAGACTATATTGTGAAAATCTTCCAAGATTTTTTCTACTTTCTCTGGTTCTAGTCGCACTTCTTCCTCTATATTATACAATTTCTCTATAAGGTTGGAAATGACTTGTTCCAGCATTACCTTATCTACTAATGCAGCTACTTGGTGCAATTTCTTTTGTATAGGCTGAATGATGCCTGTAAATATTTCATCTTCATCTTGCTGCTCTTCCACCTTATCTACACACGGTTGATGTTGTGTGCGCAACACTATTACTTTATGTAAATTTATCATCTCTATTTTATTAGCCATTTTCTTAGCCATTTGTGTGCGCAACACTATTACTTGTTGTAACTTTCATATCACTCCTTATATGGGTGATAGTTTCTTCAATCGCAGTCAGCTTGTTTTCAAGTTTCTCTTATTCTGCATCATCCATCAATGCCTACCAAGCCTAAGATACTTGGTCAAAAACATTAGCACATACTACTTCCGCTTGTTCTATGTTCTTCACAGCCTCAGTTGTTGCTTCCCTTCTTTCCTCCAACACCACTGGGGGTGTGCTTGGTTGAACCTACTCTTTAAGATCCATGACCTTTTTTCTGAAGGTTTGCCGCTATCTGACCAAGTTGAATGACCTTCACATCCAAAACCATTTCTGATTTAATTCTTGCATCACTAAAATTTGTGTAGGAAATATTTACAACATTATCAAGCTTAAGATTATGTTATTCCCATTTTTTTTTTCTTTTTGTTCTGTTGCCAACATCTTTCTCTTTGTTTTATCAAGAACCTTCTAGGATTTGTTCACTTGATTAACCAAGGCAAGTTCTCTTAGTTTTATTTCCTCAACTGTAGCTTTTTGTAGTGAGACACATCTGCGCAAAATATATAGTTACCTAGACTATGCTTTTATCCACATCATTAATTCCGGGGTTCCCTGATCTAGTACTTTTCCTTCGACTTGAACCTTGATTGATGGAACTAGTCTTTGTATCTCAGGTTTAGATGCTTCGGAAGGGCTAAGTTTATCCTACAACTTAGCTACCTAAGGTGTATAATCCACTATGACTCTAACTTGTTCAACCTCTTTACATAGCATGTTCAACTGCTCTATAATACTAGTGGTTAACTTGGTCTATCTCCTGTTGCTATCTTGAAACATTTCTTGCGCAACTTCTTGTAGTTCTTCTCTTAATGATTCCAAGTCTTCCCCATCCATACTAAAGGTATTGGCTTGTTTATCAACCTTCCTTTTTTTACGCTTAGGTTCACTTTCTTATGTTTCTTCCTAGCTTCCCTATTCTTCCTGCAGTGGATCCGTGGGAGTAAATCTAGAATCACTCTAATATAAATCTGGGTCTTGCACATGTTCTTGCGGGTTCTCTTATTTTCCTTGCTTGTCCAAATCCTCATCCACTATCTGGGATTTTGGAACTAGAAGACGCCATTCTTTCAACCATTCATTGGTAATGGCTTCCACTTTCTCTTATTTCATTATAAATTGTGTCGCTAACGATTCACGATCTGGGTCCTGTCGCGGTTTCATGATCACATAACGTGGGCCGATTTGAAACCCGATGATTTGGTGAAATCACGAAAAAGTGTCATTGTGCAGTATTACCTATTCCTACACCTAATGCCTCAGGGATACTCCATGCATAAAAAAATCAATATTATCCATTTTCCTATTTTTGTCTTGTGAGAACAAGAGATTCTAGTGTTTTTCTCCTCTACAAGGAATAGGTAGATTTACTGGCTGGTAGTTTGGTGGGTCGGACCAAATATCAAATTAAATCCAAATCAATAACTAGGAATAATGGAAATCCTTACCCCCTTCCCATGATGTAGTCACGTCTTGTAACAATCCATTCAACAATAATTGTGAACAATTAATCTGAACTCCCTCTGCACAGATTTTGGCTAGCGCAACCGCACCTGTAGTACTTTGGGTTGGTCGTAACTTCCGCAAAATTTTGCAGTACAATATATTCTCAACGAAGTGAATAATAGTGTCTTTAATTGACAAAATTAGGAACCATCTATTGGCCCTAACCAAATCATACTTATCCTTGACCCTCGCGATCATGACTGGGTCCTTATCCTTCTTTAAATATAACATTGGGTTTATTCCTTCTTGTGGAAGGCATTTAATTATTGAAATGAGGTTGACATTGACCGAATATGCTTTATCTAGCCATAGGTATCCTCCATAAAACACGAATAGCAATTGTTTCACAACAATGTTCACTTCTGTGCTTCAGCCGAAGTGTGGAATTGTAACATCCCCGATCCTTTGACCAACGAAGAGGATGCTACGATACATCAAATCATCTAGGCATCTAGCCCATTGAACATGAACATACATACATATAGTGCTGAAGCATGATACTTAAAAACATAAAACATATCACGAAGCATAACCATTCATTATACACAATGGAAGCAAAACATATCAATCAGCATTTAACATGTATAACATCATTCATCAATGGTAATTATAATTGCAGATACAAGTTAGGCAAGAATACTTATCCTCTAAAGAGCTTGTTCCACAACCAACTATGTTGCTGCAATGTTCCACCCAACCATAGGCTCACGTGCTCCTTAATCTCTGAGAAACACTGCCACCCCCGAGCCATGCATGATTCTTCAAGGAATAAGGAACTAACAGGCTCACACATAGCCAAGGATAACAACACCACTAGGGTACACAGTTCATCCAAGCCAACACAGTTGGGTTTATCAGGCGAACAACAGATTATCCAAGCCAACAAATTTGGGTTTATCAGGCCATCCAGGAGCTGGGAAAGGCTAATGCTAAGCTGGTGCACTGACACCAGAACCAAACTGGCTTCTAGAACAGCCACACACACCCAACACAAGGAAATCAGTCCTTTCTCTGCAACGCAGTCCCTCAGACACTAATCTCCCTTCCAGTGCTATTCAGGGGTTGTGGAGAAGAAGACTAGCTCAGCGGCTCTGTCTGTGTGGTTCTCAACCCACCAGGTTTATCAAGCACCTCAGGCCCTCATTCACCACTCCAGCGCAGTCTGAGGATAAAACCGCTGCATGCAAGAAGCCAAACAACTCTTCAGGATTTTATAGGGGAAAACACAGTCCAACAATCATGGCCATTGACAGCCCATGAGCAACTCTAAGCTTAAAGCACAAAATATTCACTGCAATCGCTACAGAAATAATTACAGACCAGAAAATGGAAAGAGACCGACTCTCAATCTATGCATGAAGGAAAGGAACGTAGCCCACAAAACTATTCAAAAAATCTCGTCCACAATTCAACAATGGGATATAACAGGACAACGAACCACAGAGGAAAACCATGGAAATCTACAACAAAATCCACATTGCACAGGAAAACACAGTCGACAATGCGTGAAGGAAACCAATGCTCTGTGTGAACAAGGGAGAATCAATTCACAGACTAGCGATCCTCCGATTAGCAAGGCAGTGCGTGAGGAATGGTGAACCCCGTAACAATGGAACATGTGTAGCTAGGGTTTTCACCCTAGCTTGTGCTGATGAGCACCTACTAAGGAATCTGGATTCCTTAGTAGCAGTTCAATAATGTAAATAAAAAGAGACAGAAATAACAACTAAGCTAAAGCAGTAAAAGTAAAGAACCATAAGCAAAAAACTGTAAATAAATGAATAATGGTGGTTTTGATTAAGATTACCTCCAATGAGGAGGTTGGTGGAGTCCGTTGCGCTGATCCGATGTCGGTGGCTCCGAGCTCCAAGCTGCTCCTTCTCCTTCTCCGATGGTGGAAAATAGACCAAAAAGGGTTCTCAATGATGAAAATAGCTTGATGGTAAGCTAGGGTTTCATGATATGTTTTGGCAGAGTAAGGGTGCTATGACTGTGGATATGAAATGAGGGGGCTTCACCACTTATTTATAGTTTTTTAGTGGTGGAGTGCTTGCCCATGGTTTTTGGAAACCATGTGGTTTAGGGCAGCTTGTTTAGGGTTTTTGCTGTTTTAGGGTTTTCCTCCTTTTTCCTCATTATTTTTATTCCTTTTCTCCCATTTTGGGGAT